>OZ010670.1:36735741-37145741 GCA_963932185.1 Troglohyphantes excavatus | reverse complement strand
AACCACGTGACTAGTTCAAATAACCGCCGATAGGTCCCTAATTTATAAAAATGATTGTGATATAGGTAATCAGTTGCTTCGAGGTCTGTTATTCTAAAACTGGCTCGTGAAGGTGAAGTTTTCGAAGATGGTTTTATTACTTATAAGTATAATCAGTATCAATAAAAACTGCCGGCTAATAACAGAGGTATGTAGATTGTATTTAATTATATTTTCATACATTTTGAAAATTATTTTAGTAATTACACATGGTGTTGCATACACGCTACACCACTGTTTTATTAAATAGGTACTTAGTATTTTTTTTGTATATTTTTTCCGCGGTCCAGAAACAAAAAGAAAACGAAAAAAAAAATTTCATTAAGAAAGAAAAAATCATGTACTAGAAGGTTAAATGTGTCAGGTAGCTTGAACACAAGCTAAAATTAGCGATACTAAATAACACAGTTAGTCTTTGAGAATATTCGTATGATTAAATGTGAGTACATCGTCGTTCATTTACGATGCAAATATATTCAAAGATAAACGAGTAGGTACACATACTCAGTTTTAAGTACCTTTTTTACAGTGTATCATACTTGGATAAACTGTAAAAAAAGGTACTTAAAAATCAGTACCTGAACATACTCGGCTTCTTTGAGAACAATTGCATCGTAAATCAGCGATGACGTACTCAAATTTAAGTAATCGTACTATCTCAGAAATGAGCAGTGGGATTTATTATTGTTAATATCAGCTTCTATTCAAATCATCTTAACACAGAGATCTGACAACAAAGTTGTTCAGGAGATAGTTCCATTATTTGATGTCGATTGCTTTATTGGAAACGAGTTATTACAACTCAATTATCTACTTCCCATTCTTTTGGCACATCTTTTTGACATGTGTTATTTTTATAATTTCTTCACGTCGCCGTAGTAGTACAACGGATACGGCACTACACTGACTTACCTGAAAATCTAGTTTTGATATCCGGTAAGTCTTGGTTGTAATTGTTGATATATATTTAAAGTGATTTATGAAGGCAGCCTATGTAGGTAAGCAACTGCTCTTTTTAATCATTTTTAATCATTGTACTCATTTCTGAGTACATGTATTTTCAAAAATGAAACTTATGTATTCGGAGCTATAATAAGCATCGAAATTAGTAAATTGTTCTCATTATAACTTCTTATTAGTAAATTGTTCTCATTATAACTTCTTATTAGTAAATTTATTAAAATTAAAATTATTAAATTTATTAAACTTAAAATTATTAAAAAATTTGAATTTTTAAATTTAATAAAATTATATTTATTAAATTTATGAAAATTATAATTATTAAATTTATTAAAATTAGAATTTTTAAATTTAATAAAATTATAATTATTAAATTTATTAAAACCTATAATTATTAAATTCATTAAAATTAGAATTATTAAATTTATTAAAATCATAATTAATAAATTTATTAAAATTATAATTATTAAATTCATTAAAATTATAAGTATTAAGTTTATTAAGGTTAAATTTGAAAATTAGTGAAATTATTAAATTTTACTTATATTTGAGTACCCAATTTTATCAGTGAAAAATAACTTATCTTTAAAAATAGGTTTCCTTATTACAGCATTTCTTTTAAAGCAACAGTAGATGTTTTGTGGGAACTTCCAACAAAAATGTTTACAAGTGTCGTTTGACATTAAAAAAAAAACAGACAGATATGCCATCAAAATACTGAAAATTTATATTAAACCTACGATCATTAAACTCATCGTCACCTCAAACCCGAATACTAAATGGATAATATTCCCCCTTTTCCAACACCAGAAAACAATTTCTCACCCCGTATGCGCAATAAAGAACGCGTAATGAATAGGGGGCCCGGGCTAGAACTTTAATTCGAATTCTCAGGAGAGAGCTGGCAATTCCCTAACTCGGTTTTTCGTAATTAATTTACAGCCGCCTACGAGCAACAGCCAATGCCGTTCCTGAGAAATTCAATTTAAATAACCGGAGGAGAGAGAAAAATCCTGTTTGTGATGAAAGCCAAAGAAAACCATTGATCCGGGGGAAAAGAAAATTAGGCTCAATGAAAGTGGCTTTAGTTCTCATTTTTTTTTTTTTTGCTGTTGTCTTTGTTCGTGTAATGAACTTGAAATGGCATGGGGGTTTTTGAATGCTGTGAATATCGTGCTGGGGTGTATTTTTCTGGTGAATAGCGTTTAATTGATAAATGTTAATTGTCAGCATTATTTGGATTAGGTTGAGTTTATTTGTTTTGTTGAACTATCACTTTTTATAACTGTCCAACGTAGAAAAAAATTCACAATAGGTTGGTGTAGTAATATATATATATATATAAATCAATAAGAGTATTTTAAAAAAGTATTTTTGAACACCTATAATATTTTTCTTTAAAATCTCATTTTAGTAAATTATGAAGTGTCTATAGTTTATACAGAAAAAATGTGAGTCTATATCTATGGCATATTTTGAGAAAAGTTGGATCGAAAATGGCAATTTACAATGCCGGTATAGGAGGTGATGTTGAAATTGTTTCTCTTTATTATCAAATATAAATAAATATATACAAATATTGACGACCAGCAACAGGCTTGAAGGTTTAAGGTTCACAACAAGGTTGTTCCATGTCAAGTATCTCCACACAATTCCCCAATGAATATTTAACTTCTAAAAAACCCTGTCAGTTATCCCTATAGAAAACAAGTTATCTCTGTAGAATTAGCCTTTCCACAAGGGCTTCATAAAAGAAAAGTCGATCGGCCTGTGGGCCAATTCATAAACGGTAAGCAGAAATGTCGTTTTGGGAGGCAATACAACTAGTTCTCAAAGCATTGTGGAAGGACGACTTACTTTACAATAAGAAGCGTTTAACTGTCCGACGGAAGAATCGTTAACAATTATGCTTGAAAGCAAGCAGATTCGGATGATGAGCATACCTGCATTAAAGGGTGGAAATACAGAAAAATCTAGCTGAAGACGATATATAGAAATAATTAGTCAAGTGCCACGTGTCAGAAAACATGTAATCACCAGTTCTGCTGCAAACAGAAGACTTGAGACTTTGTATGCTTTACAAATTATCCCCCTTTGCCCGTGGTCAAAATTGTCCCAAGCCCTTTTAAAAAGCAACGGGACAGCTGCTGTCCCAGCCCACACGTAAAGGTTAAATTTCTATATTGCTCCTCATCCATAATAGCCTACCCAGTCTATTTATTCCATGAAACAGTCAACCGTTATTAAACTACACAAGTATAAATATTTAAATGTAGAATATTACTTTTATCGACTATTTGGGGCCCTTAATATTAAATAGCACAACACAACCCACACCAACTCTACCCTTATCCCAGCACTCTTCATTAAAATCCAAAGACCCCGGGCAAACTTGCGATGCAGCATTTGATACCTATTGAAAGTGTTTCACAAAAGGGACTTTGATTACAATTCATATTGTGTGTATTAGACAGATGGCGCAGAACCTTAATACAATTATCCGTAAGGAACAGCTGGGTAGCGGCTGTATCTATTATTAAGTTTGAGCTTCAAGGAATATTGCGTAAAACTTGTGATTGAATAGAATTAAGAGTAAGGTTAATTCAATTGGTGCTTGAGTTGTTGGGATCACTTGGGACATGGGTTTTGTTATGCGCGTTTATATGCAAAAATATGATTTCCCATTGGAGTTTGCGTGTTTGAAGGATTTTAGTTGGGCTGTCTCTAGTGTGTTTATCTTTATGAATTAATATACGGATATTACAATTGGATTTAAGCATTTTATTTTTTACTTTGTGTATATGCTTAAATTAAATATTCCAAAGATAGATCATATGTACAGCCATGGAAAAAAAACGAACCACCGATGATTTTTTCGTTAGTTTTTATAGTAGAGCAAAACTTAATATACCATTTTGTAGGGAATAAAGTTTACTATACATTGATATACAAAACATTAGCATACGGGACTATCTTCATACACGAATCCGCACCAACTTTAAAATTTTCAATAGTAACACCTACTTTTGATAGCGCAGAAATGTTCCCCGCCCTCAAAATAATCTAAATATAAATTTTCGTTAAGGTCCTACATTTATATGCAGAGATATTAGACAATAAGTATCGATCTTATTTGAGGGGATACCTCCACAATGAACAAAATATTAGTGGGACTACGAAATGAAGGACGCGGATAGAAAATGATTTGGCGTTACCCGTGATTCTTTTTTTCCGGAGTCATTCATTCCCCCACTCCCGTATATCCCTCGCCTTTATATAAGAATTTATAATTTTATGACAACGACATCTCAGCGCTTTTAATTCTCAAAATTTGTAAAGATTTCTGTTAAGATCTGTAGATTTTAAATTTGTGTATGATCCCTGAAATGATCATTTGATGCACATTTTAATATAGCAAAAAAACTTCAAAGAGGAAAATCATGAAATTTTAGATATGCATATAAAGCGTTTTTCTGAATCCATCACTATCAAAATATAACATGGTTGCAATTCATAATTTTTATGAATATTAATATCCTAATTTAAATAAAAGTAAAAAATATGCATATAAGTAATGAAAGTTATTTGGGTCGTGTAGAAGTAACACAAATAAAAATATCAGCTCAATAAAATTATTATTTCGAAAGATATGATTAAAAGTTAAAGAAATGCATTTAACATTACGAGTTCTAAACTTTCGATATTCATAATTAAAAAACTACTTAACCAAATGACTTGCAAATTGATTCGACGATAAATTGTGTCGTAGATTCTAAATATTGAATCAAAATTGGGTGTTGCTATTGGAAATTTTAAAGTTAGTGCGGATTTTAATATGAAGATATTCCCCTATGCAATTTTTTTTTGTATATCAATGTGTAGTAGACTTTATTGCATACAAATACAAAATGGTATATTAAGTTTAGCTGTACTATAAAAACTAAGGAAATAATCATTGATGGTTGGTTTTTTTCCCCCCGGCTGTACCTAATATTTTATTTACAATTGTATTCTATGTGAATAAATTCGTGCCTAAACATAAAAAATCGCGTATTCTAATTTATACAAAATTATAATCAAAACGACTGTTTTGCAAAGACATGTTTTATAGAATTTTATTTTCAGAATTGTATTCTACACTTTACACTATACTACACTTTTTTTTAAAAAAATGTGTTAAATTCATTTTCGGCGGAACAAATTAAAAATAACGTAAATACAGAAACTATTCCAGCATCAAAATAAACCAAAAATTATTATTAAAAAAAAACTAACGTTTTATATCGATGATATAAAATAATAAAAAAAATAGATTTTTCAAAATGGACGATTTATTTATTTTTAGAGAGACTGCTATTGTGTGTACGGAGTTTTTATATACTGAGTTAAATATATTGAGTGTTTAAGAATTGATATCTGCAATTAATTACATTCTATTCAAGTCACTAATTTTACAAAAATAATCATAGGATCAATAAAATAATAAACATTTAAATATATTATTTTATCGATTCTATGTAGTTTTATAAGAAACGTTGTAATTTGGTTGTTTTAATTTTTACTTGAAAGGTATGACACAGAAAAATGGTATTACTATTACTTTGGATCCCAGCAAAAAAAGTCAGCATGAAACCTTCATTAAAATTGTTAAAATTTAAGATTTTTTGAAGGTTTTATAAAGGATATTGAAACAAAAAACTGCAGTCTTTTTGAAGTTTTTAATTTTCCTGCATAAAACCTTTAAAATATCTGCATTGCCCCTTCATGATTAAAAATTGAAGGTTTTTAGCAGGTTTTTATGAAGGTTTTTTTCAGTTTTTATGAAGGACATTGAAATAAAAACCTTTAATTTTATAGATCTTCAAAAAAACTACAGTTTTCCTGCATAAAACCTTCAATTTCAAAATTTTGATAAAGGTTTTATGCTGACTTTTTTTGCTGGGATGGATTATTATATATATTATTAAAATATTTTAAAACGTTTAATAGGGTTCTTTGAAAATAAATTTAAATCCCGAGCTACGCGGAGAAACTATATTGTCCATCGAAACATTTAATTGACTATACGAGGTTACAATTTTATTTAGTATTTACTTTCCAACTCATATTTCAATTTAAAAGTTAATAATACAAACTTGGTATCAAAGGAGATTTATTAACCAATCCAAATTTCACACAAGGAATAACACACCTAATAAATATTAATCTTCCCTTTCCCCGCAAGTACATTATCAAATCCCAAACGAACCATTGCTCAAGACCACTATTCAAATTTAAAATTATTACACATTTCAGATGCTTTCCATCAATGGAAGTGTTAACTATTCATCATTTAGCAATCAATAAGTTGCTTCTGCTAATGGTGAAAGTTAAAATTCCGCTTTTAATAAGTCGCCTTGCGTGCGTGAGATACTTTTAATTGCATTTTAAAGTCGCCGCGAAATTAATATCTGGAGTTGTTGAAGGACATCTCGGTTTTCACTTATTTTGATATATGGAAATGGAAGATTACTCTCTTAGGTTGCTTCTCTTGGAAATGAAATGTAATTAATTTAATTACACGCATCTCAAGGCAAACAAGTCGTAAAATAAAAAAAGTACCCTAACTGGAATACATATTGCTAATTTTCTGCGATTCCGTTAGGAAAAAGGACTTTTGATATTGATTTGAATCAATATGATAGGAATCTAAAATATTAATGAAGTTCACAAAGTACATATAACACTTCGGAATTGCTAAATTCCAAAGTTCTACACATTAAAGTTTGTCAATTTTATAAATTAAACTTTGGCAATTTTATACATTAAAGTTTGGGTAATTTTAAAGTTTATACATTAAAGTTTGGCAATTTTATACAATAAAATTTAGTTATTTTATAAATTAAAGTTTGGTTATTTTATATATTAAAGTTTATAAGTTTACACATTAAAAGTTGATAATTTTATACATAAAAGTTTGACAATTTTTTACATTAAAGTTCTCAAATTTTATAAATTAAAATTTGGCAATTTGCACATAGAAGTTTGGTAATTTTATACCTAAAAGTTTGGCAATTTTATAAATTAATTTTTGTAATTTTATGCATAAGAGTTTGGTAATTTTATACATTAAAGTTTAGTAATTACTATCAAATCAACGTTTTAATGTTTACTATGTCAATTTGTATAAGATAACAATATTTTACACAAAAAGTCCTTTTATTGTTATTTTTTTTAAATTCCATATTTTTCAATTTAAAACACTTTAAACGTTAAGTCTTTTTTAGATATTTATATTTTTTCACCTATTTTTTTATCGGATTCTTTGAACTATAACTCCTAAGAATTGACATTAAAAGTGTGTATACAAAATGCATTTCATTTTATATAAATATTTATTACTAATAAACTAAACATTTTCCTCAAAGCTAAAATATTTTGACTTTAGTATTTAGAAAAGTCTTATAACATAGTAATTTAAAATATATTAATACACTTTTTATTAACTTATTTATAACATACACATATTTTACAATATGCTTCAAAAATTATACTTATCTCTATTAATAATAAAAACAAGCCTCAGCGTTCCGAAAAACTGGATATCAAGGAAAAACAAGCACTGAGAAAAACGATTTGAAGTTTTTCTTCCTGGAAAAACTCACCTGTCACCCAGCATAAAATCTCAAATAACTCCTTAAGATATATAGATACAATTCTTGAATTTCGCAAGTACATTTAACAAGTTTCAAAATATAAATTTACTAAATAAAACAAATTGAGAGTTTTAAATTTTTTGGCTACTGTGGTCCCATAATATCTGTTATTTGGAACGGGGTTCAAAATTAAGTTAAATCACTTTATGATACAAACAGAGTGGCATATTTAAGAGTTTGTAATAAAACGAAATTTTTTTAAGTAAAGTCTTTATATCAGTTTATACATTTATATGTGTATTAAATCCTTAAACATAACGTTATTTTACTAATTGCCGCAGTCTCGATACAAATGAAAATTTCCTTTTGTGTTTAGAAAAACAAAAAGGATCATGAATCTATACTTTTATATTAAATTTAATACAATATATATAAATATTTAAAAATATTTACTTTAAATTATGCATTAGCAAAGAAATTAACGCGTATGTACACTTTTTAAATCCATGTTATTTTTATATAACATGTTATTTTGCTTTTATGTAAATGTAATTTTTTCACCACATCCAGAATGTTTTGCTGTGAAATTTTTTATATATATTTGCATCATATTTTCACAAAAAGTTACATATCAGATTATATAAATTTAAAAATAGTATTTAAAACATTCTTACGAATAACAGAATTGGAATTTATAAAAAAAGTGCAAAAATTAATTTATTAAAAACAAACTAACAATTGTACAAAAAATAATATATTAAAGTACGTCAAAGCTTTGGAATATTAGAAATAATTTTTTATTCAGCTATATAAGTTGTTTTAGAGAAACAAATTACATGAAAATAATTTTTAACAAAAGCTATAATAAAGCTTTCCTTACGGTCTTTGTTAAACATAAACGTAAATACAATAAAATAGTTTATCAACCCTAATTCACAGTATACAACCTTTAATTAAACAGTATTTAACCTTTCAATTAAACAGTTAACCCTTTATTTAAAGGTTAAACCAGAGAGTTGTATGATTAAATAGAGAGCGCCTTCAATACCAGACTCTCGTAAGACCGCGGTGTCAACATTGAAAAGAAAAACTCACATCACGTGGTTATAGCGCTGCCACATTTAACGTTCAGACATCTGCAGGAGTTTCAAATGTGGCGCACTTTCTTCTTTTTTGGTGATAAGGCGTTCTGTCCGTATTCAAATGTTTAACATATGTGTACGTATTTACTTATTTTCAAACAATATGATCTAAATATTTCATCTTTATTAATGAAACGAAAATATTTTATTTGTGTTCAATACTCGAAGAAGCGAAACTCTTTATATTTCTCAGGTTTTATTGTTTATATTTTCTTATTGAAGTATACAAAATAACAATTGAAAGAATTTCGCTTATGGTAAATTTTTTACATAACAACGTAATGCAATTATTTCAAAACTACAAAGTAAGAAAAATCTCCTTAATATATCTGTTAAACTCCTTTAAATTGTGCCACTCGTTATAAAAAACGATATTTAAATACAAAATTAAACACACAACCATATTACAATACTTCGATCTCGTTTAGTTCTGAAAGTCGCCAAGGCCTGCCAAGAGTAATATTGGCGCATGAATGAATTGGCATTTCCACCTATCACGTGGTTTCAATGATGGACACACGGAAATCAGCATTTTTATTCCTCTATTTGTATCGTTACTCTATGGGTTAAACAGTTAATACTGTTTAACCTTTCAATGCCTAATATGAGTTAGGTCAAGCATGAATAGTCATGTAAGTATTCATCACTTAAATCGGCCACAGTTCAAGCTTGACCAAAACAACATTAAAAATTCAAGAGCGGAAAAGAGGAGAATGACATTAATTATGCATTCATTGGGTCAGCTTCTGAATAATTAACTCATTGCCTAACACTTCGCCACAAAGTCATTTTGAATTGCTATACAATTTGTTTGAGATAAGTAAGTGTTCTAGTTACGCATTAATGCAGTCACTACGTGGATTTTCCTCTTTAGTAAATGCTTATTATAATGTCGACATTTATATTCAATATACTGAAAATATTTTCTGATAGAAATTGTTACCCGAGTTTCTGAAAAATGCCTAATTAAAATCACTGTGAAACTTCAATTTTTATTTCATCTAGAATCTTTAATAATGAAAGTTTTGCGTCAAAGCATAAATTGTTTTGTCATCAAATACTTTTTTAAACCGTAACAAAAAAAAATTATTTAAATTTATAATTTTTCATTTAGAAACCTTTAAATTTAAGTATGTGTTTTTGAAAATTAAACAAATTAGCTTTAGTTTAAAACTGAAACTTGAGACATAGAGAGATAAATAGTTTTAAAGCTTATTGAATTTAACCGACCTTAATTTTTACATTCAATAAGTATTAATTTTATTAACATCTTTTACTTAGTTGTAGATTTAAATTATGTTCATAAACTTAAATGCGAAATTAAAATTGTCAGTAGAAAAACAAGAAAGGCACAATTCGAAAAATTTGTTTTGAAAATCAATGAATTAATTGATAAATTTTAATCAATCGGAAATCTAAAATGTTATAGTTCGGGCAATTTTAATTAGCAAAATTTATTTAATTAATTTCTAACATATAAAACAAAGAAGTAACATAAAAAACACATTAAACAATTAAAAGTAAAATATTTAGATAATTATTAATTATGATATCGGTATTTCAGTACATTAATTTATTCACGTTTCTTGTGTTCTTAAAATATAAATTTTCATAATGGCTAAATTATAGATATGTACGTATTAACTGTTCCTTAAAAATACATAAATATAAATTTAAACAATTTTGATAAACAAATAAAACATTTTTAAAACTACTATAATAGACATTATTTTAATACCACTATAATAGACATTATTTTAATACTACTATAATAGACATTATTTTAATACTACTATAATAGACATTATTTTAATACTACTATAATAGACATTATTTTATACTACTAAAATAGACATTATTTTAATACTACTATAATAGATATTATTTTAATACTACTATAATAGATATTATTTTAATACTATTATAATAGACAATATTTTAATACTACTATAATAGACATTATTTTAATACTACTATAATAGACATTATTTTAATACTACTATAATAGACATTATTTTAATACCACTATAATAGACATTATTTTAATACTACTATAATAGACATTATTTTAATACTACTATAATAGACATTATTTTAATACTACTATAATAGACATTATTTTATACTACTAAAATAGACATTATTTTAATACTACTATAATAGACATTATTTTATACTACTAAAATAGACATTATTTTAATACTACTATAATAGATATTATTTTAATACTACTATAATAGATATTATTTTAATACTATTATAATAGACAATATTTTAATACTACTATAATAGACATTATTTTAATACTACTATAATAGACATTATTTTAATACCACTATAATATACATTATTTTAATACTACTATAATAGACATTATTTTAATACTACTATAATAGACATTATTTTAATACTACTATAATAGACATTATTTTAATACTACTATAATAGACATTATTTTAATACTACTATAATAGACATTATTTTAATACTACTATACTATACATTATTTTAATACTACTAAAATATACATTATTTTAATACTACTATAATAGACATTATTTTAATACTACTATAATAAACATTATTTTAATACTACTATAATAGACATTATTTTAATACTACTATAATAGACATTATTTTAATATTACTATAATAGACATTATTTTAATACTACTATAATAGACATTATTTTAATACTACTATAATAGACATTATTTTAATACTACTATAAAAGACATTATTTTAATACTACTATAATAGACATTATTTTAATACTACTATAATAGACATTATTTTAATACTACTATAATAGACATTATTTTATTACTACTATAATAGTCATTATTTTAATTCTATTAGAATAGACATTATGTTAATAATAACCACAATTTAAGCTTCTAATAAATAGCTGCTTTTCCATTAGTACTATTATCGATCAAAAACCTAAAAAAAAAACTTTTATCGAACCAATTTTTAGGAACCTTACGTAAAAACATCCCCCAAATGGCGTTCTTTTTAGTTTCGTGACTCCATATAACATGCATTTTGTGCATTTGGAAAGTAAATGCCTTCTAATCCCTACACATCTAGGAATCTTGGCTCCAATATTGATGTGCCTTGAGCCGCAGAGGCAATTACTGGCACCCTATGGCATCCGGACAGGCTTATTGACGACTCGGCGCCAAGTCTTCATTAACACCAGACTTATCGGATATTGAATGTTTTTTGGCGGTGACTTTATTGTTTTCTGGCTTCTTTTTTTAGTTAACCATGTCCTTACTGTTAACATAAATTAAGTTAAATATATTACAGATAGTAAAAAGTCTACATTTGACGTTGATTTTTATTTATGATTATTTAGAACTTCCCCATTTTATTTATTTATTTTTTTGCTTTTTTTGGTATAAAAAATTGTGAAATAAATTGTAAAGTATTTTATTATTACTCTATATGAAAAATTAAGTAGTGGATATAAAAATATGAATAGGAAATAGCGAATATAGGGAAAATGGATATGAATATCATAAATCAAAAAATAAATATGCGTCAACGATTACGGAGCAAAAATAATATGGAATAATGGATTTGATATAAAGGAAACTGAATATAAAATACGAAATTACGAATGTATAATAATAAAATGAAATAATTAATAAGGAAAAGTTAAGATGATAAAAGGAATATGAAATATTCTCTATAAAATAATGTATATATAAAATAATATATACGAAAAAACGAATATCTAAAAAAGTATATAGAAAATAGGTTGTTTTTTCATTTCTACCCAGCAAAAAAAGTCAGCATAAAACCTTCATAAAAAATTTTAAATTGAAGGCTTAATGCAGGAAAACTGCAGTTTTTTTAAAGATCTATAAAATAAAGGTTTTTGTTTCAATGTAAATCATAAAAACTGCAAAAAACCTTCAAGTTTTAATAATGAACAGAAAATACAGATATTTTAAAGGTTTTATGCAGGAAAATTAAAAACTTCAAAAAAACTGCAGTTTTTTGTTTCAATATCCTTTATAAAACCTTAAAAAAACCTTCAATTTGACCATTTTGATGAAGGTTTCATGCTGACTTTTTTTCCGGGAAGTTACGAGATAAATTACGCAATTAGCCATTGTGTGTTACTTAATATAATATGTTACAAATAAGTATTATAAAAATCCCGCTGCACCTTATTATAATAATAACAATGTAATATTTAAAAATTTGTAAATGATACAATTTTTTAAATGTTGAATTACAGTTATTTATGGCTGTTACGGATTATGAAAGCTATGTTAATATATACTACACACATTTTTATGACAAGAACACTTTGTATGTGATGTGCTATTTAATAGATAGCATATAATTAAATACAGGTAAATATTGAGTATTACATAAATAAACTAAGGTGGTATTACATTTCGAATTTACTTTGTATTAATTGTATGTGATATTTAACTGTCTCATTATTGCTGCTGCGCTATAATTTTCCTCAATTAATTATGGTAAATGTTTATATCATGCTTATAAATACCAATTTATTAGCATAATCTAATCGAGTGTTTGTTTTCTAGGCAGTTTATTCATTTTATGCGTTTGCATGATTCTTGCCTGTTCAATATTATTCCATACGAGTAAAATAACAAGCAGTTTCTGTATCTATTTGCTTTTATTTCAGAAACTAATTATCCGATATTGTTGAATCTCTACAAATGTATAGTTCACATTTGCGGGATTGTTTAATCGCCGAATTGATATTTAGTAAATTATGAGGATCATTCCCCTATTCATTGACGCTCGTCCACCCCTAGGGGCAATGATTCGCAAGAACATCTAGCATTCCGACGAAGATTGTGGTCTATATCCATTTCGAAAATAAATATTAATTCATGCTTCAACTTCCTTGAAATGCCTTGCAAATATTTGACAAGGCTCCGCCAATCTTGAACTTTCTACTAAGTTGGTTCTTTTCTTCTTCAACCAACTCTGACGATTATTTTACTTTCCATTGGAAAAATGCTGCATTAATTCATTATAAACAACACATTTTCGATAAAAATGTATATAATTACTCTTAGCAATTGAATTTGAATGGGTTTCATGGCAGTGAGTTTGGGGTTGAGTTGTTTGAAAGCCAAATTAGATGATTATTTTATGTAGTTTTTAAACTTGTTATCAAGAGTAATTCGTACTGAAATTAATTTTAAGAAATGTGTCAGTTATAAAGTCAGAGAAACATCAAAGCTTATAACTCCATAATACTAATGTTAAATTCTTAAATGAGTAAAAGGGAAAATTTATCAATATTTATACAAAAATATTTGTTACGGTTCAAATAAAAAAAAACAGCAAGCGAGGAAAATAAATGTCATTCAAATAAAAGCCAAAACAAGTCGATTTCTTACACCAAACGATATAAAACGAAAAAAACTATATAATCTACAGTTGTTTTATTTTTCAAACCTTTAAAATATAATTCAATGTAATATATTAAAAATAATAACTTCTTATTAAAACAAATGGCAACAGTTTAAAAAATTAAGTATTTTTTTTATAAATACAGTATTAATATATTTCAACGTTTTTTTCCCCAACAAAATTTTGATTTAAATAGACCCTTCCGTAAATAATATTCAATATGTTACATAAGTAATACAATTTAATTATATATATCATTTAAAAGTTTGCATTCCATTTAGTACAGTAGTTATTAAAATGAATATATATATATATATATATATATATATATATATATATATATATATATATATATATATATATATATATATATATATATATATATATATATATATATATATATATATATATATATATATATATATATATATATATATATATATATATATATATATATATATATGTATATATATATATATATATATATATATATATATATATATATAATTTTATCATAACGCCCAATTCTATTTAATTTTAGTAACGTAATTAAAAGTATATTCTCACTCTTTCTTCCAAGAAAATCTCCAAAGCTTTTCTAGAATTTACACACAGCCATTATGAATATTTATAAGCATGCAGAATGAGTCGTTGGCTGAGTGTCCATCTATAATTAGTGCACTCTATTAGAATTTTGGATAATTGATATGACAGGATTTATTAATTTATGCATATGCAATATTTCTTCGGCTTCGAATAATTATTAAGGTGTACTTTATTTTATATTGTTTCCAAGAGTCTTAAAGGGGTAATTACATTTCTATTTTCAGTAAAACCCAATATGTTTTAATCCAACCCGATACAGTGGGAGTTCCATCCTTTAATATATATATACAAAGAGAAAGAATGTATGTAGTTTTTTTTCACATATACACAGTTTTATTCCAATATTAATGAAATTTTGAGAATTTGACCTTCAACATCGGGGGAAGGTCACTGTCATTATAAAATTCCGAAAATGCCACCCACATCCCCGTTCTCACCATCATCCTTTTCATTTGGTTCCGTAAAAGGAAAGTTACCCTCTCACCCCCCCTGTGGGCTAAATCCTAAGAGTTCAGTCAGCAAAGCATGAAAAAAGAGTCAATTCGTGAAAAGTGCTGGAGAGCTGGAAACAATTTTAATCGCTTCCAAACGGTGTTCTGTACGATATATTAATTTTTTCACCCCTGCACCACGCCAGCGTTGACCGCCATCTTTGAAAATTTGCGTTTTTTTTTTAACATTTCATAGTAAAAAAAAATTCATTAAAAATCCATCGGATCGGACTACCGTGAGTTTTCCATTTAACATTGAAACATATCGAAATAAAAGTACAATACACAATAATATACGGAGAAACATAATAAAAATGGGATGTAACAAAAGTAATTAGTAATAACTCGGCCTCTTTCTAACACGCTGATACAAAATAAAGTAAAACACTGAGGTTATGTACCTGTATTTTTTAAGCTTGTCAAGTTTTAGATCGGTGTAACAGAAATATTTATATTACCCTTAATAAAACTTTGACTTTTACGACTAATTAAAACATTCATAGGAAACATAATTTTACAGATTACGATACTTACTTCCCATTATTTAGAGAAAAATTAAGTAATACCATCACTAAGCGATCGTTGAAAGACAGATGGGTCGCGAGTAAGAAATTATTTAAAAAAACAAATATTATTCAACTAAAAGTGACTATATCATTGAAACTGGTTTTAAATTCCGT
The DNA here is from genome assembly GCA_963932185.1 of Troglohyphantes excavatus. Taxonomy (NCBI): domain Eukaryota; kingdom Metazoa; phylum Arthropoda; class Arachnida; order Araneae; family Linyphiidae; genus Troglohyphantes; species Troglohyphantes excavatus. The sequence goes on along the minus strand of OZ010670.1, from coordinate 37,129,776 downwards.
ATCGATATAAATAATTCTCGCATCAGTATGAATAATTTATATATTCTTATTTAAAAAAAAAAGCTTTTACCCAACCACAATATCATCAAAATAATATCACCCTCATTTCTATTGAAAAGTTTAGCGAATGGAATCTTTTATTAAAGAGAAACCATTTGCATGCCAAAAGAGATCCGTATGTAAAAGATTTTTTTCTGAAAAGTAAATCAAGATTTGATTCAAAAATAACTTTGCGTTTTTCACTACCATCACTTTAAAAATTTATGTTAGTTTTATATTCCCAAAATAAGATCTAATAGTTGTTATCTAGATAATTTTAATTTAGAATTTTAATGACTATTTTGCTATTGTATTCTTTCAAGTACACAGAGCCCCAGTTGCTCAGTGGATAAGGCGTTCAGCTACCAATCAGAGGATTGGTGGTTCGAATCCGTGCGATAGACTTGACAAAGAAAAGTAAAAAAATAGTGATCTTGCGGTTGGAGGGTTGCCAGCTTCGCTACAAAAATACTAGAAAGTCGTCCAGAACGCCCAACATATTATACTGGCGTGTATACGGGACTGGTGCACGATAAATCTGATCGGGGTCTAATGTCCTGACGTCTATTGAGGTTGCGTCGGGTGCCAGCTCAGGTGTTGTTCTCGTTATCTGACCATAGTTCAAAAATACGAGGCGTCGTTTCCGGGTCTTTCTTTTGGGATAGGGTCCGAACCGTCGCCAATAGCCCACTGTGCAGCTCTAGTTCGACGTTAATTAAACAATCCAAACCAAACTTTCAAGTACACTGCAAAAAGCTCAATGTAAGGCTCTTGTTTAAGACGCCATAAAGTAGCATGGTTTGTGAACAATATATCTTAAATATTTACCAATATTATGTAATTATACTATACCAAGATATTGATGATTCTTTTTAAATAAATTTTTTTATTGTATGTTGATGGTAGACTATGGTAGACTTAAAACCTATAACATCGCACCCTGGTAGTTTAACGGAAAAAGCACTAGGCTGCGGTGCTGATGATATAGGTTCGATTCCCTTTAAGATGTGGTTGTATTTGTCGCTAATTATTCAAAGTTATTTTATTTATTTTTATTTTTGATTTAAGTGATTTATGACGGCAGCTTACACTGTAAAAAAAGAACTTAAAAATGAGTACATGAACATACTCGTTTTTCTTGTAAGTAGAATTGCATCGTAAATGAGAGATGAAGTACTTAAATTTAAGTAATCGATTAAGTAAGTGATTTAATATTACTAATATCATCTTCTGTGCAAGCCATCTTAACAAAGCAATTTGATAAACTTAAAATGGTTATTAAGGAGATCAGCAGTGTGGTTTAATATTGTTAATCTAAGGATGTTATGCGACCTGACAAACTTAAAATAATTGTTCAGCAGATGTTTTTCCACTATATTTGATGTCGATAGCTTAAATGGAAACAAAGTTATTATAATTCAATTATCTAATTTCCAATTAATTTGATACAGCTTTTTATTTTTATTCTGTTTATAATTTATTCGCGTCACCCTGGTAATACAACGGATAAAGTACTGGACAACGTTGCCTTAGGATCTGGGTTCGATTCCCATTAAGTCTTGGTTGTAATTGTTTATATTTATTGAAAGTGATTTATATAGGCAAGCACTGCTCTTTTTATTCATTTTTACTCATTGTACTCATTTTTGAATACATGTCTTTTTCAAAAATGAGACTTATGTATTCGGAGCTGTAATAAGCATTGAATTTATTCAAAAATAAGTACATTTTACTTATTTTTAACAGTTTATATAGGCAAACATTTACTCATTTTTGAGTACGTCTTTTTCAAAATTGATACTTATGTATTTAAAACCATTATAATAATCGAATGCGTACTCAAAAAGGAGTAATTTTTTCTTATTTTGAGTACCTATTATTAACAGTTTACCTTTATTTTAAACACGAGAAAATGTTTGGTAAGATAGGTGTGAAGTGTAGTGTGACGAGTGTATCCGAAGAGTTTAGTATCACGCACTGTCTTTTCAAGTATGTGGACTGTTTTCCCAAACAAAACAGAGCTGTGAAAAATAATTTATTGCGATTAACTACATTGTTAAAAATAGGTACTCAAAAACAAGTAAAATGTGCTCATTCTTGAATACATTCGATGCTGATCCTAGCCCCGAATACATAAGCTTAATTTTTAAAAAATACAAGTACTCAAAATTGAGTACAGTGAGTAAAAATGAATAAAAATATCAGGTGCTTGCCTACAAATGCTGCCTTCATAAATAACTTTGAACAAATATCGGCAATTACAACTAAGACCTACCGGGAATCGAACCCATATCCTCATGCACCGAAGCACAGTGACTTATCCGTTGTACTACCAGGGCGACGTGAAGGAGGCATAAACAAAATAAATGTTAAAAAGTTATACCAAAAGAATGGGAATTAAGATAATTCAGTTGTAATAGCTCAGTTTCCATTTAACCAAATTACTGTACTCAAGCAAGCTGTAGAGCATCCGTGGGAGAGCGGTTCAAGGCGTCAGCTGGGAATCCGAAGATTCCTGGTTCGATCCTAGGCGATGGACTTGACAAAGAAAATTAAAAAATAAGTAGTGATCTTGTGATCGGAGGGTTGCCAGATTCGCTACAAAATACTAGAAAAAGTCGTCCAGAACATCCGCAATAATTAACGGCGTGAATGCGGGACTGGTGCACGATAAATCTGATCGGGGTCCAAAGTCCCGACGTCTATTGAAGGCGTTGGGTGCCAGTTCAGGTGTTTCCTCGTCATCTGACCATGGTTCTAAAATAACGAGGTTCATGTTTGAATGTGTTGCCGGGTCTTTCCTTCGAGATAGACCCCGAACCGTCGCCAATAGCCCACCGTGCAGCTCTAGTGCGACGTTAATTAACCAAACCAAACCAATCCAAAAGATTAAAATAGACCGATGCCATCCAATAAGTAAAATTTATGAGCAGTTGCGTTAGGAACCCGTATATCATTTACCGCAATGAAGATCCCCAGTTGCTCAGTGAATAAGGCGTTCAGCTACTAATCAGAGGATTGGTGGTTCGAATCTGTGCGATGGACTTGACAAAGAAAAGTGAAAAAGTAGTGATCTTGCGATCGGATGGTTGCCAGCTTCGCTACAAAATACTAGAAAAAGTCGTCCAGAACATCCAACAAATTATACTGGCGTGTATACGGGGCTGGTGCACGATACATCTGATCGGGGTCCAATGTCCTGACGCATATTGAATTTGCGTCGGGTGCCAGCTCAGGTGTTGTCCTCGTCATCTGACCATGGTTCGAAAATACGAGGCATCGTTCTTTCCTTCGAGATAGGCCCCGAACCGTCGCCAATAGCCACCGTTAATTAAACAAACCAAACCAAACCTTAACGCAATGTAGTGTGGCAATCCACTTCACCGAGGACGGCAATAGACTTAGAAGCACATAGACTTAGAAGCACATAGACTTGATTACTCATGAATGGGGAACTGTACTGTTTACATATAAACATTGTTCCCATGTGACAATCCATTCCGGATATATCAGCTGTCAAGGTTTGGGGCGCAGTTTCATCTCTATAATACAAGACAAGGCAACTGGTAGGGTGCGCTGTTAAGTTTGGTTTGGTTTGATAAATTAATGTCGCACTAGAGCTGCAAGATGGGCTATGGCGACGGTTTGGGTCTGTCTCAAGGCAAAGACCCAAGAACGATACCTCGTATTTTTGAACCAGACGTCGAGGACAGCACCTGAGGTGGCACCCAACGCCTTCAATAGACGTCGGGACTTTGGACCCCGATCAGATATATCGTGCACCAGTCCCGTATACACGCCGTTAATTTTTTGCGGATGTTCTGGACGACTTTTCTAATATTTTTGTAGAGAAGCTGGAAACCCTCCGATCACAAGATAAATACTTTTTTACTTTTCCAAAACAAATTGTCAAATCCGTCGCACGGGATCGAACCAGAAATAACTCTGATTCGCAGCTGCGCCTTTATTAACTGGGTCACGGAGTCCCCGGTGCTCTGTTAAAAATATGTACTAAAAAAAATCAAATGTACTGATTTTGAGTTCATTCGATGCAATCATAACTCTGCATATATAAGATTCAATTTTGAAAAACTCATGTACTTAAAAATGAGTCTAATGGGTAAAAATGGACAAGCAGAGCATATGCTAGCCTACATAGGCTGCCTTCATAAATCCCTTTCAATAAATATCGGCATTTACAACTAAGATTTACCGAGAATCTAACCCAGCTCCTCAGGGATCGCTGTTCAATGCCTTATCCGTTGTACTACCATAGCTACGTGAAGAATACAGAAGAAATGTTAAAAAGGTATGCCAAAAGAATAGGAAGTAAGATAATTGAGTTGTTACAACTCATTTTCCATTTTGGCAATCGACATCACATAATGTGGAAAACCAACCTCTGAACAAATATTTTAAGTTTGGCAGTTCGCTTTGTTAAAATGTCAAAAATATGCTGTGATTAGCAATATTAAATCATGTTACTAATTTTTGAGAAAGTACGATTATTTAAATTTGAGAAAGCCATCGTTCATTAACGATGAAATTTTAATCAAAGAAAAACGAATAGGTTCAGGTACTCATTTTTAAGTACCACTTTTTTACACTATGGTATATATGTGTTGTTCTGTCAGTTATGCAGGTTTTCGATTACACTACACCGTTTAACATATTTACTATGAGGCCTTAATAAATGATTTAAACAATACATTAAAATATTGTTGCTTAGTGGTACATGTGATATCTGTAAAATATCACTGCTTCTTCATTAATTATAACAGTGCAACTCGTTTGTGTAAGTTGCAAAAATGTATAAAAATCATGCATATTACACAGTAGAGTATTGAGTAGACAGAGTATTGAGTAGACTGAATATTGGGTAGACAGAGTATTGAGTAGACAAACTATTATGATCACCGAACTAACCAGTTTCTTCTATATTCCATACTCAGAAGTGAAGGGCGAACAGCGCTTTTAGATATTACTTGAGGGGATTCTTAATTAAAATCTGCTATAATTGGCTGCAATGCTGTCCTTCAGTTGTCACTTATGAACATTGACACACCTTTCTGCTAGAGCATTCAGCATACGCTGAAAACCGCAGGGGCCACGTTCTAACACAGTTATTTTACTAACAGCCCCATCTTTATACACTTTTACGTTAATTGCTCTCCAATGTTTACAAATACAGTGGTTTTGCATATATTCACATCATAACTCAGGGAACTCACTAATGTTCAAAGTCCATCACATCGCGTTTTTTACATATAACCTTCGAGCATGAATGGACTGTTGTAGAGATAATATGACGTCATAATCGTTAAACCAACATCTCAGACCGAATGGCCTCAGACACGTGACTTCTTTTCATAATTATCAATTAAAAAATACTCGCGATTGGGTGATAAATTAGGAAATGTGTAATAGTGAAATTTTTTGAATGGAATGACGTAATTAATCACGTGTCTGAGGCCATACATGTTGGCCTCACTGTGATGTTAGCGACATTATAACGTTATGTTTACTCTACTATGAAGGATCCATGCTCGAAGCATATAACTGTTCCAACAAAACAATTCTACTAACGCTGTTGTACAGATTTGAATAACAAAGGTTATTATTAACGTTCAACAATAATATTAAAGCTTAAGATTGGAATGATCGTAAATAATAAGATTAAACTCTGCGTTTTGACATGCCAATTAAATTACCCGGCAGGTATTATTTCCTGTTAGTTTACTAGTATAAAATGTTGTACACCTCTAACTTAATTACATTAGGAACACTACGATCAGACATTCATCAATTGTAAAAAATTATTATATGTGCAAGTATATAAGGTTGATACAGACTCACCAGACCTCTGGGACATCGAAAGGTGACAAATAGATAACAGAATTTGAAATTAAAATTATTGAGTTTACTGCGTTAATTAAGATCTGTAGTACATTTTCGTAGGCTGATACTTCCACCAGAAAAAGAGGCCACACTCTCCAAAAACGAGAATGTATATTTTGGGTGTTGGCAGTATTGGTGCCACAAAGAGAATCTCTCTGGATTTGTAGCGTAGAGTTTTTGTGGGAGGGGGGGGGGTGAAGGGTCCGCCCCTGAATTTACCCATAGCTGCCCGATTGACTATTCTGGGTAAGGGTGTACCTTATAGGCTTGACCCTGATTCGAGAATTTGTCTCGATCCGTCGATTGGAAGCCGGTGAGACGAAATGGCCACATACATTTTTTTATATCCTCGAAGTCTCCCAAAAGTCTGGTTCTTTTATTGAACCCTGCATTCAACTATTTTATGATGGGGCTCAAGAATTGGAAATTCTGGGACTTCTTAGTAGTAGGGAACTTGCGTGGAAAAGTGGGATGGCATATATTGGAAGATATTGCCTCACCATAGTTATAGACAAGAACTTTTCATTTTGTATACTCTCTTGCTCTATGTGTGATATAGTGTAATGTCATTGGTCATTTACTTGAAAACGTCATGAAGTCATAATATTTCGGCCAATCCGCGTTAAATATGCAAATGTTATTCATTCATAAATTATATTAATGTTATGCATTGTTATGTACCGGAGTAGACAGTAGTAGTTGTAGATATGAATGACGAACTCAGTAAACGGGGGTTTCCAGAAAAATGAGTTTAATTATTTTGTATAAAGGGGAACTCAATTTAATCCCATTTATTTTCATCCCATTTATTTTCTATTAGAAATTACAAACCTAAAGAAGAAAAACGTTCTACCGTATGTTTGACGTCGTAGAATCAGAAAAATAAATAAAATATAATTTTGTCATAACCTTGAGTTCGCCATTCTTATCCCTAACACCTAATGTTACTACATTGGTCAACATATTGTGATTTTTTTAACTAATTTTAAAACAATATTATTTCTAAACGTCAAAGCTTTCAATAAAAAAAAATTTCACTGCGCCTATAGCAAACTGTCTTCTTTTTGTAAATTCAAAGGGGTAAATATTTGGAGGTCAAACCATAGAAGTACGTTTGTAAGGTATTTCTCCTCAAATATAAGCTTAAAATACGCATAAATTATAACATCTTAGATGTAAGTTATGTTTTTTCGTTAAAAATCATGTATAAAAATTGTGTTTTAAACATAGAAACCACTTAATTATTTCTGAAAACAGCAGTTTTTTACAAATTATAATATTAAATCAAATTTCGAGGAAAACAACATATTGTACATTAAATAAACAAATTAATATAAATATTTTTAGTGTTAAATACCAGCGATACCATGAAATGGCAAGAAAAAAAACCCAACCCGACACAAAATATCCAATACTTCCAGAAACAACAACACCAAATGCAATGTCACAACAATACCAAATACACAAACAAAACTCACTCACCAGAATCCCGAAACCGGATAACTTCAACGAACAATACTCTAAATGTCCCGCGCCAGAATAAACTATCACTCCTAACTTCCCTTCACCATAACAACGGCCAGCGTCCCCACAAGCTAACATGTTGATCCTCCCATCACTGACTTTAGCATCCGAGGAACACCAAGAGCAAGGAGAAATCTCCTTTGATCATCACCCTCCACTGAGCATGCGCAGTCCGGAAAAGGGGAACGAAGGGCGCCTCCACTGAAACGACCGACATGGGGGTTCAGGGGGATATTTTTAAGGGGGTTTCCATTTCCCCCCATCTATCCCCCCCCCCCATTGCGTGTCACACTGAGGGGGGGGGGGTGATAACGGGAATGTGGTGTAATTTATGCGTCTTACGTCCCTGCTTTTCATCCCCTATCCAAACTCCCCGGAGTTGTTGGTTTTTTTTTGTTGTATCTTTTGGATGCAAGTTTTATGTTGAGACATTTTTGTTTTTGTTTATTTTTTTTACCTTTTGGCTGGAAAAGAATAGGGTGTGTAATGTGATTAGTTTTCTTAGTCGAATGCTAATGGCGTAGAAATTGACTTGAATTAAGGGGGGTGGGGGGAGTAAGAAACGAAACTGGTCGTCGCGTTTCATGCTTTGATTAGATTGCCTTTTTGTTTGGGTTAATGTTATTTTGTCCGGTTTGTTTGGGATATGAATTATTTTAATTGTCCATGATATTATTTGTATAGAATCCATTTTTTTATGTTTATACAAATATTTAAAATATTTGCAAGTTTCATACTTCCAAACTGTTTACAACTTCTGCGTCATTTATTACACTGTTAAAAATTTCAGTTCAACGGTACAACGAGATCTGCAGAAAATTACACCAATTAAGTTAAACAAATCCCATTTTAATCGGGAAGGGAGAAAACACTATTTCTATAATAGGGTAATAGACAAATGAAACAACTTGCCAGTGAATATTGTTAATTGTAAAGGAGTAACAGATTTTAAGAAGTTAGATATGGATTGGGGGATAGTTAAGAGGTACTAGATGGACCAACCTTGTTGGGCCTTCAGCCTGTTGTTGGTCGTCAATATTTGTATTTGTATATTTTGGTGGAATCTAGGTAGAACCAAACATCCTCTATCGGAAAAAAAATTGGAGGTTACACTGATAATTGGTTTAACCTCTTTAACTGCAACCGGAATTTTCGCTGTCGCTACATCAGCAAGCCGGGGAATCCCCTCCAAGAAAGACAAGGACAAACAAGGTTCTCCGTGATAAAGTTGATAAAGGCGTTTAACTATGAATTAGAGGATACTTAGTTCTTGACAAAGACAAGTTAAAAACTTGTGATCTATGGTTGCCAGCTTCGCTACAAAAATACTGCTACTAAAATACTAAAAAAACTCGAATTTTGAGTTTCATGCAACATTGGATGTTTTGGTTCAACGTTTCACCACTAAATGGTAGCCCCGTAAAATGGTGAAACTAAGCACCAAATGTTGGTTGCAGTTAAATAGGTACCAAAGTTTGGTGCAAGGTCGTAATAATAATTAACAGTGTAGTTTATATCAACCCGAGAAAGGTAACGATTCGTCGTTTAGAGCAGTAGTACTCAATTTTTTTCGGTCACAATAAAAAAATATAGAAAGGCATTTGATAAAAGTGGAAAAAATATTTTAATCCGGGAAAGATAGCGTAATAGCTTCGTCTGTTTGATGAAGATTTAGAGTTCTTATAAACGAAGGACCCTAAGTCATCGTAACCCTACTTATTTCATCTAAACTAGTGTATCTGTGATGTAGTGTATCTGTGTATTCTGTGATGAAACTTTTCGTTTATGAGTACTCCTTTCTCTCATAACCCTTCTCTCATAAAATCCTTCTCACCTACCTCTTAACGCTAAAAATTTGATTTTGTTAGACATAGATGTTCTTATGTTAACTGGACAATTAATCATACGGCTCAAATTAATGACTTATAGGCTTTTGGTTTAGATTTTACTTATTACACTAATTTATTTTTTAATTTAGACGTTTTCCGCCATTATTTGTTTCACGTACCCCCAACCGGATATCCATGTACCCCCAGGGGTACCTCATATTGAGATACACTAGTTTAGATGAAATAAGAAATGTTTCGAAAACTTAGGGTCCTTCGTTTATATGAACTCTAAATCTTCATCAAATCGACGGAGTTATTCCGCTATCTGTCCCGGATTAAAGTTTGGTCGTCTTTTATCCAACTTTTATCAAATGCCTTTCTATATTTTATTATTGTTTTTTGGGTAGGTTGTATCAATTGTTCTGTTATGTTTAGAATGTTAGATTGATATTTATATACGTTATGTTTACAATGTTTTCAATTTTGACATTTATAAGTTTAGAAAGAGATATTTTGAAAAAGGAAAAAGTGTATTGTACAATGTTTCCAAGTTTTATGTTTGCAAGCTTACAAGTTTTACAACTTCTCTGATAATTGCAAGTTTGATGTAAAGTCCCGGGTCATTTTTATTTTGACTAAAATGTCCTTTTTTGTTTTTAGTCAATGTTCCTCTGGATGTTTTGTGACATATATATATATGGAAATGTCTGTATATATAAGGAAGGTGCATCGAAGGGCGTTCGGTCATCTGCGGATATGGGCAGTGAAAACTATGAAATTCGTCCTCACCTCCCGTATTTATCAGACACTGCACCTTCAGATATCCAATTATTCTCACTGTACATGTATAAGAAATGGTGCGATGACTCTTACTGAGTGGCAATGTACTTCACCATGTCGCGCGGATGCATACAACTTGGAAGAAAGGTTGCAAAAACATTCGTCCTTAGCCATGCGGGAATCTCACATGACGCCAGTCTCACAAGCAAGTTTTGTATGTCTTTTGTTTAAATATAGTTGGAAAGGGGAGTAAATGTATGGTGTTAGGTCATAGAAAGTTACAAAAGTTGACTGAACAATCATGTATTGCCAAATTGCTATTGTAATTGTCATTACAATATTTACCATGGGATTGGTCGATAATCTTATTAAGACATTACTGGTACATTGTAAAAAAGGGTACTTAAAAATGAGTACTTGAACATACTTATTTTTCATTGAGTACAGTTGCATCGTAAATAAAGAATGACGTACTCAAATTTAAGTAACAATACTTTCTCAAAAATTAACAGTGTGATATAATATTGCTAATTTCAGCTTCTGTTCAAGCCATCTTAACACGACGATCTGACAAATTTAAAATAGTTGTTCAGAATATAGTTTTCCACGTTATTTGATTTCGATTGCCTAAACGGAAAATGAGTTATTACAACTCAATTATCTTATGTCCCATCCTTTAGGCAAACCTTTTCAACATTTATTCTGCGTATAACTTCTTCACGTCGCCCTGGTAGTTTATAGATAATTTACAAAACAATTTTGAATTTTTAGTTTTAAACATATAAATATTTCTATGATTAATTAATTTCGAACTATATTCACTCATAATTCATATTTGAAAAACAAGAAAACAATTCAAATTATTTAAACCACTTAACTTATATTGCATAGCGAGAAAATAATAACTTTTTGCTGTGTAATTTCGAAGCACTAATTAAAATGGAGTAGTTTTTCTTAATAAGAACATGGCTTATATAATTAGTTTTCCAGAGTTTTATCTTTAAAAACCACTTTGAAGCCACGAAGGAAATTAAAGACAGATCCAATGGGACAACTTTCAGACTTTGAATGGCGTGTTACTGTAATTAATTTTGGAATGATCTAAATGAAGATAAATTTTTATTTCGCTACCACATGGCATATCTCTGCTAAAGAAGGAATCCTTACATAACTTTAAAAACCGTTGTGATATGACACAGAAGGCTAATACAAAGCCTATTTTGTTATTTTAGTAAACCTGCTTACTACTATTTGGGCAGGTTGACAGCAGAGTGGTGTATGTCCAAAAGTATAGTTTCAGAGATAAGAATATTTTAAGCTTGCAACTCATCTTGGCTATATTGTGAAGTGTAATTAATGAAAATTAGCTTATTATTGGAAACTTTATATCTGGATACTTTATAACGGAAAATTGCATTAGTTAAAGTGGACCCGAGCCACAAAATCTGGAAAAATTGTTAAACAAAATTTTTCTTCCTAAAACGATGCTAAAAGTCCTTAAGAAGGTGTGTACAAAATTTCAAAACAGTAGAATAAACAGACCCTATGTTGTTTTAACTGGTTATATACCATTTATCATCATTCTACGCACTTTTCGTCTGCAACAATCGTCATTTACTCAAAATAATTTTTTTTAAAGATTTGGTAACGTTTAAAATGCTAAGACTTTGTATATATTTAACTTAAAACTAAAGTGTTAATAGTTTTTGAAACTCTAATATTTGTTTAATAAGCGTATGTATAGTTTTTTTAAATTAAGTTATACAATATTTTTTTACAAATTATTAAACTAAACATTTGAATATTTTTTGGGTTGTGGAATTAAAATAAGTTTTTGTAGACAATTAAAACACAAATCTGCAAAAGTCGATCCATACGTTTGTAGTATTCACATTGATGTTATTTAATCAATTAAAAAAAATTTAAAACATTAAAAATTGAAAAAGCAGTAATGATTTTAACAAAATTCTTATTAAATTTAAAAAACGCAAAAATAACAAAAATATTTTTTTTAAACATAATTTTGTTTTTGATTACTGTTCAGAAAAAGATGTTCTAATAATATAAAAAAAATGGTATTTCTGAAATTATTAATAAACAAATTAGGATTTGGGGCTCGGGTCTCCCTTAAATTGTAGATTGCTGTGAGTTATTCCATTTGGCTGACAGGTATACGGCTCCACGTACGTGTAAACATATAATTGTTTGTTAAGGAGACTCGGTATCATGTATTTTTTTTAATATTTTTAATTTTCGAATCAAAATGTTAATGTATATTATTTACATTTAGATAAAAAACATTATTTCACACACAATTTCTAAACTTGTTTGTATATTTTCAAAACTTAAGTTTTTTAAGCTTTGTTTAAAACGCTAAGGATTTGTTCAAATATTTATGTTTTTTAACACAATTTTTTCTATTAGATTTCTATTAATTTTTTCTATTATTCCGAAGACATTCATTTTTGGAGAAAAAAAACGTACTCAAAATTGAGTAAAAATGAATAAAAATAGCAGTTGCTTGCCTACATAGCCAGTCTTCATAAATCACTTTCGATAAATATCAACAATTACAACCAAGTCTTATCGGGAATTCAACGAGCCCGCAGTCCTGTGCAGTATCCGTCTACTACCAGGGCGCCGTGAAGAAGTTATAATTATAATTTGTTTAAAAAAACTGTGCCAAAAGAATGCTAGGTAAGCTAATTAAATTGTAATAACTTAGTTTCCATTTAAGTAATCGACATCAAATAATGTGGAAAACCATCTTCTGAATAACTACTCTAAGTTTATCAGGTCGCTTTGTCATATTGGGAATATTGAATCACGCTGCTCCCTTTTTAGAATGTACATTTACTGAAATTTGAGTACGTCATCGCTCATTTACGATGCAATTGTACTCAAAGAAAAGCGAGCATGTTTATGTACTCATTGTTAAGTACATTTTACGTACATTGTAGAGAACAATTATATTTTAATTAGTAGAAATCCTTGGCGGCTGTTCTATATCATTGTTTATATTAACGATACATACTTTCAATGTATGTATTGAAATTTAGTGATTTGTCACTTACGAATTATGTGCTTTAATGCATTGCTGCCTGAACATACATATAGAAGGATACATATAGAATACATTATAACGAAATAAATCAAAAGGAAACCGACGTATAGATAATTTAAAAATATCTTAATTAAAAATATATAATTCATATTTTATTTGAATAGAGAAATGACAAATGAACGGTACAGGAGGAAAACACCACGTCTTTGCATTGTTGATCGAAATGAGCTGCAGAATTTAAATCTAGGGACATATTAAATCGAAATAAATGCAACTCAAAGTCATATTGTGTTGTTTGTATAAAAGTTTAAAATAATATTTAAATAAGTTAAATATTTGTGTTGTACAAAAACACAAATTGAAATAAGTCTTTTAAAAGGCCTTTGAGATTATGAGGTGTAGAATCTGAGTATGTCTTCATTGGTGAAAAGACTTATTGTTGCACTCTAAAGTAAAGTTGGATATTTTTTTTTGCCGTGTCTTTCTATGCATGGATACAATTTAAATTGCGTTTCAATCAAAATCGACTTTTATGCAAAGACCTTCGAGCATGTATCCTTCATAGTAGTGAAAACATAATTTTATAATCTCGCTAACATCAAAGTGAGGCCAACATGTATGACCTCAGACTCGTGGTTAATTACGTCATTCCATTCATAAATTTTCCCTGTTGCACATTTCCCAATTCATCAGCCAATTGCGAGTATTTTTTAATTCATAATTTTGAAAAGAAGTCAAGTGTCTGAGGACATTCGGTCTGAGATGTTGGTTTAACGATTATGACGTCATATTCGCTCTACTACAGTCCATTGATGTTTGAAGGCAAAGTCGGTGTTTTTCACCCGTGCCCTACAAATGCATAATCGACAACTTGATAATATTCAAATGTGAAATTCCGTCCCGTTTGTTATTTATTTGTAAATTTAATTTTTTTAAAACTTATTTTAAGTTGTATTTTTGTACAACACAAATATTTGACATATTTAAATATTATTTTAAACTTTTATACAAACAACACAATGTAACTTTGAGTTGCATTTATTTCGATTCAATATGTCTCTAGATTTAAACCCATGAAAGGAAATATCTTTTTTTGTGGGAAAAATAAACATAAAATTACACAAGAAAAAAATATAAAGTTCATTCAATATGTATCTGGATTTAAATTCATGAATGGAAATATCTTTTTTTGTGAAAAAATAAACATATAAATTACACAAGTAAATATTTATAAAATAAACCTTTTTTTCTTAATATTAAATGTTTATATTGATTATTTAAAGTCGTTTCAAAAGGAATAAATACGTCTTTAAATGTGATTGCAGAACGGTTACAATCATTCTTTAGCAATAGAAGAAACATTGCCAGTGAACTTTTTTCACAATCAAATATTCAATGATTAAAAAAAATATCATTTTATGCAAATTTACAATATTAACAATTTTAGAAAAAAATAGGATTTAAAACTGACAACATCTTGAGCGATTTTTAAATTGCAATGTCGTTTAAATTATCAGCATACGAGTTTGAATAATATTTTATGCACAGAAATTCTTTAGTAATTTTTTTATGAATTTCAATTTTTTTAAAGATATATCAATAAAAATACGTTTAAGACTAATACATAAAAAATATTGGAATAATGTATATTTTTACGAATTTAAAAATTAAGTCAATTTTGACCATGTCCGTCATTGATTAAAATATGCCAATAAAGATTATTGAAGTTAAGAGTACCATAGTGCAAAGTTATAGATTTCAGAAATGTAAAGGCTATAGTATTCAAAAATACAGACCAGCTGAAAAATTCTTTCATAATAATACAATGTTCAATATTGGTACAAAAAAATAATTAAGTTTGCATTCATTTATAAAGTAAACACAGTATTTATTTGTTGGTATTTTAAATTCTAGTTTACCCAATTTACCACATAAATTGATCCATTCCGTTACGATAATTACACTTTTGCCTCGTCACCCAATTTCCTAATGGTGAGGGTTATGGGCCATAGCATAATGGTAGTTAAATCCCTAAACTATGTCATGTGGCTCCATTATAATGTGATGTTTATGGATAATAACAAGCGCAATTTATTTACTAGGTAATTAACACACTGATAAGGAGCTACCATACAAATTCTGTAGAATACTCACATGAAGTTTAGACAAAGGGATTATTTAATTTAATATATATCTATTGTTATACTTGTGTACTGTGTGTGTTAGGAGTATATATTTTTAAAATTATATTTTATAATACGTATCAATTCAATAATATAAATGCTTAATAATGGAATTATATCCCCCCCCCTTCTTTAATTTAACATACTTATGTACATAATTATACAAAACAGTTAGGTAGAATTATCGGTAAAAAATAATCTATAATAATTACTGATATTTATTAGGATAATTATTACAAATTGACGTCAGAATGTTTAAAATCCTCATTATCCACTTTATGTTTTAACCATGAGAGCAAATAGTATGTTCCTTTTTGAAAGACGGATTTAGAGTGAGTATTACGAATTAATTGTTATAGAATTAAGGAATATGGGATACTTTTTACTTTTTTTTATATTTTGCATATATCATTATAAATTATGTTTCACTTGTGTGTTCGAAGTATGTTAACGTAACAACACAGTCAAACATTACTTTTTTTTAATAATTGCTTCTCTATTTAGAAAAAAAGTAAGCCCTAGGGGGAATTTTTAGTTCTTTCAATGTTATTCAGATCGTATCTCAAAATGTAAAAATCCTAAATTTACGAAATTAAATGAATTTGTTAAGAAATGTGTTTAATAAATAAGAAGAATATACTTTTGTTTCAATAATGTTATTAGTTTATAAGTTATTTAATATTAAAATCGTCATTGATAAAATTTCGCTTACAAGTAATTTTTTCCGTCGAGTTTCTGACACACTATTACGAGGAGAGATCCAATTGTTTTAGGGAGTTTAGGAATAGGTTTGAACTGGAAATCCAAGTAAGCATTTTTTTTTAAAATTCGAATTAATTTTGGATTTATAAATTTTTTAAACATTTAAACACGTTCCACTTCTTTGAAGTTTTAAACCCTCATTTTTGCAACGTCATTTCTAAACTGCTGTAAGTCATTTAAAATTACATAAATATTCGTTAAAGCTTCATATTTCCGATGTTATAAAGATTATATTTCTATTTTTACAATTAAATTAGATATGGCCAATTAAGGTAGGTATAAAAAATAGTGAAGAACGGAAAAAAATTCTACTTCAGTAGGAGCCCCATAGTTGTTTTAAAAATTAATAAGTTACAAAACGAGACCTTTCTTATTTTTGATATGAGCAAAATACAAATACAAATATTGACGACCAACAACAGGCTCAAGACCCAACAAGGTTGTTCCAGCTAGTATCTTCTAACTATCCCCCCCCCCACCTAAAGAAAATCCCCTTTTCAATCGCCCAATGAATATCCAACTTTTCAGAAGAAAAATTCTGACACGTTAATGTTTCATATTTAAACCAAAAAAATGCGGTTAATAAACTGTCTTTAACGATTTGTGTTATCCACAATGTATATATTTTTTAAATAATTAGAACCTAAGTAATAAAATCCCTAGAGACAAATTAAAGTAATGTGCTTAAAAATATACTTTAGAAAATATTTAGAGCAGTTTCTTCAAATAGATCGGAAGTTATATCAATTTAAACTTGGTCAAACATGATAAAAATCATCACTGAGAAAAATGAGTTCAAAGTTACGTATTTAGACAATATTGTCCCAAAGCTTAATATTGATTTGCAAAAATTAATTAGTTGTAATTAACGTAGAAATATAATTTTGATGTCAATAGATTCAAAATAAAATGAACTATTTTTTTAAAGTAATAAATTAATTTGGATATTTTTGATGATTTTGTGTACCATAATTATAAGAAATAATTTATAAATTAATCAATTTTGATCAAAAATACAATTACGTAAGTGTTTTAATATTTTTGAAAATGTTATAATGTGACTGTTTAACTAAGACATTTTTATTTCTCTCAAAACGATTAAATTGTTAAAATGGAACTACCCCCATTCGTGGGGCACATTTGTCTCAAGCCCATTCGTAGAGCCTTAACATATCTATGTGACAGGCGTTATCACAGCCCCATGAAAAAAAGGGGTGAAATTTATTCCTATACGCAATAAAAATTAATACAAATCAAAATAACGTTCGTAATATTATAGAACTATCTCTTCTTGAAAACGGTATAGTTATTTCCAGTCACGTACAAGCTGGAGATATCTGTAAATTCTTGAAGCAACTTTTTTACTTTAATGTGAAACTCTACTTGAGAATAAATACGCTTATTTTCTGTAGATAAACAATTTCTGTAACATTTTCTGTTATATTTCAAAGTAAAAACTTTAAAGTCACAAGTTTTTTTAGCTTAAATTCTTTGCTAGTTATTTAACATGTGAATTTTCTTCTCAGAAATACAATTATTGATTTCAAATGTTAAAGAATCATCAATTTATTATTTTTGTTTCGAATTTTATGAATTTACATTACAGGAACTAAGAAATGCTTAAATTTAATAAATTAATAAGTATAAGATTTTAACTTTAAAAGTACGTTAGTTATATGCTAACCATATATCTCGCATCAATTAAAAAGTGAAATACACCTTTAAAAAATATTTTAAAAATTGCAATCGTAAGCACATTTGTAGTTTGATGGAAATATGCTGATCTAGTTTAATGCTTGAAAATATAGGTAATATTTATACCAATTGAAATCAATTGAATTTTAAAATACTTCTTCACAAGAGCTAAAAAACATAATATCTTCATTCAAACAATATTTAAACTCCCCAATTTTAACAAAGCCGAGCATAATAATAATAATAATAATAATAATAATGTATTCCTGTGATATAATGTTGTTACACATCTTTAATTTTTATGTTGGGTTTGAGTAAAGACATAATCTCTACGCTACAATTGGCAATATAATGTAAGGGGGTCCAGACTGACTGGCGACGATTTTATACACTTTGACACGTCTGGGTGAGGAAGTTCCTTGGAGACGAAAACACTCGGAAGGCAGATGATCTATAGAACCAGACACATATCGCTAACTCCCCTCAGTTTACCATAAGTCAGTTTGGCATCCGAACCCTATTCCACATACCCCATATTACTTATTAATGATTCATCATAGACTTATTTTAAAAACTATTTGCTAATTTCTTAATAAAGCACCTTAAATGTGTATGTGTGCTGCAGTTTGTCTATTCTTACAAAATCATCATTCCGAATTGTACAAAAATGAAACACAACGCAACGCTCAATACTTTAAAATTCAAACCAACTTGACGACAATTCCCACCAAATATATATATTTCCTTGCATTTCGTAATATAAATGGTAATGTTCACCTTCTATTATATAACAGGGACCTATTTTAACACTTACCTATTTAACACATAAATGCATAATACATATGGCTGATTGCCACAATTCATATACATAAAAAATTCGAATCAATTGAACACCGGAACACTTTTCCCTCCCTCCTCCCCCCCAAATAAAATCTTCACAGAATGTTCTCATTTAAATAAAAGGTAATCTTTTAGAACACGCACATCTCTTCCCAAATTACAACTTCATAAAAGCACCAGCGATCTATCAGAATAATTATCCCGACTCGGGGAATACCCTTCAAATTTGCTAATTGTACAAAAACCAAACACAACGCAATGCTCAACACTTTAAATATCAAACCAACTACTACAATTCCCACAAAATAGTTATGGCCACTAAATTTTCATAATATACCTTCTATATTCACCTCCTATTATTACCAGGAATCTATTTTAACACTTAAATAAATTCATTATACATATTGGTAATAGCCACCATTCATATACATAAAATATTCGAATCTTTACAGAATGTTCTAAAAGGTAATTTTTTAGAACACGAACATCTCTTCCCAAGTTAACAACTCCATAAAAGCGCCAACGATCTATTATAATATTTATCCCGACTCGGGGAAAACTCTTCAAAGTTGCTAATTGTACAAAACTCAATAACGACGCAATGCTCAACACTTTAAATATCAAACCAACTACTACAATTCCCACAAAATAGTTATAGTCCCTTATATTTCATAATATAAATGGTTATATTCACCTCCTATTATTAACAAGGATCTAATTTAACACTTAAATAAATGCATAATACATATTGCTAATAGCCACCATTCATATACATAAAATATTCAAATCAATTAAACACCGGAACACTTACCCCCCCCCCAAAAAAAAAAATCTTCACAGAATGTTCTTATTCAAATAAAAGGTAATCTTTTAGAACACGAACATCTCTTCCCAAGTTAACAACTCCATAAAAGCACCAGCGATCTATCAGAATAATTATCCCTACTCGGGGAAAACACTTCAAAGTCGGGATAAGATTCCCTGAGTATAAGTAATCAGGTTAAGGTACGGTCACGCTCGTTCCCGACAAATGCGTCTTCTTATCTTTCCCATTAAGGGGAGAAGTATATTTGGGAAACAATCGTTGAAGAAATGGACTGATCAATGCGTGAAGCTAGTCTCGTTTAGACAGAATGGTTCTCGGTCTCTGTTTGGGTATTTAGTAGGTTGTTCAATGTATTCTTTTGAATAGGATACAGAAAACAGTTACCTTCTGAAAGATGAGCAAAAAATATTGAATATTCTTTTGACTGCAGTTTATGTTACTAAGACTTTATTTTAAAATAAACAACATATTTTTTATATTATTTTAATAGATAAGGATATAAAAAAATCCCTTAAATTTGAAAATCGTTTAAAAATAGATATTTTTCATAAGCGAACGTCTAAAGTATAGGACACATCATCATCAAAAATATCAAAACATATTTTGAGCAAGAAATTTTGAATAATTGTTTCACTTCAATTTATGTTACTAAGAGTTTGTTTTAAATTAAACAACATATTCTTAATTATTTTATTAGAGAAGAATATTAAACAATCTGTTAAATTTGTGAATTGTTAAAATATATATATTTTCTTTTAAACGAATGTTTCTTGAGGTATGGGACACATAATCATCAAAAATATCGAAAAATATTTTGAGCAAGAAATATTGAATAATTTTTTCACTGCAATTTATGTTACTAAGACTTTATTTTAAAATAAACAACATATTTTTTAAATTATTTTATTAGAGAAGAATATTAAAAAATCTGTTAAATTTGTAAATTGTTTAAAAATAGATATTTTTCTTATAAACGAATGTTTAAAGAGATATGTGACACACAATCATAAAAAAATATCGAAAAATATTTTGAGCAAGAAATATTGAATATTTTTTTTTATTGCAGTAAAGTTAAATTTATATTAGTAAAACATTATTTTAAAATAAACAACATATTTTTTAAGTATTTTAATAGATAAAGATATTAACAAAATCCTTAAATTTGCAAATCGTTTAAAAATAGATATAATTCATAAACGAACGTCTGATGTATGGGACACATAATCATCAAAAATATCGAAACATATTTTGAGAAAAAAATATTGAATAATTGTTCCATTGCAATTTATGTTGCTATGAGTTTATTTTAAATTAAACAACATATTCTTAACTATTTTATTAGAAAGAATATTAAAAAAATCTGTTAAATTTGTAAATTGTTTAAAAATAGATATTTAAATATATAAATGTGAAAACACTAACCTCTCATCACTAATTCTCCAACTTGCCGTATACCCATGATGAAGAAAGTTGGCAAAGTTGTTCCTTTTACTTTAAATAGGAAAAGTAAGCTTTTTTTTCAATCGAACGTATTTAAGGGGTGTAAAACTCCTTTTTCGGGAATCTACGTACCCAAAAACTTTAGAGTGCTGAAATTTGGAACACAGATTCATTTTAGGCCCTATTAGGGGTGCAAAAAGAAAGGAATTTTAAAAATTCGAACTCGAACTGCCAATATAACGAATTTTTTAAAACCTTTTTATAGGATTAAAATTTATAACATGTAACAATACAATATTTCAAAATTTAAACAACGGAAAATTTTAATATTATGTAACCTTTATGTATCTATTTTGTAACTCATTTCTTTCCCATGCGTAGAACGGGTATTTTAGCCAGTTTTTCTTATAAACGTATGTTTAAAGAGACATGGGACACATAATCATTAAAAATATCAAAAATATTTTGAGCATAAAATATTGAATAATTGTTTTCATTGCAGAAAAGTTAAATTTATATTACTAAACCTTATATTACTAAAACTTAAGTTTAAAATAAACAATTTATGTTTTTAATTATTTTAATACAGAAGGATATTAAAAAATCCCTTAACCCGTTAAATTTAAACTTTGTTCAAAAATAGATATTTTTTTATAAACAAAAATTAAATTTTTAAGAATTTATTATATGGGACACATCCAAAATTTCGAAAAAAAAATTTATGTTTTAAAAAATAGTTCATTTTTTTTTAATAATCTAACGTCGGCAAACTTACATTTCTATGTTAAGTACAACTAATTAATTATTGCGAGTCAATAGTAAACTTTAGTATAAGATTGCTTGAATAAGCAACTTTGAACTCATTTTTCATATTGATGAGTTTTTTCATATTTGATCAAGTATAAATTGATTATAAGTTAATATCCACTTGAAGAAATTGCTGCAATGTATTTCCAAAAATATTACTTTATTGTGTCTTGAGAGATTAGTAAGATATGGATTATATTTTTATTAAAAAAATTTAAATTAGTTTGAACAGTCAAATTAGTATTTTTTTTTTCAATTATTTTTCAAAGCAATTCTTTTGCAAATACCAAAACTCTGCAAAGACAATTCGTTAAACATAATTTCCGTGACTTGCATCAAAAAGGAAAAGGGTCCCTTTTTGTAAATTTTAATTTTTATAAAAAAAAGTTATATAAATTTTTAAATTTTTGAATATGTTATTATGTTAACAGTTCTTGCGCTCATGTTTGGCTGAAAAATTATAAATAGATATGCAAAATTGAAGGAAAAGTCACGTATGTCCAATACTCCACCCCCTTAAATAATGTGTATTGATGGAAAAACCGACGATACCCTAAAGGATATGCACGGTCTTTTTTCCTCTAGTGATTAATGTTCCTTCTGACATTTTCTAATATTATGGGACAAGTTATGTGATATGCAATTTATTTTAACCAATGAATGTTGTTTAACCCACTAACGTCACGCAATTGTGAAGTTGTTTTTACTTTTTTGAAGTTTAAATATTTTTTTCCTAGGCATGCACTTTGAAATTTTAACTTACATTTTAATTCATCGTAAATAGATTGCTTTTAAATTATACCTAAAAAACTAAAAATATTGTTAAATGTAGTATTTTTATGAGTTTAAAAACTGGATGCATTGATGGAAAAACTGGAGATCTTTAAACGTGATATCACGTTCATGGCGTCAGAAGGATAAAAAAGAAGATTTGGAATATCACGTATAAAAATCACTGAGGTGTACATTTATTGCATTTGTCTAAAACTTATTGGATTTGAAACGCACTTGCTTCATTAAGCTTTTAACTTTATTCAATCAAACACATTTATTATATTGTAGTATTTTTACAGAACATTTGCAGATTAGATAAATGGCAATAATAACTGGTATGCTCACCTTCTCTCTAATTATACCACTGCCAGAATTTAGGAATATTTTAAAGTTTTTTTTTTTTTAAATAATGATGATTTATCAATACACGTTCCTCTAATGCTTTGAGTTGACCAGTTGTCCTAAAAAATCAACCCTGCATTGAAAAGACAATGGTCAAAATTATATGCATGCATTGAAAGGCCAATGCTCACTGTATGCATAAAAACATTAAACAGTTCAGTTATGTATTAAAATTGTAACAACACAAACGGTTAGTTTAAATGAATAAAGTCTTGCAAATTCATCCTTTATCCAGTAAGGATGACAATAACAAGCACACAACTAATGTAGATACCTTTCTAAATATACATAATTATAATGAATTAACATCGGTATCAGATAAGCTACCCATTTTCCAATCACTATATCATAAAAATAGTACTTTCTCCCCTTGAGATTAACATGTGGTTTGCACATTTTGAAGTTATGAGCACTTGCCTTATCGCCTGTTATAAAATTCAAGCCCTCAACCTTATCCAATTCGGTAAATTTTAATTATATAAAAAAATATATCTTATATAGTCCTTCTCTTCAAGAGTGTATACTTATATAAGGTAATTTAAGATGTACGTTTGCATGGCAATATTCATATAAAAAATATTCTAAACACAATATATGTATAATATATTTAATTGAAATATTCAAATAAAAACCTAATAACCCACAAACCTAAGCAATAACATAAATTATCGATTAATAGCACAGCATCTTAAACTTATATTGTTATATATATCGACCAATTCCTCTCCAAGAGTAGATACTTATATAAGGTAATTTAATATGTACGTTTGCATGGCAATATTCATATAAAAAATATTCTAAACACAATATATGTGTGAAATATTTAATTGAAATATTCAAATAAAAACCAAAGAACCGACACACCTAAGAAATAACATAAATTATCGATTAATAGCACGGCATCTCAAACTTATATTGTTATATATCTCGACCAATTCCTCCCTCATCATAAAACTTAATAACACGGCCTCATGCCTAATACTCTGATGCAGCGTCACCCTAAACAAGACCAGAACACCGTTCGGGTCACGTAACGTGCCCCTCTATTAATTCCCCATTACTCTTTTTTGCACCTATGAACGCAGCAATCGCCATGCCTTAGCTTCAAAGAACCAGTAAGAGAAGCAGTCAGCAGACAACTCAACGCGGCTTTGTTGGATCGAAGGGCGATGAGGACGTCTTCATCTATCAGCGCTGTCGTTTTCCCCATATCATTAATAATAGACTGGGGCCGCCATCTTTGATAAATAGTCTTGGATTTTTTTTATTTATTATCGCGGGATTCTTTTGTGAGGTGAAGGTATTTTGGTGCCAATCAAAGACCGAGGGGTAGTGATTTTAAGAAGGAATTTATTTTTTAAAATATGGTAGAAGTATAAATTCGTGGTTGTATATTAATTAAAAAATAATAGATAATTTTTATTTATAAAACGTTTTATGTAATGTATCATGTGGTTTTCTGGTCAGATTATATAATTAAAGTAAACTCATTTCAAATGTCATATAAACATGGACTTTAGTACATTTACTGAATTCCGATGATGTCACATATTCACATAATAGTTTACGAATAATAATGTATACAAATTATGAGAAATCTAATTTCTTATTGAAAACTATACACCGAAACGGTCAGAACTCGCGTTATCACCGTCATATATCTGACCTTGTGATATTTAAAAAAGATACTGGTTAAAAAGCACTGTTAAATATAAGTACCCAAAATTAAGTAAAATGTACTCAATTTTGAGTACATTCGATGCTTATCATGGCTCGGAATACATTAGTTTCTTTCTCGAAAAAGACATCTACTCAAAAATAAATACAATAGGTAAAAGTGAATAAAAAGAGCAGTTATTTACCTATGTAGGCTGGCTTCATTCATCACTTTAAAAAAATATCAACAATAATAACCAAAACTTAACGGGGATCGAACCCAGATCCTCAGACACCGCAGTCCAGTTTCCTTATCCGTTGTACGATAAGGGCGGCGTGCAGAAGTT
Source organism: Troglohyphantes excavatus (assembly GCA_963932185.1). Classification (NCBI taxonomy): domain Eukaryota; kingdom Metazoa; phylum Arthropoda; class Arachnida; order Araneae; family Linyphiidae; genus Troglohyphantes; species Troglohyphantes excavatus. The sequence continues at coordinate 37,104,910 of OZ010670.1, read as the reverse complement.
ATAAAGAGAAGAAATCTTTAAAAAGGTATTCCAAAAGTAAGATGGTAAGATATTTGAGTTGTAGAGTAAGGTTGTAAGATAATTGAGTAGCAATCAACATCAAATAATGTGGGAAACCATTTTCTGAACAACTATTTTAAGTTTGTCAGATCGCTTTGTAAAGATGACTTGAACCGAATCTGAGATTATAAATATTAAATTGAACTACTACTTTTGAGAAAGTACGATTACTTAAACTTGAGTACGTCATCGCGCCTTTACAATGCAATTGTACTCAAAGTAAAACAAGTTTGTCCATGTACTCATTTGTAAGTACTTTTTTTACAGTGTGCCTGGACGGCTTGCAAATTATTTTAGAACTGTTAAGTGTTACAGTAATGTAATGTTATAGTTGAACCGGACATTTTGTTAATTTTAATATGAAAGCGTAAATCATCATAAACTTTCTTAATTTCTAATAGAGGATTTTTTATTTTGCAAAATACTATTTTTAAATTTCCTAGCAATTACGAATGTCTTGATGTATTTTTAACTAGTAATGAATTTTTTTAATGAAACTATAGTTTCTAACATCCGATATTTTTAACATTTGTAAGGGAAATTTTGAAAAATATACATCTAAAAGCGCAAGAAATAATATAAATAATAAAACATTTACATACATAATTTCTTATTATGTTTATTGGATTATTAAAAATTACTTTATTTTTTAAGTATTTAAATAAATATGAATAAATTAAACTCAAATAATTGCAAGGTATTTGATAGGAATGGAATTTATGATAAGAATTTAACAATTCCTAAAAGTATATTAAAAAGTAATAGAGTACAATTCTGTAACATGTTAAATATTATGACGCACAGAATAAAGCATCGAAAAAAATTTATATATTTCTAAAATAGTCTACATTCAACGTATGTTAGTCTTTTACATATGGTACAGCATGTTGCTTTATTTACACATACATTTCACTACTTCCCTAAACTTTCATTGTTACTGAATTTACTATAGAAAATCATCCGTTGTTTTACAGAACAAAAATAAGCCGGCCATTTTTATCACACAGAGCAAGAGATCCATGCTAAAACCAAATTTACGTTATGCTCCATGAAAAATCAGCAAAAGCAAATCTCTCCATGCTTCGCAGCTTAGTGATTTATTTCCAGCTTTGCGGAAAACCCATTGAAGAATATTCGAATCATCTGTTACGTCCATCGCTAGAATAAACATTTGTTTTTCGGAAAAATTGAATTTGGAATGTTTGTATGGAAGTTGCTAGACGCTAGGATATTTTCGTCCTTTGGAATTGGTGATATTTGTATTTTCAGGCAATTTATAACTGAGATAAAACTATCAATTATGTGTTACCGTCTGGGTTGCGACAAAAGAAAAGCATTAGTTATTTTGTCAAATGTTGATTTTGATAGTAAGCCATTATATGCCAAATGTTTGTGTTAGTTGTTAACTACCTTTGCCTTACAAGAAAATTCTGTTAGATTTTATCATTAACATGCAAACATTACTGTTTCATTTAATGGCAATGAAATAATTAAAGTTTATAATTTATTACAGTACATATAATTATTTAAAATATATAACTTGTTAAAGTTTACACTGCAAACCACCAATTATTGTTTGGTAGCTTATTTAGTTACTTACTGTGTTAATGTAACTCTCGTTTAATAATAAAGGTTATTATTATATTTAATATAACTGAAGCGGTGTAAATAACGACATCAGAAATAATTTTATTTACTCGAATATGTATTTAATCACAAACTAAAATTATAACAATTGAATATTACAATCAGCGTTATAAATTATACAATCACAGACGACTTCATCTTAATGGCACACACTCAAGTAGGCCCCCAACTGCCTCGCTCTATTAGAAAGTCAACAGTCTCTTAATAGGTAAAATGGGCCCTGCGCATGCGCACTCCAAATCGACACCTCCTGGGTTCTAATCCCTACGCTGCCAAGGAGTCTATCCGATGTATAACCATTAAGATCGGAGTAAACGTCAATAATAAGATTAACAATTGCGTTAAGACTTATCAATTAAATTACCTGGAACGTATTTTTTTTCTCTTTGTCTGATAGCTTAAAATGCTGCACACATCTAACAACGTTAGGAACTCTTAGATCAGACATTCATCAATTTTACCAATTTGTTAAAAGTGCGAGTAAATAAGGTTGATACAGACCTCTAAACATCGAAAGGGGACAAATAGATAAGAGTCAATATTTTGCAAATTCCAATTACTATTATATCGTTAAAGTTACGACTTATCTTGTATCATTCCAAATAATTTAAATGTTGCGTAAAAATAACAAAATCGTTTATAGCGTTTCCGAACATTTACTATATGAAGTAAATGTTCTATTTTTATTTAATTACAATTTCTTTCATACACTTATTGTTATGTTAAACACTTATGGTAACCACTCCTTTACATCCAGAAGTCTTCTGCATGGTCTATTTATAATTCCTAATTGATTTTTAATTAAACGGGAAAGTTATTAATATTGAGGATTTCAAATTGTAACTCTTACTTAGACTAGGTAGGGTACGGCGTTTCTATTTAAGTTGCATACCTTAAGTTACTAAAGTAAATGTCATTTTAAAAAAATTTAAATACTTTAAAAAATATGCTATTTTGATCATAAAATTAACGTCGCATTGTAGCTACACGTTTAAGACTATTGCGAACGGTTCGGGATTTGATATATCAATACATGAGCTGGAACCGTACTCCCCAAATTTCTACATTATCACCAGCGGGAGACTTGTACATTACGACCTATGCAACGTGCACAAATCCTTCTAAGCGACGAATATTTTGGTAGAATACGACGATCGAACTTACATCCATACCTTCTAATAATTAACTGAGTATTAATTTGACCAGGGCACAGAGTTGAAAGAAAAATATCGTTGCATACAACAATGTAAAAAAAAAAGTAGTGAAACATGAGTACCTGAACATACTCGATATTCTTTGATTACAATTGCATCGTAAATGAGCGATGACGTATTCAACTTTAAGTAATTGTACTTTCTCAAAAATGAGCAGTGTAATTTAATATTGAAAATCTCAGCTTCTCTTCAAGCGATCTTAGTTAAACCTGAAAAACTTAAAATAGTTGTTCAGGAAATGAATTTCCATATTATTTAATGCCTATTACTTAAATGGAAACTGAGTTAATATAACTCAATTATCCTACTTCCCATTGGCACATATGTTTAACATTTCTTCTGTTTATAACTTATTCACGTCGCCCTGGTAATACAACGGATACGGCACTGGACTACCGTGCCTTAGGATTTGGGTTCTATTCCGGTTAAGACTTGGTTGCAATTGTCGATATTTATAGAAAGTGATTTATTAAGGCAGCTTATGTAGTCAAGCCACTGCTCTTTTTATTCATTATTTTTATTGTACTCAAAAATAAGTACATGTCGTTTTCAAAAATGAAAGTTATGTATCCTGAGCTATGATAAGCATCGAATATACTCAAAAATGAGTATATTTTTCTTATATTTGAGTACCTATTTTTAATGGAGGAAAAAAAAATTATTAATAAAAAGTGTTAAACTAATTTCAATAAATATGAAAGGAAATACTATATAGATATCATAAATGGAATTTTCTTGTATTAAATGTAAGGTTGCCTTGGGTAAAATAAAAGATCCTTTAATATACAAAAAATACCCCTACCTTTCTCCTTCTATCCAACACAAACATTTCCTAGCTGTATTTCCTCGTCAATTGAGATCTATACTTTCACCTTAGCAGGATGAGAAACCTGAATACAGGCCTCCAAGGGATTATCTGAATTTGGATCTATGGAGCTTGAGCAAAAAGAGAACCTTGTGTATCTTATATATTCTGGGGTCCCAGGGTGTTTCTTTTACTATAGTACATACATGACTGGTGTAGGTGAATGCCCTTTACAATGGCAAGGCTTCGTAGTTGTGGTGGTCCTAGAGTTAAGTCTAAAGGAAATGGAAGATTCGAAACTTTTTAGGCACATAATATTCGATCAGGGATATCTTTTGTTAATCGTTTCATTTTATTAAGGTTAATTATGGTAATTATTTTCACTTATTTCGAAATTCATAACGTTGTTATCGGGGTTTGGTTGACGTGAGTCTATATTAATTTAGTAAAATTTTACCCAAATAAATCGAAATTTTTTTTAGGTTTTTTTTTCTTAAAAGTTACTTTTTTGAAAAGAAATCTATCTGACTACAACTTTTACTAAGTTATGTGTTATTCCTATATGTTTTTAAACTGATAGAGATCTCGCAATAGTAATGTCTCAGTTTTTTCAAGAAAAATTTAAATGTAAAAAAAGTTAGAACTGTTAGGAGTGTATTTTTAAGGGCATATTATTTTATTTATTTATAATTTAATTAGGTTTATTTGACCTCTTGAAAAGAACGGGTATTTTTGTTTTTACTATTTATAAAATGTAGCATTAACTGTTATTTTTATACATTAAATATTTTATTGAATATTTATTATTGCTTAGTTTAATTAAAGTCCGCTGTCCGCCTGACTTATACCAGCATGTATATGTGTTAAAATATATCCAGTTTGTCCAGCAGAACACATAAATTAATAACGGATAAAAAATCTCTTTTTTGAAATAATTAAAAAATTTAAAGAATTATGAAAACATTTGACCACCTTACCTACTGATATTTTTGAAAATTGTAAAACAAAGAATGTATAGGAAATATAAATTAAACTTTCGTTCAGTGAAAACAAACCTACATATTCAAAATTTTGCTTATCCATCAGATGGTTAAAGGCGCGCTGTGGGCTATTCGTAACGATTTAGGGTGTACCTCAAAGGAATACCGCGGGAATACAGCCTTATATACTTCAACTATGTTCAGATGGCAAGGACAGCAGTTAAGCTGGCAAACAACACAATATCAATAATTGTCAGGACATAGGACCACTTTAAGATTTAACGTGCACAACTCCTTATATAAACGGCAGGTGAAATTGTGGATATTTTTAGACAACAAGGAAAAAATCTGAAAACCCATCCGACCTTGATTTCGCTACAATTGTCACGTAGATATGCGAACTCGAAATCCTCCGCTTATGAACCGAATACCATACAGCTGCGCAAACCGCGCCCGGAGATTTATTAAATGCAACAATTTGTCGTGTGTCTTCTTTTGTGTGGTGTTTGCCTTTTGTTTGTTGTTTTATTTCGTTGCTCGTATTTGCTTTTAATTTATTTTGTTGATTTTCTACTTCAGCAGGCGTCCTTGACGAAGAGAGGGGAAGAACACATCGGCAAGTTTCTTTCATATTTTTGTAGGATATACTCATATATTTTGTATATATATATATATATGTAAGATATTTTATAACTCGTCTCCCCACTATAAAATTATAACATTACTTTAATTAACTTTATTTAAATATGGATATCGCCCCCTTTTCGCAGTACAAAAGCATCCCTCATGTGACTGCTTTCCCACCCACGCCACTTCAAAATCCCAAACCCAAACCTAAAAATGCGAACCAAAACCGAGATGAACCAATCAGAGGCGTCCACGGTCCAGTCTCCTTCTAACAGTATTCCGTATTATCTACAGATTTGGATGTAACCTCGAGCTATCAAGACGGGCTGTGAAGTCCGGAGAAATAAATGTTGTGAACTTGATCTGTCGGCCTTTAGTTTATCCCTGCATCATGGAACTTATCATTTAATAACTAACGACTGCAAATCTAAATAATAAACATTACATATATATATATATATATATATATATATATATATATATATATATATATATATATATATATATATATATATATATATATATATATATATATTCTTAAGTGGTATGTTACACACCACTATATAAATTATTTTGTGCGGATAAAAACAATCTCGCAGTAAATTTATTGCCTTTATATGTAATATAATTATAATGCATAAAAATGTCATTGACAATTTTTAATAATTCAATTATTATTCGTACTAACTTTTTGCTTAAGCTAATTAGAGCAAATTTCATGCTTCAATAAAACTAGATAGAACGATATTATTTTTTTTAAATAATGGCATGTGTTTGATTTTTATTTTAATTAAAGAAATAAGCCTAGTGATATTTTTATTTATTTAACAACGGCAAATTCGTTTTGATTACTATTGCTTAATAGATACTGTAAAGTTTTTAAAAAAAAGCATGGCTCAATAATTAACATAAATAATCTTTATTTTATGCTCATATTATATAAAAACATTTTAATTTCGAGTTGAATCAATCCCTCTCAATATCGCCAAACGTTTTACTCTGAGAGTTCATAAGTCTGGTTGACCACCAGGAGTCTCTGTTTTGAAAAGCTGTTGTTTTTAAATGGGGTATGTAGCGGGATACTTAAATGGGACTGTAGCGATTATATAGTCTTTTTTTTCTGGAGATATCTCAGATATGCACTTTAAATAAATGTTCTGCTTCTCTTAAAATTATGATGTTTCATGTTCCACAATGCTTAATTTAATAAAAAAAATTACAATAATAGGAACATTCCCTGATATTTGTCCGCTCTGCAACTTTTGGGTATATATTTTTACATGTTAATTAACGTAAAAATAAACCCATTGTTTTGTGGGGTTAGTTAATTTTTAGTTTAGTTAGGATTCTAAAAAATTGTTTTTATTTAATGTTATTAAATAATAACAAAAAAGTTGCTGAGGGGATAAATACAGTGGTATTATAGCCCTATAAATAAATTCAATTTTTTAAAGTGCTTTAAACAAAACAAAAAATATTTTTGTTTTCAGTTTAATAAAAATTATTTGTAACGTATAATTTTAATTGCACTTTTGATTGTTTAGAGGTGATTATCGATTTAAAAAAAACGATATATTAGTTAAAGTATATTAAATAAAATAATTTGTAAAACTTTAATGACCATGAACATTGAAATTCATTTAAACGTAATAATTGAAACTTAAATAAACACTCCTTTGAAGTATTTTTAACACAAGGAATAAAAATATCCAGAAAACATTTAGATATTTTGAAAAGCAGCACTCAAGAATTAAAAAGAAGTTTCTTTCTTACTTTTAAATTATTCATTTGGGGTTTTTTTTATAACCGAAAAGAAATAAAAAAATCTTTAAGTCATAACCTGCTAATGGGAACCCAGTGAAAGTGATTTAAAGTGCATAAAATAATTTTTTCAGAATACCACATATTTAAGCTAAATATTATTATTAATTGAGATTTTTTATTATTATGCTTTACCAAGGAATCTTCTCCGTAAAAATATTTGCTTTGAATTATTAAACTTAAAATAAGTACTTTGTTATTGCGCATATTACTTCTCTAAAAGCAAAGTGATAGAATTGTAAAAAAAAACTTTTTAAAGACAGTTTATTAAAACTTCTCTTTCTATTCTGTGGTCTCAAAGCATTATTATTGAATTGATCAATTTGTTTTGGGGATTATTTTTAAACACACTTTTCTTATTATACCAGGAGAGAAAGACATTTTATTTTAAACTTATGTATTATTTAAAGAGTAATGTGTTTATATGTTTGTAACAAATGCACAAATATTGTATATCACATTTATTTTCAATCTGTTTAAAAATATAAATATATTTATACATACGATATTTATGTGAATTTTAAATCAGCAGAAAGATAGGGAGGTTTCTTAAACCGCCAGCTTATGTTTAAAGTAAATCGCATGGCATTTTAAGAAGAAAAATTTAGAATTCAAAAGAATTATAGTACAATTTAAGAATTTATAACAATATTGAGGTAACAAAAAATATATAAAATTTCGTTTACGAGTACAGCGGACTATTATATTTTTTTTTAGTTTTTAAACTAACACTTTGAATGTTTTACAATGCAAAATGGGAAAAAAAACTTTTGGCTTGAAAAAAATAATATTTTAAAAATTTAAATAAAAAAAACAGATAATAATATAATTTGTTTGCGTAAATTTCTTATTGTAGCATTATTGACACCCTATTACGTACCTTACTAAATATTTCTTTGAAATAATTTAACTTATTTAGATTTCCTATAAAAAAATTTAGAAAAGTACTGATTTTTCCAAACAATTTTTATAATATAAAAATTATCATTCAACTTTCATTTGAGAAACAACAAAAAAACAAAAGAAATTGGAACATTTCGAAATATTACATGCGTTTAAATTTAACAAGATGCGAAAAATGGATTTTTTTAAAGATGCATAATTTAAAAAGTTTTCTTTGCAACAAATATAGGTTATATACACATTATATGGGACATTTGTATAGTTGTACTTATAAATATAAACAACACTGTTATATATAGCACAAAATTAAATAACCATAATTTTGATGGATTTTTAATTTTTTGAAAATCAGTTATATTTTTAACCTGCTTTGAGGGGTATGAGATAAAAGCAAATATTCACTATAAAAAAGTGTAAACAACCATTGATTTTATTATCGTAATTTAATAATCGCGCGCAGAATGTGTACTTCAGTTAAGAGAACACAGATATATTACTTTTCTTTCTTGATATCAAGGACAACTTTGTCAAATTTCATATTAATGGGTGTATATGAAATATGTTGATAAATTAGTGATGGGTGTGTAATTTAATCCCATGTGGCAGAACGGGCATTTCATGTAGAAGACACAAAGAGCTTACTTTTTCTCTTTAATATATAAAGACATTTTCCAAACTTCATGCAATTGGGTATATGCAATTGGGTTAGAAGTTATAGAATGAGTGATAAATAAATGTTATTTTATCCCTGAGTTTTTAGAACGAGTATTTCTGTTCACAAGTTTGCTAATGGCTTAATTTTGCTATTTTTGGTATAAGGGACAACTTTGCCAAATTTCATTTTCCTGGAATACGGTAAATTGGAAAACTAGTGATGAGTCAGTGGATAAGTGAAGCGCAGATTGCTTTCACATTTATATAGAGACATACACGTTGATTTATATACTCATTTATAATTTATTGGATAATGTATTTTAATAATGTGTTCAATAGTTTATTTATTTTTATTTATTTTGTTTAAAAATAGTTTTAATTGAAAAAACTATCTCATTGAGCATGTAAATATATTGTAAATATATCGAAATTTTGTTTGCCATTGGAATTTGTGTGCAATTACATTTATAGTAATAAAATAAAAATCGTATCTTTGTTTTATTTAATTAATCTCGGAACTAAAGAGCCGAAACTAATAAAATGTTGGTTACGTGATAGTTGACATTTAAAAAAAAGGTTATAAGATCCAAGTACCATACTAATATACATCCCTTACATTCATTTTCATTAAAATGTTTTCATAATAATTTAAACTCAAAACAATTAAAGGAAACGTGTATCATTTCCTTTGACTCTTAACTACCTCAAACTAGACACACAATGTCTACCACTCTGAATTATTATATGCATATATCATTTAATTACCTCGGACTTAAAGATATGAGACACGTTCTCAAGAAATAATTAATGAACACTTATTCTAATTTATCATCCAACAAAATTTATTCAAGTCATTGTGACCTCTGCTGAAAGTCATTGAATAATGTGACAATTTACAGTCGCAGCGTTTGACCCAGATTACTCTGAAATGAGTATTAATCTTAAGGTATAAGAAATAGCAAACTTTCACATTAAATAATTCGAGTGCGAATAATAAGAGACACAAATTAATTCTACAATAGGAAATTGAAAATTCTGCTGTTCTAATGATGTTTGCACCGTTGGAAAGTAATTGTTGTTAGATACTAAGCTATGAATTTAAATATGTATTTATGACTGTTTCTTTAAATTAACGCATTCGTTACGTTGTAAATTTGAATATTAATTATTTTATTTTGCACATGAATATTTTGCGTGAGTAATTAATATTTAAATGTAGAAAAATGATATTAATATTCTATAGTTATTGTTTGCGTTAGAAAATTAGATTTATGTGGGGAACATTATGCCTTTAGGGGAAAAGGGAATTTTAGGGATTTTAATTTAAATATTCGGCACCATTATATAATGTTCTATTAATTTCTGAATATTTTGCGTGAGTAATTAATATTTAAATGTAGAAAAATGATATTAATATTCTATAGTTATTGTTTGCGTTAGAAAATTAGATTTATGTGGGGAACATTATGTCTTTAGAGGAAAAGGGAATTTTAGGGATTTTAATTTAAATATTCGGCACCATTATATAATGTTTTATTAATTTCTAAATATTTTGCGTGAGTAATTAATATTTAAATGTAGAAAAATTATATTAATATTCTATAGTTATTGTTTGCGTTAGAAAATTAAATTTATGTGGGGAAGATTATTCCTTTAGGGGAAAAGGGAATTTTAGGGATTTTAATTTAAATATTCGGCACCATTATAGATGTTCTATTAATTTCTGAATATTTTGCGTGAGTAATTAATATTTAAATGTAGAAAAATTATATTAATATTCTATAGTTATTGTTTGCGTTAGAAAATTAGATTTATGTGGGGAAGATTATTCCTTTAGGGGAAAAGGGAATTTTAGGGATTTTAATTTAAATATTCGGCACCATTATATAATGTTCTATTAATTTCTGAATATTTTGCGTGAGTAATTAATATTTAAATGTAGAAAAATTATATTAATATTCTATAGTTATTGTTTGCGTTAGAAAATTAGATTTATGTGGGGAACATTATGCCTTTATGGGAAAAGGGAATTTTAGGGATTTTAATTTAAATATTCGGCACCATTATATAATGTTCTATTAATTTCTGAATATTTTGCGTGAGTAATTAATATTTAAATGTAGAAAAATTATATTAATATTCTATAGTTATTGTTTGCGTTAGAAAATTAGATTTATGTGGGGAACATTATGCCTTTAGGGGAAAAGGGAATTTTAGGGATTTTAATTTATATATTCGGCACCATTATATAATGTTCTATTAATTTAATTTGGGAAGACTTCATTTTACCGGATTTATAAGTAGAACGTTGGGGAAAACCTAAGAAATACCAAAAAAAAATGTCATTATTTTGTTATACTCTAATGTTCGACCCAGCGTTCCTGTGAAACCTTTAATAAATTACAAAAATAGGTTTTCCTTTTCGGGACTCGAACCCACAATACCTATTCCAAAGTCCTAACTAAGCTACAAAGGCACATTGTACATCTTGGAAATGTTTTTTGAAGGTGTTTTATTATGCAATAATTCTAAAATTGTTCAAATAATTAAAACAATTAAATTGAATTTTACAAATCCGAGTCTCATCGCACATCTTGAGAATAAATAGAACAATGTAAAAAATATACTTAAAAATGAGCATCTGGACCTACTTGTTTCTCTTTGAGTACAATTGCATCGTAACTGATCGATGACGTAAGCAAATTTAAGTAACCGCAATTTTCCGAAAATGAACAGTGTGATTTAATATTGTTAATCTCAGCTTCTGTTTAAGTCTTATTAACCAAGCGACCTGGTAAATTTAAAATAATTGTTCAGAAGGTGGTTTTCCACATTATTTGATGTCGATTACTTAAATTGAAACGTTTTATTACAACTCAATTATCTTAATTTCCTTTCTTTTGGCACACATTTTAAACAAGTGTTCTGTTTATAACTTCTTCATGTCGTTCTGATAGTACAACGGATAGCAAAATTTTACGGTACTGGACATCGGTCCATTAGGATCTGGGTTCGGTTTCCGGTAAGTTTTTGTTGTAATTGTCGATATTTATTGAAAGCTATTTATGAAACCAGCTTATGTAGGTCAACATCTACTGTTTTTATTCATTGTGCTTATTATTTAGTACATGTTATTTTCAATAATGAAACTTATGTATTCGGAGCATATTATAAGTATTAAATGTAATCAAAAATGAGTATATTTTACTTATTTTTAATATATATTTTTAACAGTGCACTTATATATAAATCTCAGAACTTTTTTTACGCAATTGAAGTAGGTGTTTTGCGATTCATATACATATCCTTTATTTCATTGTTATTCTATGTTTTTATTTTAAAACCTACTTTAAAGGATTTCTTTTTACATTTACTTCACAAAAATTAAGACGGTTTAGTTAAAAGACTATTTATTCAAATATAATTGGAAGAGCAAGAAAATGTTTTTTTATTATTTTATAATAATACACTAGGGTAAAAAAAATTATAATTGCCTTTTATTGAATTACAATAAGCCAACAATTGCTGTAATTCTAAAAGTCTACCGAAGTTAAACGTAAATCTAATTTAAAAATAAATAGAGTCGTGTCGGAAAGGAAATGAATTGAAAATAAAGGTTAATTCAATACTGTATTCTTTACAAGACTTTGGAATCGTTTGCTGATACACCAATTACACAATAGTTGTGTGCAATTTAAAAATTCAAGTGTATTTATCTTCATTGTAAGCTGTTAAAACTATATATTAACAAAATAGCACTCTCAAGGTGCGTTTTACACAAAGCGATTGAATTTTTTTCTTAATTTCCCTTATTCCGAAATGCGTCAAACCCGGTGTAGCTGCTTAAAGGGTTGCCTTCTAATGGGAGAAACCCTGGTTTCGTTATTTATTTTCGCAGGTCACTAGAATTTAAAAACTGCGGTGTAAGACACCCCTTTAAAAAAATTTTCTCTGCCTTGAGTATATCACGTTTTTTTTTTACCTTCAATGAGGAGATGAAACGATTATAAATATTGCTGACAGAAGTTTCTAAAGGTGAAGAATCCTTAAATTCATCAGATGAACACTCAAGTGATGTTTCAAATAACTGTGACCGTAATTCAGATACAGGGGTGCGCAAATCTTGCGGACAGTTGTGTTCGTCTGAATAGATGCTTGTTCTCTGGGGTTTTAAATACACTTTCATTTGTTCTTAATTAGCTTTAATTATATCCATATGATATGCTTAGCGTTAAAAAACATGCATATTTTAATTGTTAAAGTGGTATTTGTTCTTAAGAAATGAAAATAAGTATTGGGGTTTAACACCCCTTGATAGTTCCCGTGTTTGTAAGAAACACGAGTGCTTCTGGGTTAAACTATATTTTCCTCACTAAATTCTAGAAGAACAAAACATTCATGAATTGTCCTGTGACTATTATTAAAAACATTTAATAAATTTATATAAATTTTAAATGTTTTTATTGACTTTATATATTAAATATTACAGTAAAGAATTAAACATTTTATGCTAAAATAAACACGTAGTAACACAAAAAACATCTTCAAAAATACTAAATATATTACATGAAATTCAACCTATATATGATAATATTTAATTATAACAAAAATTTGGATTGTCCATATCTTGAAAACTACTAATCCAATTTTGATAAAAATGAAAGAATATTTTTATGTCTATAATTTTAATACCTTAATTAGAATATAATAACTATAAAAGTTATTTCCCCAAGAAATTTTCCTATTGCTATAACAATCAAACTTTGTAAGTGCTAAATAGGCATCTGTTGGACCCATATTGATAAATTTCGACAAGCTAAAAATTTTAGTCAAGAATTTTTTTATTGTTATTATTTTGTACCGATATGTTAAAAATAACTGAGTTATACAATTTATATATTCTATTTCCTATTCTTTGTAAAACTTACTTTTATTTTTCTGTGAATAACGTACACAATGTGTACAGATTACACAACTCCATGGTAGTTAGAATCAGACAGTGTTTTCATGAAACAATTTAGTTTTAAATGACTATTTAAGCTTCAATAAATCCCTAGTGTTAAATGTTTGCTCGTTTAACCATTTGTGGTCAAAAGTTTCCTACACCACTTGATTTGACGCGTCAATTCGAGATGTTACTCACAGGTATTAATGTAAGAAATTCCCCTAATATGCGAAAACTCGTCTCGAGTTCCTGGTTCGCCTCGACCACAAGGGGTTAATAAATGAATATTTATATTTAACTAACTGCAAAGAACGGGTATCGTTGCTACTTTTATTTTAAAAAAATATATAATCTCATTTGCGAATAAATATAAATAGATAAGCCAAATGCGCATTTATTCACTCAGAGTCTCATTCAACCTAATAAAAGTAGAAAGGAAAAACTTGGGAATGTGGTTTCATTATTTTTATCTTTTCTTTTTTTTCCACAAAACAATTTCTGCTCATCAATCAGGATAGAATCCATCGAGAGTGGTTCTTCGACAAATGTTTGCCCCCTTCACTTTCTTCTTCTTAATAGACAATTTTCCTTTCGGTGCGTGATCTGCTGAAATGGCAGCCCTAATCTTTTCAGAATTAAGAGAAAAAAGAATAAAGCAATTACAATTGGTATACATGCCCCAAATGAAAATGGTCTTTTAAGGTTTTGTGCAAAACAAAAAGAACATTATGGTAGTAATATTTAGTATGATTGGCATCTAATCCATAGAGTAATGATACAAATAGAGGAATATAATTTCCGTCCATCATTGAAACCACGTGATATGTGGAAATGCCAATTCATTCATGCGCCAATATTACTTGGCAGGCCTTGGCAACTTTAAGAATTAAACGAGATCGAAGTATTGTAATATGGCTTTGTGTTTAATTTTGTATTTAAATATCGTTTTTTTTTAACGAGTGGCACAATTTAAGGGAGTTTAATAGATATATTAATGAGATTTTTCTTACTTTGTAGTTTTGAAATAATTGCATTGCGTTTTTATGTAAAAAATGTACCAAAAGCGAAGTTATTTCAATTGTTATTTTGTATAGTTCAATAAGAAAATAGGAACAATAAAACCTGAGAAATATAAAGAGTTTCGTTTCTTCAAGTATTGAGCACAAATAAAATATTTTCATTTCGTTAATGAAGAGGAAATATTTAGCGCATATTGTTTGAAAATAAGTAAATACGTACATATATGTTATGAAGTTGAATACGGACAGAACTCCTTATCACCAAAAGAGAAGAAAGTGCGCCAAATTTGAAACTCCTGCAGATGTCTGAACGCCAAATGTGGCAGCGCTATAACCACGTGATGTGGGTTTTCTTTTCAATGTTGACACCACGGCCTTATGAGAGTGTAGTATTGAAAGCGCTCTCTATTTAATATTACAACTCTCTGATCTAATCCGAATAATATTAAGTAAAATTGGCAAAACTTAATTTAAAAAATTCAATTTCAATTTTTAAAGGAAATAAAAAACATTTATTTGTCAGTTATAGTTTCAGACATCAGTCATGATAATAAGGCATAGTTAAATGTCAATAAATGTCAATTGTTTTTCAATTGCACTGTATTTTTTATATTATTTTATAATAAGTGTTTTACTATTATTATCTTTTAAAATAAAAAAATATTTATTAATGTGTAATAATATTATTTATCATATTTACTATTTATGCAGTAGAGATCAATTTTTCGCCCTTTAGAAGCAACGAATATTAACACATAATGTATTAAAAGAAAGAGAAGTTCATGGACCAATAATAAATCGAACTTTCATCTAATTAATATCAATGTGTTTATTTTTGTAATGCGTTTTAAATAATTAATTTTAACGAGTTTTTTTTAAATAAGTCGTTGATAATGGCGCCATCTATGAGCAGAGTGTTAAACTTGCTTTTGCTCTAGCGAATGGATGTATGGTGTGTATGAGTGGGGAAGGGGCGTTCATTCAATAATTTTTGCCAAAAATATCATTTATGTTCCTACTCCTTATATAATTCACGTTTTAAAAGGCAAAGTTCTGAATTGACAGCATTTACATTTATTAAATACAAATACAACGTTAAAATACGCAATAAAAATCCGTATAATCCGTACATGTTTCGGGAGGTACATCTTTATTTCTTGTTTAACAGTATGTGCTTGGTGCTCCTTGATACGAAATCTTAATGTTCTCTTTGTTTTACGTATCAAGGAGTACCAAGCACATACTGTTAAACAAGAAATAAAGAAGTTCTTCTCCATTGCCAAGCACTCTTGGGAACATGACCATATATTTAGTTTTTCTAACTCATATTTAATTTGCAAACCTAAATCTCCAGTTGAACTTGACTTCCTGGAGGGGTTTCATATTTTTAGCAATATTGACTCGATTGTCAATGAAACATTTGCGGTCCCAGTATTTCCCGCTTGTTGGCACACAATAGTTAACTCCAACCGATTGAAATAGTTTTTTAAGTTTTTGTTCTTTGGCAACACTTTAAATTTCTTTGTTTATTTATATTTTATTACACACAGATTTTACATTTTCCGCTGATGAAGGGTGATGTATCTCCCGAAACATGTCCGGATTATACTGATTTTTATTGCGTATTTTAACGTTGTATTTGTATTTTAATATTATTAACGCAATGTTCTATAAGACGAGTTTTTATCTTAGCATTTACATTATTATCGGAAAAATCCATTAATAAGTCCCAGACAACCATTAAATGAGTCGCCTAGCTTTCAACCCAAATAGATCCAGTTTTATATATTTTATAAGATACGCCAAAAATGATTGACATCCATGTACTTTCGAATCGATACCCCGTGACATTGTATGCACTTTTTAATTGGATTTAGGAAATTTTGTTTAATACCACTTTGTAATGTGATGAAGTGCATTGAGATGATTACCTAAGCTGCCACCCACTTAAAATCTTCTTAAAACCAAAGAAAAATCATTTAGAAAGTTACAGATTTAATGTGCGTATGTCCTTCTACACGGCGAATGTTTAATCAGACTTCCAACCCTGTGAGTACAAGTTCACCACTCTACCCTTCGAGCATGGATCCCTCATAGTAGAGAAATCATAAGGTTATCATCTCGCTAACATCAAAGTCAGGCCAACATGTATGGCCTCAGACACCTGATCAAGTCATAAAAATATCCTGTACTTCATAAAGTAACAAATTTACTATTATTTTCAAATCACAAGACAATCGCGAAAGTTTTTTCATTCATAAATTTTGAAAGGAAGTCACATGTCTGTTGCCATCAGGACTGAGATGTTTGCATCACGATGATGACGTCATATTCGCTCTACTACAGTCCATTCATGCTCGAAAACTCTACCAACCAAATAACGTGATCATTTTAAATATTCTAACATTGGTGGTAAATATATAAATTTTATAGCTTTTCTTAGCTGTTTTTTCAGTTTACGGTTATTATATATGAATAAAAATTTTAAAATTAACCTTATTTAATTCAACCGAATTTTAAGAATATTTCTCTGTATTCTATTAATATAATATCTAAAGAACTATAAATGTGCAAGAATAAAATCGTAAAACATAAAATAATTAAGTATAAAAAAATATCAAACTATACCAAAACTTTATAATGATCATCATTGTTTTTTAATAATTTATGAGAAAGCAGTTAAAGAATATGTCTCATTATTAAACTAAAATATAGTTTACATTACTTTTTTTTAATAACGCTACGATAAACATTCTACACATAACTAAAGCAAATTATTGCATTCTTTTAAATGGATAATTCTTAAAAGAAGTTAATTGCATTCAAATCCAATAAATTTGTACATGGTAATCATATTATAACTCAACTATAAAACTTTCTTATAATTAGGCATGCTATAAAATTAATAAAGAATCTAAGCTAACACAAACTGGTAATTTTTATACTCATGCCGTTTCAAACAAGTAATTGTGTAGCTTAATCAGATTAAGAGAAACATTTTCTTCTAAAAAATACATATCACTTGACAAACAATTCCTAATCGCTTGTGTTCATATAGCTTGAGGATATAATTGCAATTATTTTGCTATCGTACGTTACATTTTCTTATCGTAAGTCAGTTTTTTTATTATTTATTCTTTAGTTTTGGAGGATATTAGCTAAAATGTCATCATTTATTTTCAAAGCTTAAAAGGGGTTTGGTATTTAATATTGTACATGCTCAATTTCATAGAAAAAAATATTAATTATATAGGTATTTCATACAAATTATGATAATTTCTTTTCATTTAGGATTCAAATAATCAATTTGTATATGATAATAGATAACTGAGAAAAATAATCGATATTGTTCATCTTTACTGATTGTTAATTTTTTATGCGAGTCGTTTACTAAGATATAATAAATATTAGCATAACAATACATCAATACAAGCTAATTTACTACTTTGATAACAATAATCAAGCGATCTTTGGTTCTAATAATATTTTTACTTTTGACATAAAAAAAACCATAACACATTAAGTAATATAATTATTTTATTGAAATGATACAAGTTAGAATGAACGAGATACTATGCAAGGATATATTCTTATAATTGTAAACTAATTCATAGACAATTACTAGTTTATAGACATTAGAAAATTGAAAGGTTTGCTGCAAAAATGATGTAGCTTCAACCTAGGGGAATTTGGAGTTACATGTACTGTATTGTGGTAAAAAAAACTTGTTCGTTTGGTGCCAGAAATATGTAGCTCCAATCGTTAGTTCTCGCGTTACTCAATAAATGACAACGCAGCAGATAAGCCGGATGTTACAAAGGGGGGGTGTGATGATTAAAAATGTAATTTTCTGTTTTAAAAGCCAAGTTATATGCTATATTTCAATTGAAGTTTTCTTTAAATAAAATAATATTATAGAAAAAATTGTATTTTTTTTCTGTGAAATATTTTTCATAGAGGTAAACAGAGCATATATTTAGATGCAAGAAAGAGGTAGCTCCAACATGTGCCACGTCATCTGGAAGATATGTTTTTGAGTGAAAATACTGTCATAATATGTAGCAACAATTAAGAAGATTGATCAAAAAGAATATCTTTACACAACTTAGAATTTTGAATTTTCAATTTTTTTTTCGGTTTTTTGAAATCCTGAATAATTGGAGCTATCTTCTTTTTACAGCAAACCCTTCAATTGTCTAATGTTATTTCATTATTCTAAGCCAATGGTTCTAAACCTTTTTTTGTCACATACCCCTTGATAAAAAATTTCGTTTATGAATACCCATTCTCTCTTAAAACTTCTTGCCCACCCATCTACACATAAAAGTTAGTTTCTGTTTGGCAGTAATAACCTTGGATTAACTGAAAAATTAATCAAACTACTCAAATTGATGACACTTTTATGCTTTTATTTTAGATTTTACTTATTACATTTATTTATATTTGTGATTTCCTGCATTACTAATAATATTTTCGCGTACCCCCAACTAGACTAATATGTACCCCCAGTCCCGAATGTTGATAACCGCTTTTTTAAGTAATCCTACTATATTTTTACATAGTTATTTAATTTTTTTAGGCATGATGCAATTTTAAAAATAAGCACTCAAAAACAAGTAAAATGTATTCATTTTTGAGTATATCCAATGCTTATCAAACCTCTGAATACATAAGTTTCAATTTTGAAAAAGAAAACGTACTCATGAATGAGTAAAATAAGTAAAAAATAATAAGCAGAGCAGATGATAGCCTACATTGGCTGCCTACATAAATCATTATTAATAAATATAGACAATTATAACCAAGACTTACAGGGAATTGAACCCAGATCCTTAGGCACCCCAGTCCATTGCCTTATCCGTTTTTACAATATCCAGGAGAGTAATTTTTAAAAAAATTGATTGTTAATATAAAATATATATGTGGTATTAGATACATATCGTAAATAAATAAAAGTTTAGTATTGAATTTTTAATTTGCGTTAAAATAATTCGCCTAATAGATTACATGTTTGTTTTAGTAATTAATCAAAAATACATATTTATATGACGATATAGAATAATTTATATACGTTTGACCTTGTATCTTTATAAAATAAAAGTTTTATTAATATATTCACTGTTAAAAATATTTATTCAAAAATAAGTAAAATGTACACTTTTTTAGTACATTCGATGCTTATCATAGCTCCGAATACGTAAGTATCATTTTTGAAAAATACATGTCTCAAAAAGAAGTACAATAAATAAAAAGAGCAGATGCTAGTCTACATATTCTGACTCCATAAATCATTTTCATTAAATATCAACAATTGAAAACAAGACTTACGGTCGGGAATCGAATCCAAATCATCATGCACCGCAGTCCAGGGCCTAATCCGTTGTACTACCAAGGCAAAGTGAAGAAGTTATAAACAGAAGAAATGTTAAAAAGGTGTGCCAAAAGAATGGGAAGTAAGATAATTGAGTGTAATAACTTAGTTTCCCTTTAAGCAATTGACATCAAACAATGTGAAAATAAACTTTCTAAAGAATTATTTTAAGTTTGTTAAGTCGCTTTGTTAAACTGGCTTGAACATAAGCGAAAATTGGCAATATTAAATCACACTGTTTAAATTTATAGTTTTGTAGAATTACACTTTTGCCGAAGATAGTTAAATTTTTACGAAATTTCTATTCTTTTGCATTAATAGCCAGAAAACCCACTTTTTCCACTTTGCAAAACATTTTAAAAAAAACTGCATAAATTAGAATTTTTTTATTACTTTTTCATTGGAAAAATTTATTTTTCGTTTTTATTCAAAACCCATGAATAGTGGTAAATAATTCGACTTTTACAGTGGTTTTTATACAGAAGTTTTCATGTATTAAATTATCGAAAGTTTTTTTTTTGTATACTTAAACAAAACTGGGCTTTAACTAAATCACCAGAAATCTAATTTACTTCTGACTTCTTAACTGTACTTTTTTAGTTTCACTTTAGCTCTTAATATTTAAGTTTGTATATTTATATATAAAACGAAAAGTAATTCCAAAACTTTTTATTGAATTATATTACAATTTCGTATGTTAAGGAATTAAGAATATACCACACAAAATAACATAATTTTAGTTCATATTTATAATATTAAAATTAAGCTAAACTATATAACGGCATAATGTTTAACATTAAAACATAAATAATGCAAGCATATGGCATGATTTTTCTGAAAAATCGTAATTGCAAAGAAAAATTCAAAATATATTATGAGACAAATAATAGACTATTACACATGTGGAAGCTTAACATACTTTATTAAACATAAACGATCAACCTAAAAATATGATGTTAACAAAATGATTCGCTCTCTGGCCCTCCCTCTACCTGCATCACACAGTGACAAGTCATATATATATATGGAACTGGATGTTCACGGTTATAGTTTTATACTGCTCATTTGCATAAGTACGAAACAATATCCAACATATATTTTAGTCCCCATTCAAACGCAATTATTTTTTTATTAAAAGACATATCATTTTACTTCGAAAAGTTACACTCCTCTTATTAAAATACTTTTGTCCCTAAAATTAAAATTTCAAGAAATAAAGTACTTTTGTTTTAAGAAACATCACACACTTTAAAAGTATTTCAAGAATTTGTTATGCAGAGCTAATTTCTGTTATATAAAAAGATTAAAGTAATTGTTATTAATATTGCTTCGCAGTTAACATGTCAAAAATTTAAACTAAAATATAATTTAACAAAGGTATATATTTAATAGGAAAAAAAAAAGTGTTTCAAGTTCAAATCTTAAGCACTGTATCAAAATATTATATGTTAAAAGTTTTAATAAACTCTGGATTTGTGATTAAATTTTTAAAACTTATTATTAGATTTATTTTAATTTAATTTTCTTAATTTTTATTAATTTTTAAGATAGTAATATAATTTAGTCTATTTTTCATTTAATATTTTTACATTAATTAAGACATTCTTACGCAGATCTTTAAATCAAAATTTTATTATTAATTTCAATTTCAATATTTTTTTTTTAAATACACTGTAAAAAATGTACTTAAAAATGAGTACGTATACTAGGTGTTTTAGTCGTTTTTTTTTCGTACTTAATTTTAAGCAACCGTAATTTTAAAGAAATTTAGCATTATGATTTAATATTGTTAACTTCAGCTTCTGTTCAAGCTATCTTAACAAAGCGAAACAAACTTAAAATAGTGCTTCAGACGATGGTTTCCACATTATTCAATGTCGATTGCTTACTTCCCATTCTTTTGGCCCCACCTTTTTAACATTTATTATTTTTATAAATTCCTCATGTCACCTTTACAGTACAGTTGATAAGGTACTGCGGTGCCTGAGGATATGGGCTCGATTCCCGTTAAGTTTTGTTTGTAATTACTGATGTTTATTGAAAATAGTTTATGAAGGCACCTTACGTGGGCAATCAACTTCTTTTTTTTTCATTTTTACTCATTGTACTCATTTTTGGGTACATGTCTTTTTCAAAAATTTCATTTTACTTATTTTTGAGTATCTGTTTGTAACAGTGTACATTTTATTATTAGCCCCTGCCTATTTTTTTTACAATTTACCCGATTCATATATAAAACTGTTAATATGTTGATATTTTGTCAGATATTACAAATAAAATAAATTCACAATTTTCTGCGTGTGATTACACACTTAAAAATTCCTACACTCGCATTATTTCGAGAACAGTATATTATAGTAATATTTTCAGTATATAATAGTTCGAATAACTAATATTTAACTTTAATTTAATAATTAAAAAGCATGTTCACTGTAAAAAAAATTTGCTTTAAAACGAGTACGTGGACGTACTCGTATTAGTTTGAGTACAATTGTATTGTAAATTAGCGATGACGTACTCAAATATAGTTAATCGTACTTTCACAAAAATGAGCACTATAGTTTAATATTGCTTATATCAGCTTTTGTTCCGCCATCTTAGCAAAAGCGACCTGACAAACTTAAAATAGTGGTTCAGAAAATGGTTTTCCACATTATTTTAGGTCGATTGCTTAAATGGAAATTAAGTTATTGCGACTCAATTATCTTACTTTGCCACTTACTTTGCCTTACTATCTTTTTTTGCCACGCATTTTTAATAGTACGTCTGTTTATAAATTCTTTATATCGGATAAGGGCCCTGACTTTGGTGCGGACGACATCAGGTAGGGTTCGATTCCCCGTAAGTCCAAGTAATAATTGTTGAAAGTGATTTATGAAAACAGCCTATTTTTATTCATTTTACTCATGTTTTAGTACATGTATGTTTTTTTTTAAATGAAACTTATGTATTTAGATCTATGATAAGCATCGAAAGTAATCAAAAATTACTATATTTTACTTATTTTTAACTACCTATTTTTAACAGTTTTAACATCACATTGATGTGACTACATGTACAGTTTCATCGGTTGATAGCTCACATACAGTATTGCGAATTATCAGTATGGTATTTAATTTAATATAGATAAAAACAGTATTTTAATTTTTAAAACAAAAAACATTCGACTTGATAATAATTGAAAATAATATTAAAAACATGATTTTTCTTATTGTGCTAAATTATTATTAACTTTAATAATAAAATACAAACAACCAAATGTTATAAGTCAGTAATGAAACAAGCAATGATTATTTCCTGAAGTATGTTTATTTACTGTTTAAAAAGGTGTTTTCGAAAAATAAATGGATTAATTTCTCAGAGATTTTCAATTTGAAGTAATTTTTGCCAAGATTCCTTGAAGCGAAAAATTTTAATTTTGAGCCGTCAACGTCATCAGAAATTGCACGATCATTAATGCAATAAACACTCTTGTAATTTGAGTTATGCAAATTGGATGAAAGCGCGATGAAATTCGAAGGCTTAATAACTTATAAAGTCTTTATTTCCTACTGTTAGAAAAAACTAAAATAATGGGAAAAATGCAAAATAATGGCATTATTTACTCGGAGCTTAAATGTTTTTATTTACAAAATAAAGAAATGTTTATATATATATATATATAAAATAATTCTATTTTAAATATTAACTATATCAATTTTTATTTAAGTAATAAGATTTTTCAAATTTATTTAATCGTCACAATTTAAATTTATTTTCAATAATTTGAAACTGCCATTAAAATTGACAGATAACTTGTGTTATATTAAATACTTAAAATAACCTGTTATTTTAGTGTTATAAATATGTATGCTGTTTGGGTATCTAAATTGTTACAAGAATTTATTTGATTTTTAATTGCTTTTTTTAGCGATAAATGATTATTTTTTGTTTTTTATTTTCTGGCAAATATTTGTGTTTTAAACCCTTCCAAATATACACTTTACAATCTCTTTGTGAAGACTGTATACTAATTATATTCTAAAAAAATTACACTATATTTATATGTACTTTTTTTAAAAATAAATTGCTTGAATGCTATGTTTATGTACCTAGTTCTATTTTTTAATTTTTTGTAAATCGTCAAGAAAAAAATATTAAATTAAAATATAAATAAAATATATTTAATATGCATTTGGGTTACTATTCGAATCACAACTTTTTGATTTTTTTTAATAACATGATATTAAAAAGCTTACTTTATTTTTTAGCTTTATTTATTAGCTTTTTATATTTCTCAGAACACTTTTTTAAGAGTTCCATAAATTGTATGGCGTTATTGAATTAAGATAATTGCAGTTTTTAATCATTCAAAAGACTAAATTAAGATTTTAATTCTGTCAAATATTTTAAAATTTATAAAAGTCATATTTGCAATTAAATTGTGGCAAAATGGAGAAAATTATAGTTTTATATGTAAAACTAGTTATAGTTAATATGTGAAGAATGTTATAAGAATTAAACAATGTATACACATAAAAGTTTTGGGGTGTTTATTTTCAATATTAAAAATAGATTTATTAACAAAATAGCATACTAATTAAAAATATATTGAATTTATTAGTTTACTATATTTTAGAAAAAAGTCCATTTACATTAGCAAAAAATATAAAAAAAAGTTTATCCTTATGTAACTAAACGCACTTTTACTTACTTAAAACTTAAGAAAGACGAACCAATGGACAAGTCCCTTTCTTTATAATGGTTAATAAATTCCATGACAGTAGTATTGATAATGAAGTTTTTATAAATTTATTAACGGTAATTTAAAATGTTTGTTTGGCTAAATTATCATTAATAATTTTAATATGCCCTGTATATTTTATATTTTGCTATTACTTATTTAGAAATATATGAATATTAATTTAATTAGTTCACCATATCATAAACCAAATTAATTATTTTTTATTTTAACTTTTTAGTCTAAATCTAGAGCTTCATAATTATTGCCATTACATGCTTTAATCTATATTTTCGTTGCCAAAATAATTTATCAACCTTATTTAAATTTAAATAAAATTTTATTCACCCTCTTTTATAGGATATTCGACATTTCCTATTTCATTTTCAATTCTTTCTAAACTTCTATACCACACAAAAGTACATATAAACGTGTATTTTCAAGTATGTCAATTTCCCAAGAGAACAGAGTTGCAATCAAAACCCGTAGAAATTGAAAATATATTCAGCTTCACAATATCATTGCATTTACACAACGCCATTTCTTCCAGATTGAAACCTAAGCCTCCGGATTCACACAATCGTAGCAACCAAAGTACCGCACATCTTGTTGTTCTGTTCATATGTTGTTTAGAAAACGGAAACACGATACTTTCTGTCCTTTGCTTGCTCGCATCTTTTTCCGTCGCCATTTCGAAATGCACTATTTTATTCAAAAAATGAAATACATGATTCGCTCTGAAATGAAGACTGTTGCGGACGCATCAACTTCACCACTTTTTGTAAAAATACATATAAACAAATATACTCAACTTTTGATGACTTTTTGTTGAAACCTCCTTTTTAAATAATTCTATTTTTCAAGACTAGATATATAAAAATGCATATTTTATGTGCGTATCTTTAGACATTTCTGTATACAAAGTTGTTTCTATATTAGGATTTGGGAGGTTATATTTATATATTCTGATGTAAAAAAAATTTAATGTATAGTTTTTAAAATTGGTAGAGTATTTTTATAAAAATTCATGTTTTAATGAATATTCATTTACTAGTTTTAAATTACATGCGGAAATTTATAAATGCTTTATGAATAATTAAGTATATTTTCAAAGAAAATTCAGAATAATTTAGTTTTAAATGAAATAAGGCATATTCATTAATTGTTAATAGAAACATTTAAATAAATATAGTTAAGTACTTATCAAATGATTATAATAATTATATACAAATTTAGCACCATGCATTTCTGAAATGCATATCATAATTTGTGTTTAATATATCTTAAAAAGGATATATTTTTTAAGAATAAACTTATGCTTTATCAACTAAGTTAAACAAATTCCATTTCAAGTAACACTACGAATAATTTGACAAATTAAACAAATATTTTAACCTGAACTCTACGTACACTTTTGATAAACTATAATTTAATTGCGTAATTTTAAAAATTACTTTTTAAAACAGCTTTTAATTTGCAATTACTTTAAATATACTATTTTATTTTTTTCTTTGAAAATAAGAAATATAAATAATATTTTCACAAATTACATACTTTATTGTTTTACCTTAATATTTCGTATAATTAGTAACAATGTCTTGAATTAGTAATTTGAATAATTTCACAAGTATGCATTGAAATTGAATTTACCTAATTATGAAATATATATAATGCATTGTATCTAGTTGAAACAATTTTAGAAATTATACGTTATCTGTTAAAATCAAAATCACGACGCACATGTACTCTCATACTTAGCTAAATTATACATTATTCACATAGTTTGGTGTTTTCTGATATAAAATTAAACTATATAAAACTATATTAAACTATATATATCTACTTTAAACTATATAAAATCTAAAAAATAAAGACGTCTATCAAAAAGATAATGTTGCGACTGGAGAAAATATTTTAACTTGAGTTCCATATACATTAAAAAACTGCTTAAAATAAAAATAAATGGTTGGTAAGCTAAAATGAAAAACAAAATTAGAAAGAAAAATATTTGCTGAGTTACGATCATCAGCTGAAAATATTTTTTCCTCACTTCATTTTCGATACATTTTCATGCGTCGATAACTTTTACTAATATTGTGGCTTAAAAATAAATTGGAAAATGCTAATAATGTTATGACGTGAGGCAGCTTGTTCTCGAAACTGGAAATTTCAATACTTTCGTATAAACTATTCAATGTGAGCGTAACAAAAACATACACATATAATGCAAAATAAAAGACTAATTGTAGCAATATTTATGTATTTCAGCAACGTTAATATTTTGCCGTATTCGAAATATACTGATAACTATTAGACTTAATTAAACTAACATTTTAATAAAATAACCTTTAAAAAAAAGTTTACCACGACTTTAAAAAAAAAATGCCCTAAAAAGTGAAAAATAATTATTCATTTTACGAATAAATTGATTTTTTTTATTATTTAATACTTATTACAACGTTTTGAAGTAGGCACAAAAATTTAGATAAGGTTTTGTGAATTAACACAAACTTCAAAAAGTTGTAGTAAGTATAAAATTAATATTAAATATATATATTTTTTTTAATTTGTTCGTAACATTATAAATTAATTTTTACTTTTTAGCGCTTTTTTATTAAAATCGGCTTTTTTTTATTAAAAAAATATATTTTATTTTTTCCTGTTTAGTTTTTAATTTAACAATTAGAATCGCCGCCTTCTAATATATTCACTCGTGAACTCAAGTTGTTGCTAACTTTCCTCCTCGCCCCATATATTACATTTTGAGATTATCCGGTTTAATAAACGCGGAGAGAATGAAATTTTATTGTTGGACAAACTTTATCCAACTACGTAAATATTATGAAATCGCAGAAACTGTTAAAAACAAATCAAGTTATTTATTTCTGGATAAACAAAAGTCAGATAACCAATTTTTATTATGTTGTACTTTTTATCTAAGTAGATTTTTCTCTATCAAACAAAAAAGAATTTTCGAAATAGGACAGTATTTTTTTCCAAACGTTCCGGTTAATTGAGGATTCCGGATACTTAAATGTCGGATAATCGAAGTCTTGTTCCAAATGTGTTCAAATAAGGGATTGTCTATACACCAAATTAAAAAAAATTCCAAACATCTGAATTAGAACACAAATCTTGCGCAAACATACATTTAAAATAAAAATGCAAACCGTCTAATCGAGAACCGGTCTTCTTTGGCGCGCTATGGCAGTTGATTGGCGCACTTTTAGCGGTTAAAAATGAAAAGTTCGTTACTACTTACAAAGATTTGTTTTAAATATATAATGTGATAAAAAAAGGACATCCAATATAAGTAATAAAAGTTAATTTAATTTAAAACAAAATAATATAATATAAATAACAAATAATTTCATTCCCTTTCTTACCAGTGGAGAATGAGATCAATAACAAAACTTTAGTTTTTTGTTTCATTTGTAGAAGAATTCAAATTATATTTTCAACACAATTTGAAATAAGGCATTCCATACAAATTAGATTATATGCAGAACATTAGATTATATGTCAAACATTTTAATTGCATATGGATAATTTAAAAAAAAAAGTTTGTAACATACAATATATTTAAATAATTTTATTGAACTTTAATCCCTTGCTTATTTACATATTCGTTTTCAATTACTGATTTGAGCTGTGTCAATTCAAAACTCTTTTGATTCTCTGAAAATGTATCATACAGCCTAAAATAATTTTTGGATATTTTACTAAATGTAAAAAAAGAAATATACAAACAGCCCTATCGACAAATTTATGGAGATTTTCTTTTATATAAAAAAAAAACTTTAATTACTTATTTGTCTAAGATGAGAAACCATTTCACCATGACTGAAAAAACAATACTTCCTGGCGAAAATTTTAGGAAGAGCAGAAAAAAACAAATTATTTTGATTGAATTTAAATCCGGGCAAAGAGCTTTTTTTCTTATATTTTAGTTATTATTTACAAATACAACATCTTCTATTTTCCGAACATCAATATATGAAAATAAAAAAGGGCAATATTCAGGATGAAAGTTAAGTAAAAATAAATTAGGAAAATGCACGGATTGAATTCTGGACCAAAAAAGAACAAATCTTCCAAGATGAACGGGAAATATAAAAATTTTAAAGTGGATTTTACTGCAAAAAAAAAATCCTTTATATTTTAAACAGGTGTCTTTTGGTAAAAAAAAACATTATTTTAATAGAGATAGTAGGATATCAATGCCCATTTTCCCATCACCCCTGCTTATTTGTAATAGAACAACCCATGCATATAACTTGTAACCTAGTGGTGGCAACACCCTATTCATTCATGTTGATAATCTTCATGTGATCAGTCCTGTGTCGTCCCAGTGGGTTAATCCCGTAGGCACCCACTTAAATGTTCCTATATTTAAATATTATCTTAGCTTGAACCTAAAATTTAAATACATTTCAATAATATCATGTCTACCCTCTTGTGTTCATTTCTTTGCTAAAACACCTACAGAGGTAGTTTTAAATATTATCCCAATGCTTTATGTTTGGAAAATGTTTTAAAATTGAGTATTTCTATTTTAAAATGTATGTGTATTGTTACAGAAACTGCATTCTCGGAAGTATTCTAAGTTTTAAAAATTCTGCGATTTATTTTCGTTATAGTGGACAATCGTTTCGTCTTTGAGTCACGTGATTTCTGACGAAATAAGAATCCTCAAATTATGAACGAAAGTCTTTTATTCAGAATCCTTTTCGGACCTTTTCTGGGTCATCAGCTCATGTTTGGTTTTTATACTTGTTTTGTTAGAATTCAAACGATTCTTGACCGGGTGGACTGGACTCTGGAATGAGAGGGTCACGGTTCGAGTCAGATTGTCGATATTGAATTATTATATTATTTAACCCACGGAGTATACCTCCACAATTTTGATTTAAAAAATATTGAAAAATAGAATATTTCATGAATTTATAAATTGAGCGCAATAGATGAAAAAAATGGATATCATTGCGCAGCAAAAAAGTCAGCATAAAACCTTCATCAAAATTTTTAAATTGAAGGTTTTATTCAGGAAAACTGCAGTTTTTTTGAAGATCTATAAAATTAAAGGTTTTTGTTTTAATGTCCTTCATAAATTCATAAAAACTGCAAAAAACCTTCTTCAAAACCTGTTAAAACCTTCAATTTTTAATCATGAAGGGAAAATGCAGATATTTTAAAGGTTTTATGCAGGAAAATTAAAAACTTCAAAAAAAACTGCAGTTTTTTGTTTCAATATCCTTAATAAAACCTTCAAAAACCCTTCAATTTGACAATTTTGATGAAGGTTTCATGTTGACTTTTTTTGCTGGGTGGAGGGGATATTATGACCATGAGCGTCAGAGAGCTAAAAAAGTCCTCATTTTAAACGATATAAATTTCGTTAAAAAGGTGGTAAGGTTTCGTTAAATCGTTAAAAGGTTTCGTTAAATCGTTAAAAGGTTTCGTTAAAAAAATATTTAAAAAATATTAAAAAATTTAATATTTTCATGAATTTATAAATTGAGAACATTGTATGAAAAAAATGGATATCCTTGGGCGTGATATTATGACCATGAGCGTCAGAGAGCTGAAATAGTCCTCATTTTTAACGATATAAATTTCGGTAAAAAGGTGGTAAGGTTTCGTTAAAAGGTTTCGTCAAAAGCAATATTTAAAAAATATTAAAAAATTTAATATTTTTATGAATTTATAAATTGAGCGCACTGGATGAAAAAAAATGGATATCCTTGGGCGTGATATTATGACCATGAGCGTCAGAGAGCTGAAATAGTCCTCATTTTTAACGATATAAATTTCGGTAAAAAGGTGGTAAGGTTTCGTTAAAAGGTTTCGTCAAAAGCAATATTTAAAAAATATTAAAAACTTTAATATTTTCATGAATTTATAAATTGAGCACATTGTATGAAAAAAATGGATATCCTTGAACGTGATGTTATGACCATGAGCGTCAAAGAGCTAAAATTTTCCTCATTTTTAATGAAATAAATTTCGTTAAAAAACAATAATATTAATTTCCTCAGTTTGTCTGTTTCGTCAAAAATGACAACATTTCGTCATATATGATAATGCGTTTTTAACAGTCTGGTGACGCAAAGACGCAAAAATACGACTGCAACCTTCGAGCATGGATCCTTTGTAGTAGAGGAGTCATGACGTCATTCTTGCTAAGATCAAAGTGAAGCCAACATATATGGCCTTCACACGTGGTTAAGTACGTCATTCCATTCATAAATTTTCACTGTTGCACATTTCCCAATACATCAGCCAATCGCGAGTATTTTTTAATTCATAGTTTTGAAGAGATGGCACGTGATATGGGCCTTTCGCTCTGAGATGTGGGTTTCACGATTAAGACGTCATATTCTCTCTACTACATACCATTCATGCTCGAAGGCTGTAACTACCAGAAGGAATGTATTCAAAATTGTATATATATTTGTGTATTACCAGCTTCACCAGCAGTTCACATAATTTAAATATTCCTTCTATGAATCATTTTTCAAATTTTAAACATTGAGGGAACTTTTGAAACTTACAGATTCGATATTTTACTCATCCATCAAAAGACCAGTAAAAGCCCATACTTCTCGATGAAGTAGAATTTCCTTATAATATTTTCTCAACCCTTCATATTAAGGTATTGAAACGTCCATCAAGTTTGACAACTTTTTATGTTGTAATATATATATATTCGATATAAACAAAACAAATGCATAAACAAATGCATTAGCCTCGTTCGTAGCAAGAACGTTTAGCTGTCATAAAAATTGAGAATGGCGGATTTGTGTAGCTTTTAGATTGACGTTTTCCGAAAATATTTTTGAAAAATAGTGAAATCATAAAATAGCCTATTTCAAAGTCAACTTGCTTTTATATTTTTCTTGTAAATGTTACAAAGTATATAGTTCAAATATTCTATCAAATGCTTAGACATTTTTCCAAAATGTCAAATACATCCATTATCGAGTAGGAATTTTTCGAAAAGGTTAGATAACCTAAGTAAAGCTGTAATACAAAGAACACTGTAAAAAAAGGTACGTAACAATGAGTACCTGAACACTGAACATACTTTGATTTCTTTGAGTACAATTGCATCGTAAATGAATGAAAACATACTCAAATTTAAGTACCCGTACTTTCTCATTAATGAACAGTGTGATTTAATATTGCCAATCTCATATTCTGTTCAAGTCAACTTAACAAACTTAAAATAGTTCTTCAAAATATTTTCAGAAGTTTTTCACTTCATCTGATGTCGATTGCTTAAATGGAAACTGATTTATTACTACTCGATCTCAATTATATATTTCCTATTCTTTTAGCACAACTTTTTTAATATTTCTTCTTTTAATAACTTGTTCGAGTCGTTCTGGTAGTTTAACGGATAACGCTCTGGACAGCGGTGCCTGAGGATATGAGTTCGATTCTCGGTAAGTCTTGATTGCAATTGTCGATATTTATTGAAATTTTTTTATGAAGTCAGCCTATGTAGGCAAAAATGTGCTCTTTTTATTCATTGTACTCTTTTTGAGTACATGTTTTTTTCAAAATTGAAACTTATGTATTCGGAGCCATGATAAGCATCAAACATACTCAAAATGGAGTACACTTTACTTATTTTTGAATACTTTTTTTTAAAAGTGAATATATTATTAAACCATTTTCCTTTTTAAAGAAACGAGGTCAAACATATGTAAATTATTGTATTGCGTCATCTAATAATTATGTATTTTTAATTAATTATTTTTAAAGTTTAATCTATTAGGAGAAGTAATTTAAAGCCAATTAAATATTCAATCATGACCATTTATTTAGTTATTGTATGTATATAATACCACATGCGCATTTTACATTAACAATAATATAAACAACCACATTTTAAAAAATTACTGTATAGGTTGACGTTACAAATGGTTAATTACTCTTTCGCATAGGTATTTGAAGTGTTTAGAGCTAAATTGGATCAAGTTCACAAGTATAAAACAATCGCAATGCGAATTAAAACTTGTTAATGGTGCATATTTTCAGAGCTTTAGTGAAGTCCCGACTATTGCTATTTTCTAACAAATGTCATTATTATCCTCTAAATCACTTTAGGATTAAACGAGTGTTACTAAACTTTTACCTTGATTATCTCAAAACTATATCTTATGGACTTAATCCACTTTACCTCTGAACGCCCCATTTACCAATGAAAAAATAATTTTTATATTGATAAGCAAAATACTTGTCACTGTTGACCAAATATATTTACAGATAAATACATTGTAGTTATCGCCATACGTAGTTGGCATATTTTCAATAGAATATTCCTTCATAAAGAAATGTTTTTTGTTTTATCAATGACCTATTTCCATACTAAGTAAAATAAGAAAACCCCTAATGACAACTCTTGAGGTGCTGTCCTCTTCATCATCTGCCTAATGACATCATAAGTACCGGATTAGACTACACTTCATTTGAAGCATGGGTTAAGGAGTTACTTGCCGCAATAGATTCGAAATACAGTATCCTACACTCTGAAAAAAGGTACTTGAAAATGAGTTCCTGAACATACTCGTTTTTCTTTGAGTACAATTGCATCGTAAATGAGTGATGACGTTTTCAAATTTAAGCGACCGTACTTTCTTATAAATGTCCAGTGGGATTTAATATTGCTTCTGTTCAAGTCATCTTAACAAAGCGACATAACTTAAAATAGTTCTTCAGAAGATGGGTTTTGCACATTATTTGATGTCGATTGCTTTAATGGAAACTGAGTTATTACAATTCAATTATCTTACTTCCCATTCTTTTGGCATTGTAACATTTATTCTGTTTAAAATGTCTTCACATCGCCCTGGTAGTACAAAGGAAACAACATTGGGCTGCCGCGCATGAGGATTTGGGTTTGATTCCCGGTAAGTCCTAGTTGTAATTGTCGATATTTATTGAAAGTTATTTATGAAGGCAGCCTATGTAGGCAAGTTACTGCTCTTTTTATTAATTTTTACTCATTGTAATCATTTTTGAGTATATGTCTTTTTCAAAAATGAAATTTATTTATTCGGAGCTATGATAAGCATCGAATGTAATCAAAATTGAATATATGTTACTTATTTTTGAGTACTTATTTTTAACAATGTAAGTAAACTAATAGAAAAAAACGTAATGACAGCTCATGATGTGATGTCCTATTCATCATCTGCCTAATGACATCATAAGTACTGGATTAGACTACACTTCATTTGAAGCTTTGGTGAAACAGATAATGATCGGTAAAAAAATATACTTGCCTCATTAGATACGGAATACATTATCCTACTCACAGGCAGTTTGATGTATAAATATCGGTATTTATTGAACTGAAGAAACCGGTTCGGAATAATGTATAGCGCTAACAACATTTTTAAGGTCGATTTGAATTGCTAAATTTAAAGGCATTTACATATATTTTAAGTTAAGGGTGAATTCTGTATTGAGTAAGTAATTTCTGAGGATCAAAGCTTTAAAATATTTTGAGCAGAATTTATACACCCACAATTCTGCTTACCCTCAATAAATGTACGCCTGTCATAGCCTGGGTGATTTGGTGTCAACGTTACAGAATATCGAGTGGCCAATTATGGTAAAAGCAACTGTAGAAAAACCGTGCAACTGTAGAAAAATTTTGTAGTCTACTATTTCATTTCAAATACAGGATGGTCACAAATTTTGGCTGATGGTTAATATTTAGCTGGTTAAATAAACATTTTAAGCCATTGTTTTTATATACATTAGTAACTTTCATTAAATATAAGCTACTTATTTAAAGAAAAAGCACTGTAATTGGGCAAAATAGTGTTAAAAATACTGTAACTTTAAAAAAAAACGTGTAGTCTAATAGTGCATTTCAAATACAGGATGGTCACAAATTTTGGCTGATGGTTAATATTTAGCTGTTTAAATACACATTTTAAGCCATTGTTTTTATATACATTAGTTACTTTATGTAAATCCAAGCTATTTATTTAAAGAAAAGCACTGTAATTGGGCAAAATAGTGTTAAAAATACTTTACAATTGTAGAAAAACCGTGTAGTCTACTGGTGCATTTCAAATACAGGATGGTCAAAAATTTTGGCTGATGGTTAATATTTAGCTGTTTAAATACACATTTTAAGAAAACTGTTTTCATATACACTAGTTACTTTCATTAAATCTAATCTACTTATTTAAAGAATAAGCACTGTAATTGAGCAAAATAATATTGAAAATACTGTGCAACTGTAGAAAAATTTCAACCATAGGATGGTCACATATTAAGGGTGATGGTCAATGTTTAGCTGTTTAAATACACATTTTAAACCATTATGTTTTATATACATTAGTTACTTTAATTAAATCTAAGCGACTTATTTAAAGAATAAGCACTGTAATTGAGCAAAATAATATTGAAAATACTGTGCAACTGTAGAAAAATTTCAACCATAGGATGGTCACATATTAAGGGTGATGGTCAATGTTTAGCTGTTTAAA
The DNA here is from genome assembly GCA_963932185.1 of Troglohyphantes excavatus. NCBI lineage: Eukaryota > Metazoa > Arthropoda > Arachnida > Araneae > Linyphiidae > Troglohyphantes > Troglohyphantes excavatus. Next base: position 37,069,630 of record OZ010670.1, on the reverse strand, counting down.
TACACATTTTAAACCATTATGTTTTATATACATTAGTTACTTTAATTAAATCTAAGCGACTTATTTAAAGAATAAGCACTGTAATTGAGCAAAATAATATTGAAAATACTGTGCAACTGTAGAAAAATTTCAACCATAGGATGGTCACATATTAAGGGTGATGGTCAATGTTTAGCTGTTTAAATACACATTTTAAACCATTATGTTTTATATACATTAGTTACTTTAATTAAATCTAAGCGACTTATTTAAAGAATAAGCACTGTAATTGAGCAAAATAATATTGAAAATACTGTGCAACTGTAGAAAAATTTCAACCATAGGATGGTCACATATTAAGGGTGATGGTCAATGTTTAGCTGTTTAAATACACATTTTAAACCATTATGTTTTATATACATTAGTTACTTTAATTAAATCTAAGCGACTTATTTAAGATATAAGCACTGCAATTGGGCAAAATAGTGCTTTATTCAGCCACTATAGCTAAATGTGATACAGCCAAACAATGACCATGCCCAACAATTTATGACCACTTTGTATGGTGTGTCAAATGTCTTTACGGTAGTCATGGTGATGAAGTATGGGGAGTGTAGTTAATGCTTATGTGAAATATTCATCATTTGACCGCGGTTGAATATTGCAAGGCAATGTTTTTCTAATACCTGACCTAGATGGATAAATTCGAGATAACTAAGAAATTATTTTTTGTAAATACACTTTTAAATTTCACCTAACAAGATCTTCAGATAATCATAATATACATGCTTCCAAAATGTTCTGAAAAATAAAAACTCTTAACGCATTTAAAATATCCTATGATGGGCGTTAGTGGCCTCAAAATCCAGTACAACAGATATGACAAAGAGAAACACTGGATAAATGATTTCGCTTCGTATAAATACAAACTGACTGTAAATTTAATGAAAATATATGTACTGTACTCCCTAATTTAATTATGCAATATGGTGTATGTGTGTCAAGCTAAATGTGTTAAAGTTGTTTTGATGTATGTTAATTTAATATTTTCATTTACTGAACTAAATTAACCATTGGCACTTAGTTGAAATTTGTATTAACTGAATGTGTTTAACATGTATTTAATGAATGTATTAAATAAATGTGAGGTGTGGACAACGGAATGCTGAGATAATTCTCGGATGTGGCTGGGGTAGACCCTAAACCTCTAAGTCCCATGGAGATTGGGGTTTTCACTTCCAGTCCCAGCCCCACTGTAAAAAAAGGTAATTAAAAAATGCATGCCTGAACATACTAGTTTTCCTTTGAGTACAATTGCACCTTAAATGAGCGATGACGAACTAAAGTTTAAGTAATCGTACTTTCTGAAAAATGAGCAGTTTGATTTAATATTGCTAATCTCAGCTTCTGTTCAAGCCACCTTAACAAACTTAAAATAGTTGTTCAGAAAATGGTCATCCACATTATTTGATGTCGATTGCTTAAATGGAAACTACTGAGTTATTACGACTCAAATATATTCCTTCCCAACTATTTGGCAGACCTATTTAACAGTCTTTTGTTGACAACTGTATTCCCATCGCTCTGGTAGTACAACTGATAAGGCCCTAGACTGCGGGCACTGAGGAAATGCGTTTGATTCCCGGTAAGTCTTCTTTGCAATTGTTAATATTTATTGAAAGTGATTTATAAAAGCAGCCTATGTAATCAAGCAACTGATCTTTTTTATTCATTTTTACTCATTGTACTCATTTCTGTGTACATTTCTTTTTCAAAAATAAAACTTATGTATTCAGAGCTATGATAAGCATCGAATGTAATAATCAAAAAGGAGTAAATGTTGCTTATTTTTGTGTACCCGCTTTTAAAAGTATTGATTTGCAAATAAAAAATTGTGTGACTCTAGTGTCATTTAATTAACCAACCAAATGATGAAACATATTCTATTCAAATTAGTATAAACCCTTTATTTATACTAGTTTTAATATCTTGCTAGATGTAAAACATACCTGCAATCCTAAAAAATATAATTTTTTTAAATAATTTTAAACAATGCAAATGTTGAATTGAGTTTAATTTAATATTATTTTTAATTAAAAAGTATCTATTCGGGTAAACCCCTTTTCCATCCATTTAATACATTAAAGAATAACAATTAATTAACTCACTCATTAGTACAACTTTAATCCCCCAAAACATCGTTGTACTTTAATCTTCCATTTCAACTCCCTAATTCCAATTCACCCCCTCCCCCAAAACCCCCCAAAACTAACAAAAACATCCCCCTCTCTATTCAGCAAACCCTATTCACTTACACCCTTCTCAACCCCGAACTTGAGAAGAAAACTCCTTCCATCTTAAGAAAACCTCTCCTACCTCAACCCCATTGCCACCACAGCACTCCCCCTCAAACAGGGGGGGGGGGGGGGGGGGGGCTTCAGGTGCTAATTAAGTAAACATTGTCACCACCCCTAGTCGCCCAATTACTGTGGCTTGTAGGGCGGGGGGTGAATAAGGACTCGCCACTACCCGGACCATGTTCCTTAAGGACTTTGCGCAAGGTATTAGCTTCAAGGTGGATCAGCTGGCGAATCACTGCCCTTTCATTTCAGGGGGTTGTGGGAATTGAAGGGAGTGTATTTTGTGTGACGCCACTGGTTAATTATACAGGTGGTGGGGTTCAGTGGCGCGACTGTGAGTCAAGTGGCGTGTGGAGTGTATGTATTTGCAGGTGATTTATAAAGATTGGGAGTGAAATTATTCTATTGTGGTGTCTTATGCCAGGAGTCTATTGTCTATGTTTATTTTTGTAATTAAAAATAGGGATTTTATTATGTCTATATAACGCTTGAGAAAATCAAACTTGTTGTGTTTTTTAAAATTACAAAAGCTATTCTTTTAGTGGTTTGGTTGTTTGTGAAGTATTGTTTTTAACGAATTAGCGCATGATCTGGTAAATTAATATATTTGCGTTATTCACCTTTTTAGAAAATTTTTGCTTTCCGAAAAAAATGTAATTAGTAAAATTCAAACTCATTTACATTATAATTATCACTTGCATTGAATAATAAACCCTCGTAATAAGTATTTTAAAAAATTTGTATATCCGAAAGAAGTTATCTATAGCAGTCATCTTCTTGAGTACAGTATACATTTTACACCTCGAAAATACTTTCGAAAAGTAAAAAAACGCTAAGCCATCCTCTTTAAAAAAAAACTCGAAAGTCTGACTAAAAAAGTTGCGATATCAAATCACCAAGAGCCAACTGCACCAGGGGGCTCAGCCTTGCACACCTTGTCGTAAGCTTTCTAACGGAAAAAAAACTACGCTTTCTTTTCTTAGCTCGGCAGAATTCTTATGTTTACTATGTTAAAAAGCACTTTTTTGTGTACCTTTTTTCTCAGACGTTTGAATAGATATGTATATACATTTGGAATATATGTAATGTTTTATTATTTAGATGTGCAGTCGCTATAGTTATTGACAGGTTCAGTTAGGATGGTATCAAACAAAGGCCGAAGTATTATGTTCACATCTTTTACTGTTTAGGACATCAGAGCAAGACCTCTTTCAGCTTCGAGGTTACATCGGGAATCTCTTTCTTTTCAAGATGGAGATTGTGAGCAGGAGAATACATCATGGACACCTCTTATTGTCCCCTCTAGATTTACTTCGCACTTTCTAGTTAGTTTGAGTTCGGGATTTTGAAGTGGCTTGGGAGGGAAAGTAGTCACATGTGTAATGGTGACTCATCCGAAATCTAAAAGTAGGATATTGCTTCTTGAGATTAAATATGTTGGGTGCTTTGGTTCTGGGAAAAGGGGTTGGTATCTAAAGTTAATTAAAGTAATGGTATAATTTTATAGTGGGGAGACGATTTATAAAATATCTTACAAATATATACTCTTGGAACGTTTACACTTACACTCAAACTACGATTTTATAATTGAAATATTTAAAAACAATAATTTAATTGACAAATTCCAAACATTCACAAAAAATAGCAATATTTCAAATTAAGCAATCCATAGAAAGTTAAATTATTGATATATTACAAAAAAAAAGCTTAAATATAAACCGACATGAGTCACATTGGTGCTGTAGAATTCTGAAAGCTTTAGCTTTTTCAGTTTCTGAGATAGGTATATACAATTAAAACAAATCATTATGATATAGAAAATAAACAAAGCTATATTTATGGTTAGTTGTACAACTTTTAGTTCAACATTTTTTTTTAAATGCTTCTGATTAGCGTAGAAACAAAATGCAATATGAGTTAGAAAAAGAAGTCCTGGAACATTTAAAAATTATAATAAAAATAAAACAAAATTGTGAAGAAATTGACTTCCCGGGGCTTGCAATAGTATTATTTAACAGTTTCATAATAAGCTAAACGTGTAATCTCTTTCCAAACAATTTCCAACAAATACTTTATAAAATATCATAACATCAATAAGTAGAAATCTCTTCTACAAGTGACTTGACAATTAAAAAAAATCGTTATGGCTCAGAAAATAAACAAAATTATATTTATGGTTAGTTATGTAACTTTTAATTCAACAAAAATATTTTTTAGATACTTCTAATTAGCGTAGAAACAAAATTCAATATGAGTTAGAAAAGTAAGTCTTGGAACATTTAAAAATTATAATAAAAAAAAAAAATTGTGAAGAAATTGACTTCCCGGGGCTTGCAATAGTATGACTTAACAGTTTCATAATAAGCTAAACGTGTAATCTTTTTCCAAACAATTTCCAACAAATACTTTATAAAAAATCATAACTTCAATAAGTAGAAAGCTCTTCTCCAAGTTTTTTTTTTATTTAAAAAAAAAATCTTCTAATCCCACGTGACTAGGGAACACTCCGTCTGCATTTACTGCGATAAAAGGCGCTTCTGACAAAAACATTTTCAATAAGCTTTCCTATGACTTGATCCGTTACAGGAAACAAAAAAAAATAAGTTGAAAAGAACAAAAAGCAAATATTTCTGGAAAAGATTTGTATTTGAAGCAGATAGAAGAGATAATCCTGTTCAGACTTTTCACGTTGCCGGCCAAAATAAAAAAAGCTGGAAAGGTTTTAAAGTTGGCATCATGAAAATATTCAAATTTTCCTATCCAAAAAAATAAATTAAAGATTTCGGATTTTTTTTTTTTTAAATATTAGGTTGTATTTAGAAAATTAAGATTTGTTACACAAGTTTTCAAGGAAAGTTATTTATTTTTAGTGTTATGTTATCAGCTACCAATTTTTTTATACCTAAGATGTTTATTTATGTTAATTTTATTATAAAGACATTGTATTTTATTTTTATGTTCATTAAAATACTTTGTATGCATGTACATCCATTTTGAGTGTTCAATTTAAGTATAAAATATTACACATTTAAAAATAGGTACTCAAAAATAAGTAAACTTTACTCGTTTTGAATATATTCAAATAGATAAGTTCTATTTTTGAAAAGACATCTACTCAAAATTAAATACAATGAGAGTATTGATCAGTTTCTTGCCTACATATGCATACATTGTGTAATATAAAAGTAATTTGCTACTATACAAGTGTTTCTACTATATGTTATTAGTTATTCAGACCCAACATCCAAATAAATTTAATTATTAAAAAAATAAAAAATACACATTTCAAAATAGGTACTCAAAAATAAGTAAACTTTACTCGTTTTGAATATATTCGAAAAAGATATATACTCAAAATTAAATACAATGAGAGAACAGATCAGTTACTTGCCTACATAGGCATGCATTGTGTAATATAAAAGTAATTTACTACAATACATTGTGTAATATAAAAGGAATTTACTACAATACAAGTGTTTCTACTATATGTTATTAGTTATTCAGACCCAACATCCAAATAAATTTAATTATTAAAAATATAAAAAATACACATTTAAAAATAGGTACTCAAAAATAAGTAAACTTTACTCGTTTTGAATATATTCGAATAGATAAGTTCTATTTTTGAAAAAGATATCTACTCAAAATTAAATACAATGAGAGAACAGATCAGTTACTTGCCTACATAGGCATACATTGTGTAATATAAAAGTAATTTACTACAATACATTGTGTAATATAAAAGTAATTTACTACAATACAAGTGTTTCTACTATATGTTATTAGTTATTCAGACCCAACATCCAAATAAATTTAATTATTAAAAAAATAAAAAATACACATTTCAAAATAGGTATTCAAAAATAAGTAAACTTTACTCGTTTTGAATATATTCGAATAGATAAGTTCTATTTTTGAAAAAGATATCTACTCAAAATTAAATACAATGAGAGAACAGATCAGTTGCTTGCCTACATAGGCATACATTGTGTAATATAAAAGTAATTTACTACAATACATTGTGTAATATAAAAGTAATTTACTACAATACAAGTGTTTCTACTATATGTTATTAGTTATTCAGACCCAACATCCAAATAAATTTAATTATTAAAAAAATAAAAAATACACATTTCAAAATAGGTATTCAAAAATAAGTAAACTTTACTCGTTTTGAATATATTCGAATAGATAAGTTCTATTTTTGAAAAAGATATCTACTCAAAATTAAATACAATGAGAGAACAGATCAGTTACTTGCCTACATAGGCATACATTGTGTAATATAAAAGTAATTTACTACAATACATTGTGTAATATAAAAGGAATTTACTACAATACAAGTGTTTCTACTATATGTTATTAGTTATTCAGACCCAACATCCAAATAAATTTAATTATTAAAAATATAAAAAATACACATTTAAAAATAGGTACTCAAAAATAAGTAAACTTTACTCGTTTTGAATATATTCGAATAGATAAGTTCTATTTTTGAAAAAGATATCTACTCAAAATTAAATACAATGAGAGAACAGATCAGTTGCTTGCCTACATAGGCATACATTGTGTAATATAAAAGTAATTTACTACAATACATTGTGTAATATAAAAGTAATTTACTACAATACAAGTGTTTCTACTATATGTTATTAGTTATTCAGACCCAACATCCAAATAAATTTAATTATTAAAAAAATAAAAAATACACATTTCAAAATAGGTATTCAAAAATAAGTAAACTTTACTCGTTTTGAATATATTCGAATAGATAAGTTCTATTTTTGAAAAAGATATCTACTCAAAATTAAATACAATGAGAGAACAGATCAGTTGCTTGCCTACATAGGCATACATTGTGTAATATAAAAGTAATTTACTACTATACAAGTGTTTCTACTATATGATATTAGTTATTCAGACCTAATATCCAAATAAATTTAATTATTAAAAAAATAAAAAATACATTTTAAATATGTTATGCTTTTTTAAAGTTGTAAGTATAAATATATATAACCACGTCTATTTCCAAAACTAGGTATATCCACATTTTTCGCGCAAAAGCGTTTTTTTTTTAAATATTTTTTACAAGTTCTAAACGAACTACGCATTGAGAAATTGTAGAAGATTTTAAAGGTTTCACCTTTCAAAGCCCTATTGAGCAAAAGTGACAGATAATCCAGAATAAAAATATAATTATAATAAAAACAATGTGGCTTTCAATCGTTTTTGACGTCACCAGTAAAATTTATGAAAATGGATATATCTGGTTTTGAAACTAGTTGGTACAAGTTAGGTTGCCATAAACAAAAACAAAAAAATAAGACATTTAAAAATCGATTTTTTCTGAGTTTTGTCTTTTACAAATTTCGCCAAACATGCCTTTTAAATAAATGCGAAATAAATAAAGAAAATACTTTTTGTTTCATTTTTGGTAGTTTTTAGTTATGTAAATAAGGAATTTTCATACTTTTTATATATTTTACAGTAAACTATATTTTATACACATAACTAAAATATAATATAACTAAAAGCATTGGACCGTGCCGCGCGGATGCATACAATTCAAAAGAAAGGTTTAGAAAACATTCCTCCTTGGCTATGCGGATGCTTCCGTGACGTCACAAATAGGCTTAAAAGTGGTTTTTTCAATGCTTTCTCTCTTTTTTTTCGTAAGTAAAAAAAAAATGTGTAACGTTAATGAATAATTTGAAATCCAGAAATATGTTTTTAAATCTACGCAAACCAACGCAAAAGGACTATTTTTTCTACATTCGCTCATAAAGGAGTTGAGTGGTCGGCGACTTTCATAGTCCTCGCTCCAGAGCTCATTATTCTAGCTCAGTGATTATATCAGAAAACATCAAATGAATTATGAATAAATAAATCATTCTCGTTCAATTTCCTTGAAATGGAGTTAAATTGGGTTTGTATGGAAATATGGTTTAATAGAATTTGAGTCAAATTGAATTCACGTTCAGATATTCTTTTCGGCTTTCAATAAGATTGTGACATGGCCAATTAATTTTCGCCAAGTATCAAAAATAAGCGAACCCATTTTGCGGAATTCAATTATTAGTTAACGTAATTTCCGCCACTATTGATTATTTTTTTGCGTTCTGATTCCCAGACACGTAAGAATGAAATTTCTATGTTTGCGTTCTACAAAAAACGAAAACTCCAAACAATATTATCGGTTTCCGATGTACAGATAAACGAAGAAAATTGCAAATTAATTTTTGCCATAATATATATTAGCTCTTAGCGAAATGGCTTATGAATAAAAAATAGGTTCTGTATTTTCTTTAAAACAACAATAGTTGTTTTCATTTTCTATTGCACTATGTTTTGAATGATTTAGCGCCATTTTTCAATTCTTATAATCGAATTTTTACGTTTCCAAAGCTGAATAACAAATATATATATATATATATATATATATATATATATATATACCATTAAAAATACGTAATAAAATTTACTCAATTTTGAGTGCATTTGATGCTTATCATGGCTCCGAATACATAAGTTTCATTTTTGAAAAAAAACATGTACTCAAAAATGAGGAAATATGAATAAAAAGAGCAGTTCATTGCCTACGCGGGCTGTCTTCGTACATCTATTTCAATAACTATCAACACTTACAATCAAGACTTACCGAGAATCGAACGCATATCCTAAGGCACCGCAGTCCAGTGCCTTATCCGCTTTACTACCAGGGCGACGTGAAGAAGTTATAAACAAAATAAATATTAAGCCGTTGTGCCAAAAGAATTGGAAGTAAGATGTTTGAGTTGTAATTACTCAGTTTTCATTTAAGCACAATCGGCATCAAATAATGTGGAAAACCAACTTCTGAACAACTACGATTATTTTACTTTTGTCAGGTCATATTGTTAATATGGCTGGAACAGAAGCTGAAATTAGCAATATTAAATTACACTGCTCATTTTCGGGAAAGTACGATTACTTTAATTTGAGTACGCCATCGCTCAATTGTACTCAAAGAAAAATTAGTATGTTAAGGTACTCATTTTGAAGTACTTGTTTTTTACAGTGACGGTTTCTGATTTCCTAATTCAAACCAACGATATTTCATAAAGATTTTTTCTGATGGTTGTGATTAGTTATAACACTAAGTTTACCAATCGCTATTTCGCAATTACTTATTACTTCGTAAATTTACTAATACTTATAAACCATCGACAAAATGATGCCATGTAATTTATGCAGTCCGTGTATCCCATTGGTTTAATCTACATATAACTGTAAAAAAGTTATTTACAAAAATGTACATGTAGCGATGATGTATTCAAATTTAAGTAACCGTACTTTCTCAAAAATGTGCAATGTGATTTAATACGGCTAACTTCCTCTTCTGTTTAAGCGATCTTAATAAAACATAGCATGCTTAAAAGACATATTCAGAAGATAATTTTCACACATTTACTGAGTTATTACAACTCAATTATCCTACTTCCCATTATTTTGGCACACCTTTTTAACATTTCTTCTGTTTATAACTTGTTAATGTCCGCATGATTGTTTAATGCAAGGCACTGGACTGCGATGCTGAGGATCTGGGTCCGATTATCGGTTAGACTTGGTTGTAATTGTCAATAGTTCTTAAAAATAATTTATGGGGGCAGCCCATGTAGACAAGCATACACTCACTTTCCCTCATTTTACTTATGTTTGAGTACGTCTTTTACAAAATTGAAACTTATGTATTTGGAACCATTATAAGCATCAAATGTACTCAAAAATTAGTACATAATAAAAAAATGAGTAAATTCACTTATTTTCGAGTACCTACTTGTGTAACTCCATCCACTGGTTTACGTGACATCAATATAGATATTGGAAACCCTAAGACTTCCACGCCAAAGTTGGCGATGAAAATTAATTTGGCCGAGTGCCTCCTAATTCTATACTTTTACCCTTTCATATAATCATCTGAAAATTTCTGATGGTCAAAAAGGAATTCCAAATGATTAAGTAATATATTCCTAAATCTGAATCTTATAATTTTATATTGCATTTGTCTACAACAAATCTAATAGAGTATTTGATAGACATGTGCTACTAAATCGATTTTCAAGTAACTAATATAACATGCATTTGCAACAAAATACACAGTCTATTTGCATTGCGTCAAAAAGGAATTTTATTTGTCTCAAGACTCAGTAGAACACTAATAGGCCTGAAGCGTAGTTACGTAGTCTATTTCTACATTTTAAATAGCTTACTATCTTAAATATCCATCGATAACAAGTTGTCACGATTCGATTCTTTTTTAAACTCTCGTCAAGTTCGATTTTTACTTAAACTCCCGTTTCGTGCATCACAAATGATCACGTAATATATTCCTAAGAAGAAAGTCTGAATCTTGAAAACTTTATATTGCGTTTGTCTACAACAAATCTAATAAAGTATTTGATAGACATGTGCACCAAAATCGATATTCAAGTACTAATATAACATGCATTTGCAACAAAATACACAGTATATTTGCATTGCGTCAAAAAGGAATTTTATTTGTCTCAAGACTCAGTAGAACACTAATAGGCCTGAAGCGTAGTTACGTAGTCTATTTCTACATTTTAAATAGCTTAATATCTTAAATATCCATTTATAACAAGTTGTCACGATTCGATTCTTTCTTAAACTCTAGTCAAGTTCGATTTTTACTTAAACTCTCGTTTTGTGCATCACAAATGATCCCGTAATATATTCCTAAGAAGAAAGTCTGAATCTTGAAAACTTTATATTGCGTTTGTCTACAACAAATCTAATAAAGTATTTGATAGACATGTGCTACAAAATCGATATTCAAGTAACTAATATAACATGCATTTGCAACAAAATACACAGTCTATTTACATTGCGTCAGAAAGGAATTTTATATGTCTCATAAACATAGAAGTTGAAGACTTAGTAGAACACTAACTGGCCTGAAGCGTAGTTACGTAGTCTCCCATCTACATTTTAAATAGCTTACTATCTTAAATATCCATCAATAACAAGTTGTCACGATTCGATTCTTCCTTAAACTCTCGTCAGGTTCGATTTTTACTTAAACTCTCGTTTCGTGAAACACAAATGATCATGTCATATATTCCTAAGAAGAAAGTATGAATCTTGAAAACTTTATATTGCGTTTGTCTACAACAAATCTAATAAAGTATTTGATAGACATGTGCTACAAAATCGATATTCAAGTAACTAATATAACATGCATTTGCAACAAAATACACAGTCTATTTACATTGCGTCAGAAAGGAATTTTATATGTCTCATAAACATAGAAGTTGAAGACTTAGTAGAACACTAACTGGCCTGAAGCGTAGTTACGTAGTCTCCCATCTACATTTTAAATAGCTTACTATCTTAAATATCCATCAATAACAAGTTGTCACGATTCGATTCTTCCTTAAACTCTCGTCAGGTTCGATTTTTACTTAAACTCTCGTTTCGTGAAACACAAATGATCATGTCATATATTCCTAAGAAGAAAGTATGAATCTTGAAAACTTTATATTGCGTTTGTCTACAACAAATCTAATAAAGTATTTGATAGACATGTGCTACAAAATCGATATTCAAGTAACTAATATAACATGCATTTGCAACAAAATACACAGTCTATTTGCATTGCGTCAGAAAGGAATTTTATATGTCTCATTAACATAGAAGTTGAAGACTCAGTAGAACACTAATAGGCCTGAAGCGTAGTTACGTAGTCTCCCACCTTCATTTTAAATAGCTTACTATCTTAAATATCCATCAATAACAAGTTGTCACGATTCGATTCTTCCTTAAACTCTCGTCATGTACGATTTTTACTTAAACTCTTGTTTCGTGAAACACAAATGATCATGTCATATATTCCTAAGAAGAAAGTATGAATCTTGAAAACTTTATATTGCGTTTGTCTACAACAAATCTAATAAAGTATTTGATAGACATGTGCTACAAAATCGATATTCAAGTAACTAATATAACATGCATTTGCAACAAAATACACAGTCTATTTGCATTGCGTCAAAAAGGAATTTTATATGTCTCATTAACATAGAAGTTGAAGACTCAGTAGAACACTAATAGGCCTGAAGCGTAGTTACGTAGTCTCCCATCTACATTTTAAATAGCTTACTATCTTAAATATCCATCAATAACAAGTTGTCACGATTCGATTCTTCCTTAAACTCTCGTCAGGTTCGATTTTTACTTAAACTCTCGTTTCGTGAAACACAAATGATCATGTCATATATTCCTAAGAAGAAAGTATGAATCTTGAAAACTTTATATTGCGTTTGTCTACAACAAATCTAATAAAGTATTTGATAGACATGTGCTACAAAATCGATATTCAAGTAACTAATATAACATGCATTTGCAACAAAATACACAGTCTATTTACATTGCGTCAGAAAGGAATTTTATATGTCTCATAAACATAGAAGTTGAAGACTTAGTAGAACACTAACTGGCCTGAAGCGTAGTTACGTAGTCTCCCATCTACATTTTAAATAGCTTACTATCTTAAATATCCATCAATAACAAGTTGTCACGATTCGATTCTTCCTTAAACTCTCGTCAGGTTCGATTTTTACTTAAACTCTCGTTTCGTGAAACACAAATGATCATGTCATATATTCCTAAGAAGAAAGTATGAATCTTGAAAACTTTATATTGCGTTTGTCTACAACAAATCTAATAAAGTATTTGATAGACATGTGCTACAAAATCGATATTCAAGTAACTAATATAACATGCATTTGCAACAAAATACACAGTCTATTTGCATTGCGTCAGAAAGGAATTTTATATGTCTCATTAACATAGAAGTTGAAGACTCAGTAGAACACTAATAGGCCTGAAGCGTAGTTACGTAGTCTCCCACCTTCATTTTAAATAGCTTACTATCTTAAATATCCATCAATAACAAGTTGTCACGATTCGATTCTTCCTTAAACTCTCGTCATGTACGATTTTTACTTAAACTCTTGTTTCGTGAAACACAAATGATCATGTCATATATTCCTAAGAAGAAAGTATGAATCTTGAAAACTTTATATTGCGTTTGTCTACAACAAATCTAATAAAGTATTTGATAGACATGTGCTACAAAATCGATATTCAAGTAACTAATATAACATGCATTTGCAACAAAATACACAGTCTATTTGCATTGCGTCAAAAAGGAATTTTATTTGTCTCAAGACTCAGTAGAACACTAATAGGCCTGAAGCGTAGTTACGTAGTCTATTTCTACATTTTAAATAGCTTAATATCTTAAATATCCATTTATAACAAGTTGTCACGATTCGATTCTTTCTTAAACTCTAGTCAAGTTCGATTTTTACTTAAACTCTCGTTTCGTGCATCACAAATGATCACGTAATATATTCCTAAGAAGAAAGTCTGAATCTTGAAAACTTTATATTGCGTTTGTCTACAACAAATCTAATAAAGTATTTGATAGACATGTGCTACAAAATCGATATTCAAGTAACTAATATAACATGCATTTGCAACAAAATACACAGTCTATTTACATTGCGTCAGAAAGGAATTTTATATGTCTCATTAACATAGAAGTTGAAGACTCAGTAGAACACTAATAGGCCTGAAGCGTAGTTACGTAGTCTCCCACCTTCATTTTAAATAGCTTAATATCTTAAATATCCATCAATAACAAGTTGTCACGATTCGATTCTTCCTTAAACTCTCGTCATGTACGATTTTTACTTAAACTCTTGTTTCGTGAAACACAAATGATCATGTCATATATTCCTAAGAAGAAAGTATGAATCTTGAAAACTTTATATTGCGTTTGTCTACAACAAATCTAATAAAGTATTTGATAGACATGTGCTACAAAATCGATATTCAAGTAACTAATATAACATGCATTTGCAACAAAATACACAGTCTATTTGCATTGCGTCAGAAAGGAATTTTATATGTCTCATTAACATAGAAGTTGAAGACTCAGTAGAACACTAATAGGCCTGAAGCGTAGTTACGTAGTCTCCCACCTTCATTTTAAATAGCTTAATATCTTAAATATCCATCAATAACAAGTTGTCACGATTCGATTCTTCCTTAAACTCTCGTCATGTACGATTTTTACTTAAACTCTTGTTTCGTGAAACACAAATGATCATGTCATATATTCCTAAGAAGAAAGTATGAATCTTGAAAACTTTATATTGCGTTTGTCTACAACAAATCTAATAAAGTATTTGATAGACATGTGCTACAAAATCGATATTCAAGTAACTAATATAACATGCATTTGCAACAAAATACACAGTCTATTTGCATTGCGTCAGAAAGGAATTTTATATGTCTCATTAACATAGAAGTTGAAGACTCAGTAGAACACTAATAGGCCTGAAGCGTAGTTACGTAGTCTCCCACCTTCATTTTAAATAGCTTACTATCTTAAATATCCATCAATAACAAGTTGTCACGATTCGATTCTTCCTTAAACTCTCGTCAGGTTCGATTTTTACTTAAACTCTCGTTTCGTGCATCACAATGCCGCTTCCATGCAGACAATTCCTTCTTTGGGGCATTTCAATCGCTGTAAAAGCAAACAAGAAACTGTTGAAGCCACTTCAAACCGACCGTATTTCTTCGCCGTCGGTGAGTGGCAGATCCAATATCGAATGTCGAGTACCACGTACGGAATTCAGCTTCTATAATTAAAGTCAGAAGCAATGGTTACCCAAAAGTCTCGACTTACTGACTTCCATCGACAGTGGACGAACGACTTGAACTACAAAGCCCAGGGGAAGAAGAAGTTGATAGGAGTCGTCCCCTCTAAAGTGCCAACTTGTCTGTTTGGTTAGGCGAAAATCAATCTCGAAATGTTTATTGAAGTCTGTCACCTTTAAAATAACAATTTGACGTGAGTTATGGTAATAAATGTAAAAGATTTTTATGGGAATGATTTAATCTTATCGCATATTTGAATAACAATTTCGTTTAGGTTTATTTTTAAAAAAAAATTTATAACAAAATTCCCATTTATATAACGTAATAGATAAAAATATGATTAACAATCATAAATTTAGAACATCACATATCCCCATACAAGCTGCGTAAATTTGACTATTGTTTGCAGTTGGCATATACATACAATTACATTTATTATGTGGAGTTGGTATCTTATATAATGGTAATTTTTAATTGAAACATTTCAGGTACCTTTTGCTCATAATGTAATAAACGTAGTGTGGAGTGAAGCAATCTTCGCCATAATACCTTTAAATTTCATTCAGCTATTTTTCACGGGCCCCTCTGGCCCGGCGACAGAAATTCTAGTTGCGATTAATGGTAAAGTAATTATAATACCAAGTGAATGGTTATTTCAACTGCACGTTCAGACTTTCAGGAGCCAGGGTGTGCAGTAAACTTAAATTATGTGGACCTCTCGTGACACCGACTTCCAACCGGGTAATTTGTTAAGTAGGTCCAATGAGGGCCCAGCCGACTACATGGAGATCGCCCAGGGTGACCGATCGGTCAGGGACTGGTACATTCAGGGGTGGTCTTTTGAACCCCATTAAGACAGCGCTACACACCCCATATAGAATATTTTTTAACTTCGATCTGTGAACTTAAAAATAGACTCACCCATTTTGAGAGTTTGGTCTTCTTAGTCCAAAATATTTCACATATGCCTAAACTATATGTTAATTATTCATTAATAATTTAAATAATTTTATCTAGTATTTACATTTTATATCCAGAGTCTGGTGTGTCATTTCATACCTTGTTTCATCGCACATTAATAAAACTTGTTAAATTGATGAATACCTTGCCTAAGTGTTTCTAGTTTAATTAAGTTAGATGTGTTTAGCATTTTTTGCTGTCGTCCCAACAGGAAAATATACGTTCCGGGTAAATATAATACTTAATACACGACGCAATGCTTATTCTTATTTACGATCACTTTAAAATTAATGTTAATCTTATTATTAATAAATAACAACCGTATTATATTTTTTGACGTGATGTTAATATGTTTTAGGATATTTAAAGGATAATTACTGAAGTCAGATTTTTATTTGAAATAAACCGTATTACTTCGTTAAATTAATTGATTAAATTAATTAATTGGCATTTCAAATAAAAAAAATCACTTCAGTCGGCATACCCAGTATGTGTTTAATATTCTGAAACAAATTTGGACGTCTGCATCTATTACTTTCCGAGAAGACAGTATCTAACATACGTCAATGCAACATTATCATTACATAGGGTACCAACTACCCTTAAACGTTTATATTTCGCTCATATGAGCGGGAGTAAGAGAGTAGGTGACAGAGTAGTTATTTAAAAACATAATAATACAAGATAACAAACGTTAATTTTAAAAAATCAATTTCTACACTGCTAAAAATAGGTACTCAAAATAAGTAAAATGAACTAATTTTTTAATACATTCGAAGCTTATCATTGCGGTTCCGAATAGAGAAGTTTTACTTGTACTCATTTTTGAGTACATGTATTTTGGAAAATACATGTACTCAAACATGTCTAAAAGAGCAGTTTCCTGATTGCATAGGTTGCCTTCATCAATCACTTAAAAAAATTATCGACAATTACAATCAAGACTTACCTGTAATCGAACCCAAATCCTCAGGCATCGCAGCCCATGGTCTTATCCGTTACACTACTAGGCCAATGTGAAGAAGTTATAAACAGAAGAAATGTTAAAAAAAAGTGTGCCAAAAGACTGAGGAGTAAGATAACTGAGTTGTAATAACTCAATTTCCATTTAAGCAAACGACATCAAACAATGTGGGAAAACCGTCTTCTGAAAAACTATTTTAAGTTTGTCAGGTCACTTTGGTGAGATGACTTGAATGGAAGCTGGTATTAGCAATATGAAATCACACAGCTAATTTCTGAGAAAGTACAGTTCCTTAAATTGCAGTACGTCATCGCTCATTTCTATGCAATCGGTACTCAAAGAAATACGAATAGGTTCAGGTACTCATTTTTAAGTACCTTTTTTAAAAGTGTAAAAATGCATTTCGAAGTACTTTTATTTAAAAATAAACAATATTTTCAATAATTAACCTTTTGCTCTCGTAATTATGCTTTAGAAAGTTAGCAAATAACTCGGATTTTTTTTTCATGTTCAATCAAGATTAATCTTTTTTTATGGAAATGTGTTCCAATTTAACTAGAAGGTTTACCATCCTTAAATCAAAAATTTAAAAATATAACCCCTGAATACACCCCTTGACCTAGGATGGAAATGTAGCCACATACTATTTTATTTTTCAACGTGTCAAAATAATTTATTGAAACTACTAAGAATACTTAAGTATATTACACTTCACCGCATTAAAAATCTAAGAAATGTAATATAAACAAACTATGTAAACAATATTTAGTAATGCCGGCACCTCCACCATAGTAAATCAACTTAGAAATACTTCGAACAGAAATGTTTTGGTTAAGTTATCACAGTTTGCCCAAAGAATTTCTGTTTTCTATAACTAGTAAGAAGTAAGTAACTGTAACAAAACTAACTAAAAGACAATAAAAACAACAAAGAAACTACAAACAAGAAACAAAATAAAAAGCACAACATAAAGAAACAATTACATTTTATAATTCTGTGTTTTTCCTATTTCTATGGCGACATACGAACGCAACGGTACAGGTGCGATGTCCCCTGTACGGGGACATACGAGCGCGATGGTAAAACGAGTTATGTCCCCCATACGGGGACATACGAGTGCAAAGGGTTAATATCCACTAGGAGCCTTTTATGCTGGCACACATAGTCCCTTGCTCTTCTGCGTCAGCAAAATTCCAATAATTCCGACATATTGGTCGTTTGAAGTACAATCTTTCTCTCAGCTCAGTGACATGGTAATCCTCAGATTGTTTCACGCTTCCTCGGAACTAATCATTGGAAACTTCTTAGTGAAAAGGAGTACATGCTTCATTAAAGAAATAATTAATTACACATTCGCAGAGCAGATGTTCAGAATTTATTTTGATACCACGTTTTATTTTCTCGAAGTAATAACTTTTTGATTAATAACTTACCACATTTATTTTCAAATGTAATATAAAATATTTTTTTTTAATTTATCCACCTAAAAACTGAAGTAAAAATACTATTATATTGTTTAAATTAATAGAAAAATAATTGACGGTATTTTGCATTAAAATTTAAAATTAAAGTAAATAAATTATAAATCAATTTTATTTTTTTAGTGTAAATTATTGTCAACAAAAAATGTCAGTATAAAAAATTCGTCAAATTTACAAAAAATTGAATGTTTTACACAGGAAAATTGTATTTTTTTTAAAATTAAATTAAATTAAAGATGTTGTTTTAATACTTCAAAAACCTGTAAAATACTATAAAAAAAACTGAAAAAAATTAATTTCAAAATATATAAATTATTTAAGCTAAAATGCATATTTTTTATAGGTTTAATGCAGAAAAAAGAAACTTTAAAAAATAAAACAGTGTTTTGTTTCAGTATAATTTAAAACCTGCAAAATAAATATTATTTTCACAATATTGGTACAGTTGTTATGCTGACTTTTTTGCTGGTTTTACTTAAAATAATATTTTTTGTCATTTATTGGGTTTAAACAGAGTGAGATGCCAATACGGCTGCTGTTCTCGTCATCTGACCATGATTTTAAAATACAAGGAGGTGTTCTCGGGACTGTCCTTCATGATATATCCCGAATTGTTTCAATCCGAGTGGTGTAACACTATTGCGACCATTTTTAAATAAATCCAGAAAAACGAAAATAAAATATTTAAAAACTTTTAAGGTATCCATGTACCTTAAATTTACAATTTTTTTCAAAATCATCGAAATTTGGTTTGTGGGTTAATGTTAAAGTATGTTTCATTAGCTTTCAGAAACTGTGTTTGATTTGTTTGTACGGCAATTATTAGTGTAGATATTAATATTTTATAACAACTACCCTTCCTTTAACACAAACCGGAAGTAAAGCGGAAGTTGTTGATTAAACTTTCATTTTCATTAATTTTGGAGTTTCGTTTTGTAATTTATGATTTCTAAAATGTTTTTCATTGAGCTACTGCTTTAGCCACACTTATTTACTGTTTAACTAATATTTAGCTGCTAAAAATTGGCATCACTGGTTTATTTACATTCCTAGATTTGTCGGCATGTGCTTATTTCTTTAGATATTTTCGAATTTTTTACGTAAAAATAGAAGTGTTATTAGCTTTTTATACGTAATTAATTTATCAACATGGGTAACAAACGAAATAATAGTCGTCCTGTTAAAAGGAAGTTCCTCAATAATCGTTTTACGAAAAAGAACAATTCTGAACCAAAGACAGCAAGTGAAAAGAAATTAATTGATATCGTCTGCCAAAAAGAATTGGAATCGCCAATAAGCGAGTTTGATAATGAAGAGTTGTATATAGACTGTTTAGGAAACAGAATTGTTGATCTTTTAATATTGAAAACTGTATTTACTATGCTAATATGCCCATCATGCTTTACTAAAAACTTAGTTTTGTCTGAAGATAGTGTGTATGGCTTGTGTTCTAACTTAACTTTGAAGTGTCAAAACTGTTTATTTATGCACGGATTTTCAACGTCAACGAAAATGAATAAACTAGCTATAATAAACACCCTGTTTGTGTTTGGGCTGCGCATAATTGGACAAGGTTATGCAAGTGCCGTGAAACTGTGTTCAGCTTTAAATATGCCATGCATGTCCAGCAAGACATTTAGGTGCCATGAAAAGAAACTGATAAAGACAGCTTCATCAAGTGCTTACGAAGCAATGCAAGAAGCTTCTTGTGAAGTCAAGCTCTTAAAATCACACAAGAAAGTGACGAATTGTGCAGTTTCTGTTGACAGCTCGTGGCAGGATTGTGCAGTTTCTGTTGACGGCTCGTGGCAGAGACATGGATTTTCTTCATTGAATGGAGCAGTTACGGCAATTTCGGTAGATACAGGAAAAATTTTGGACATCGAAATGATGTCGAAGGTTTGTAGAGAATGTCGCAAGGGAGACCCTTCTACTTCGCCACATGAGTGCACAGCTAATCACAAGGGAACTGCAGGAAGTATGGAACCTGTTGGTTCATACCGAATATTTGGTCGGTCAGTCCACACACGACAGCTGCGTTATATGGAATTTTACGGTGATGGCGACTCGAAAGGTTATGATTGTGTCAAATCCATTTATGGAGAGGAAAATATGGTAATAAAGCAAGAATGTATTGGCCATGTGCAGAAAAGAGTAGGATCACGTCTAAGAAAATTAAAAGCAAAGCAAAAGGGAATAGGTGGTCAAGGAAAACTAACGGACAAATTTATCGACAAACTGCAGAACTACTACGGGATTGCCATTCGAAGCAATGTTAATGACTTACAAGGCATGCAAACAGCAGTTTTAGCTGCCTTTTTCCACTGTTGCTCTGGAAAGAAACATTCTCTACATGGCCAGTGTCCTAAAGGAGTAGACAGTTGGTGCAAATTCCAATGCGACACTGCGGCTGGTAAAAAACCGAAAGAAAAATACCCAGGATTGCCCCAAAACATAATTAATATTATAAAGCCAGTTTATATGGAACTCTGCGATAAAACACTACTTAAAAAATGTTTACACGGACTGACACAAAATCCTAACGAATCCTTTAATGGACGCTTGTGGCAGTTCATTCCAAAAAATAATTTTGTTGAACTACTTACATTTTCTTTGGGAGCCAATATGGCAGTAGTTCAATTTAACAAAGGATATACTGGACTTTTAACTATTTTAGACAATTTAGGAATTATTCCAGGGGACTATACCACAAAAGGATTCAAAAACTTGGACATCCGACGAGTTGCCGATTCAAAACGTCATTCTTTGGCTCGTACAAAAATGCTCCGTAAAAAAAATAGAGCTGCCAGAAAGAAAAAATGTGTACGCAATGAAGAAGTAGAAGGCATAATGTATAAATCTGGGGAATTTTAGAATTGTATATTACGTTTACTATGTAATAATACTTATTTTATACTTTAAATGCATTTTACTCAAATTGTTAATTTCTATATATTTTTCTCATTCCAAACATTATTGCAAAAAAAGTTACTTCTGTAATTGCATCAAATTTTTTATGCAGCATCAAGGCAATAATGTCTAGTGAATGACCTAAGCTCATAAACTTATGTGCATTACATTTTTATTAATAAGGTGTTTTATACTGCGGTACGACTGTTTTTTTTTTAAATTCTGGATTTAATTACTCGATTAGCAATAACTTGCTAAAAAATAAGATTACTATCAAACTTTTAGGTCATTCACTAGAAAAAGGTTTAAAAATTATTTTAGTACAACAAAACTTGAAAAATTGCAAATATTTTTTGATTGAGAATGTTTATCGTTGGTTTAATATTTAGCCAAAATTTTTCATTAAATTAACAATTGTGAAAAATATTTTCAACTTTTAGTTCCTTTTTTAGTGTTTTCCTTCATTCTGAGATGTATTACACCAAAATATAAATTAATAATATAGTACAAGTCAGTTTTTCAAAAATTGGCCTTCGAACGTACACGGATACCTTAAATGACTTTGTTTTAATAATTATCTGATATAATTTTAATTGCAATGTAATTTCATTTATATTTTACTTCTTTTTATTCTTCCTCAGTTATGTTCCAATTCTTTTATTACAAATTTTAACTATACACATTTTTTTAAAGGTACTCCATCAGACTAAACCGTAAATAAGATTAAGTAGTTTTAAGATAATCCTCGCAAACTTATTTTAAATAAATTGGATTTTTATAAATGTAAAAACAATTAATAGTTTAGGGGCGTGGAGATAAAAAAAAAACACAAACACACAAGCTTAAAAATGAAAAATAATATTCTCAAAATAAAAGCATTTCAAAGTCTGTTTGTATAAGGATACCTAAAAGTTTAATTCAAATATGTATGAAAGATTAAATAAGTCGTAATTAAATATATAGTTTTTACTTTAATAAAAGTACTTTCGTTTCACAAAGAGTAAATTCCAAAAAAAAAAAAAAATATTCTCTCTTCGTTCGAAATGTTTTGTTGTTTTGCTTTTATCTGCATAACTTAACTTTGGCGAAAGCAAACATGTTGCTTCGAAAAAATGTTTGTTATTAAGATACGCGAGACATTTTAATTTCCTGACAAGTCCGAGTGAAATTTTATCTGCTTTTAAAATATCGAAGCGAAAGTTTCTATAAATGTAAGTTAGGGAATTTTTAATGCCGTGTTTGTAAAAAAAAAATAACAGCTTACATTTTCCTGTAATTAAACTTCGCTGTCTGGCATCGATCGCGAAGAAATATTTTCAAACGATTTCTTGGGAATTGTATCGCAATAGTTTTACTCAGATAAAATATTGCAAAATTTTAATTAATTTCAATCTTGGGGTCTTGGAAGTAATCGATATATAGAAGATGTTTAAAACTATATCGATTTTTTTTTTGTTTTGTTATTAATCTTCTGATAAGCAAAACATCGATTTTGTAGGTTCGATTTCACTGCAGGAAAGTTTAATTTATGTTATTAATTTATTCCCTTTTTTTTAAGTTTTTTTTTTAAAGTTTTTTAATAGAGAAGTATTGAAACATTTCTCTCAATACCTTACATGTGAAAAATATTCCAATGTAATTTTTGTTATGTAATTTTATATTATGTGTAAAACTGGAGATACACGAACGGATATACACGGTTTTATCCATCAAGTTGCTAATATCCGTTATAAAAATTAACATTATTTATCAAGATATATTACATCGTCCCAGCAAAAAAAGTCAGCATGAAAGCTTCATCAAAATTGTCAAATTGAAGGTTTTATAAAGGATATTGAAACAAAACCTGCAGCCCATCTCTATACCTGTAAAACCTATGGGACAGACGCTCTCTCAGCTCACTTGTAAAGGTTAAAATATTAGAAAAGATATTATTGAAAGACAGCATTATATTCTACAATTGATTTTAACATATCATATGAACAACGTGAAAAAATATATTTCAGCAGGATAGATACTGATCAGAAAAACGTCAACTCGAATTTTTGAGTGAATAAATATTGGCACCTGTCTACGCGTTCAAAAAAGCAGTATTGATTGAGGTTTAATATTTTTTTCAAGAAAATAATGTATATCAAGACAGATCGATAACATCCATCACAGTTGAATCTAAAAGGTTTTTGTAGAAGATTTATTTTAAGGTAGTACTTTACAATGTATATTGAAATAGGCATTTGTAAAATATATCGAAACATGCAAATTTCATTATGGTGAGTGGGGGGATATGCGACAGGTATGGGACAACAGCGTTTTTACTTGAATAATGCAACCCAGCAAAAAAAGTCAGCATGAAACCTTCATCAAAATTGTCAAATTGAAAGTTTTTTTAAAGGTTTTATAAAGGATATTGAAACAAAAAACTGCAGTTTTTTTTAAAGTTTTTAATTTTTCTGCATAAAACCTTTAAAATATCTGCATTTTCAATTCATGATTAAAAATTGAAGGTTTTTTGCAGGTTTTTAAGAAGGTGTTTTTACAGTTTTTATGAAGGATATTAAAACAAAAACTTTTAATTTTATAGATCTTCAAAAAAAACTGCAGTTTTCTTGCATACAACATTCAATTTCAAAATTTTGATGAAGGTTTTATGCTGACTTTGCTGGGGCGAGCCCTCACTTACTGATATTAACTAGTTAACTCTTTTATGTTTCAGATATATAGGTTAAAAATAAATTAATTTAACTGATATTTATACTGTAAATATAAAAATCTACGAGGTACAGTTCTAGGATAAAAACTCTTCTTATATAATTTCTTATATAAATCTTCTTATACAAATGCAACGTTAAAACTATGCAATAAAAAATACATTTTCTTTAATACTTGTTGTGGCTTCAGTTCTGGCCAAATGGCCACAGAGATGTTACTTTGTTTACATCGTTTCAATAAGGCGATCAGTCAACGCAATGAAACATGTTTATTCGTTATCTAAAACCAGCCTTAAAGGGCGTTACCAAACCGCCAATGGAGACACATTATACCATATCTCCCCCTGTATCCCTACTGCAAATTTAAACATCACACAAAAATCCAGACTTCGCTGAATAGATTCAAGAACAATTTTTTGATACTTTGAATAATCAGCACGCCATTCATTTTAATAAGCTAAACAAGCATATTTAAATATGAAACTGAAAAGAGTACAAGTTCCCCAGATAATGATGTCAAGCTAAACTGACATTAATCGTTTTATAGTTCTAATTCGCTATTCATGATGCTGCGGTAGCCGTTTATTTTTAATTGGCGACGATCCTTAAAAATAATTGCCAATCTAACGGCTTCCCGAAAGAAAATCTCTTTCGCAATTTCGTTCCAAAGTCAGAGATTTCTTTTGTAGGTTTTGTTTACTCCGGAAATCTGTTACGGAGGGGGATTTGGGAACTTTTAAGTTGGAACTTTGTAAAAAGGATTTCAGTTTATGGAAGCATTCGGGGAATGGGTGTTTACGATTAAGTACAGGAACTAATAAACTCGTCTCTGAAATTTTAATTTCCTGTAATGTCATTAAAGTGTGAAAGGGAGCGACGTGAAATAGTTAATAGCTTTTAACTGAAGGGAATCAAGTAGCTTTTGTTTACGGTTTTGTCTAGGGTTTGTCATAACTTATTTAAAATGTTTTAGTTAAGAGTTGTTAATTCTTGTTGGTGTATTATTTACTAGTGAAAAGGTTAGTTAAAATTAACTTATTTTTCTATTTTATCTATTTTCTTATTTTATTTATTTTTCTATTTTAGTTGATTGTATATTTTATTTATTTTATAAATTGATTTATTTTTTTATTATTTTATAAATAGATATTGTTTTAATTTATAAAATGATTTATTTTTATTTATTTTAAATTTTTTTATTTTTTTTTATTTTTTTAAAATAGATATTTTTTTTAATTTCTAAATTGATTTATTTTTATTTATTTTATAAATTGATTTATATTTATTTATTTTATAAATTGGTTTATTTTAATTTATTTATAAATATATTTTTTTTTATTTTATAAAATAATTTATTTTATAAATTATTAAAAAATAATAAAAAAAATTATTAATAACAATTTTATAAATTAATTTATTTTATAAATTATTAAAAAATAATAAAAAAAATTATTAATAACAATTTTATAAATTAATTTATTTTATAAATTAATTTATTTTATAAATTAATTTATTTTATAAATTAATTTATTTTATAAATTATTTTATTTTATAAATTATTTTATTTTATAAATTAATTTATTTTATAAATTAATTTATTTTATAAATTAATTTATTTTATAAATTAATTTATTTTATAAATTAATTTATTTTATAAATTAATTTATTTTATAAATTAATTTATTTTAAAAATTAATTTATTTTATAAATTAATTTATTTTATAAATTAATTTATTTTATAAATTAATTTATTTTATAAATTAATTTATTTTATAAATTAATTTATTTTATAAATTAATTTTTTTATAAATTAATTTATTTTATAAATTAATTTATTTTATAAATTAATTTATTTTATAAATTATTTTATTTTATAAATTAATTTATTTTATAAATTATTTTATTTTATAAATTAATTTATTTTATAAATTAATTTATTTTTAATTATTTTATAAATTAATTTATTTTTCTTCGACTCTAGTCCTTCATTTTGCTCTAGTCATTCATTTTCATTCATTTTGTTTAACCTTGTTGTGGGGAGTTATACTTTATTTACTTTTAAAGAGGAAAAAACTTTATGAGTAGAGTCAGTTTACATCGGACTAGAGCTTTTCCAAATTTCATTTATTAATATTACTTTAAACCATTTTTGTCATATTAGTCCGTTAAAAAAAATGCCATTTGACAAAGAAAATATTTTTTTTTCTAAACAGCTCACTTAACAAAACTTCACCCGTTCTAAACGAACTTTTACTCCCTAACACCCTAAGTGAAAATAAATTCCATTGAAAAGATTCCCTTCCATTATGTATCCTTTTCAATTTTGTAAAGTGTTTAGTTCCCAGGGCTTCTCTCCCCAGTATATTTATATTCTCGCTTCCTGCTCGCAATAATTCTTCCTACAAGTGCACGCCACTGGGCTCGAATGGACCGGGAAGATTGAAGAGTCAAGTACCTGTCGCCTAGAAGTAATTCTATGATAAGAAAGAAAAATGAAAAATATCTTATATGCAAGGTCGATATTTCTCTTTCCCATTGCCCAGGGCTCCATGATAAAATGCTGCTGACAGACTCAGACAGGATTTACCGAGAATTTATTTTTATTTTCCTTCGGTGCTAGTCAGTTTTCATTCATTTCGCTTGACCTTGTTTTGGGTAGTCATATGTTATTTGCTTTAAAAGGAATATGGGTATGCGTATGCGTCTTTTCTTGTAAACTTAAAGTTTGAGTTATGTTGATAATTTTAGTTGACGGCCAATTTATGGCTGATATTAGTAATGTTTAATGAGTTATGGTTATCATATAAATAGAGCTATTCGAATTGATTTGTTATATACAAAGCCGGTTTTAATATATGCAAAGCCTGTTTTGCAACATGCAAAGCCTGTTTTGCTATATGCAAAACCTATTTTTATTTTTCTTCGGTGCTAGTCAGTTTTCATTCATTTCGCTTGACCTTGTTCTGGGGAGTCATATGCTATTTGCTTTTAAAGGAATAGGTGTATGTGTATGCGTCTTTTCTTGTAAACTTAAAGTATGAGTTATGTTGATATTTTTAGTTGATGGCCAATTTACAGCTGACATTATAAATTATTAACTGGTTATGGTTATCGTATAAGTAGAGCTATTTGAATAGATTTGCTATATACAAAGCCTGTTTTGTTATATGCAAAGCCCGTTTTGCTATATGCAAAGCCTGTTTTGCTATATGCAAAGCCTGTTTTGCTATCTGCAAAGCCTGTTTTGCTATCTGCAAACCTGTTTTGCTATATGCAAAGTCTGTTTTGCTATATGCAATGAGCCTATTATTATTTTTTTCGGTGCTAGTCAGTTTTCATTCATTTCGCTTGACCTTGTTTTGGGTTGTCATCTCTCATTTGCTTTTAAAGGAATATTTGTATGTGTATGAGTCTTTTCTTGTAAACTTAAAGTATGAGTTATGTTGATATTTTTAGTTGATGGCCAATTTACAGCTGACATTATAAATTATTAACTGGTTATGGTTATCGTATAAGTAGAGCTATTTGAATAGATTTGCTATATACAAAGCTTGTTGTGTTATATGCAAAGCCCGTTTTGCTATATGCAAAGCCTGTTTTGCTATCTGCAAAGCCTGTTTTGCTATCTGCAAACCTGTTTTGCTATATGCAAAGTCTGTTTTGCTATATGCAAAGTCTGTTTTGCTATATGCAAAGAGCCTATTATTATTTTTTTCGGTGCTTGTCAGTTTTCATTCATTTCGCTTGACCTTGTTTTGGGTTGTCATCTCTCATTTGCTTTTAAAGGAATATTTGTATGTGTATGAGTCTTTTCTTGTAAACTTAAAGTTTGAGTTATGTTGATAATTTTAGTTGACGGCCAAGTTATAGCTGATATAAGTAATGTTAACTAGTTATGGTTATTATATAAGTAGAGCTATTTGAATAGATTTTCTCTATACAAAGCCTGTTTTACTATATGCAAAGCCTGTTTTGCTATATGCAAAACTTGTTTTGCTATATGCAAACCTATTTTTATTTTTCTTCGGTGCAGTCAGTTTTCATTTATTTCGCTTGACCTTGTTTTGGGGAGTCATATGTTATTTGTTTAAAAGGAATATGTGTATGTGTATGCGTTATTTCTTGTAAACTTAAAGTTGTAGTTATGTTGATAATTTTAGTTGATGGCCAATTTATTGCTGAAATTAGAAATGTTTAACGAGTTATGGTTATCATATAAATAGAGCTATTTGAATTGGTTTGCTATATGCAAAGCCTGTTTTACTATATGCAAAGCCTGTTTTACTATATGCAAAGCCTGTTTTACTATATGCAAAGCCTGTTTTACTATATGCAAAGCCTATTTTTATTTTTATTCGATGCTAGTCAGTTTTCAATCATTTCGCTTGAGCTTGTTTTGGGGAGTCATATGTCATTTGTTTTTAAAGGGATTGTATATGCGTATTCGTCTTTCCTTGTAAATATTTCATATATTTGGAATTTTGTTTTTGTTGGATAGGGAATATTTCATTTGGGAGCCATTTAAAATAATATCCGGTTATCCAGCATTTAACTATCCGGTTATCGGGTATTTACTTATCCGGAATTCTTAATAAAGCGGACCGTTTGAAAAAAATATTATCCGATATTTAAAATTATGTTTTTGTTCAATAGAGAAAAATCAACTCAGTCAAAATCTGCAAAAAAAATAATCGTTTATCCTGCTGTTATATAACCGGAAATGCCGATTAACCGGAGTGTTCTTAAACAATTTATCCGGTTTCAAAATGTTATCATTGTTTGAACAGAAGTTGTACAATAAAGACATTTCGTTTACCCAGCATTTATTTGCATGGATAGGAATTGTTTTAATATATACAGTTTTGAGACAAAATGTGAGCACAAGTTGTTACTTAAATTTCTTGGTAAATAATGTGCTAGAGGGGGAAAACCCCTACTAAATTGAAAACTAAAAAGGGAAAAATAAAATAATATTTCTTTAAAAAAAATTAAAACCGACTTTAAGAAAAATGCGCTAAAAAGTAATAAATAATTTTTAAATTTACGAACGAGTTGAAAAAATTGAAATTTTTAATATCAATTTTATTTCAGAAAGTTTTAAAAAGTATAAAATTTATATTAAATAATTCAATTTTTCCAACACGTTCGTAAAATTAAAAAATTAGTTTTTAATGCATTTTCCTAAAAGTTTTTTTTTTTTTAGAAAGGTTATTTTATTTTAAAGTAACTCAAGTGAACAAATCGACGTTGAAAAGAAGGTATGAATAAAACTGCATATTTCTGATAGCGGTGGAAAAAAGTTTCCACAGAGACTTCTCGTTATACAGTTGCTTCCTCAAAAGACCCCCAAAAAAATATTATTCTTTGCAAAGCATTTCTTGTACAATCAAAGAAAACAAATTCTTCTTTCAACAAAGTTTCTTCTCTGACTTTTCCTTTTTGGCATTTGGAAAAAAAAATACAATTCTTCAAATGAAGTCCGGAGAGTATTCATTCGAAATACCCACGATTTTATTCATGATCGATTAATCGATGAGACAGAAAGAACGGAACAAAACTGTGCCGCTTACAGCAAATCGATGGTTGGCAATCGATTAATCCCTATGAGAAATCATCCATCTTTCTCCAGAACGATGATTTACGTTATATCTCTGCGCTGCTTAAATCGATTAATCGAAAGAGAAATCAAATGAACAAGGGAAAAGGTTTGACTTACGAGTATAACAAGTTTGTTTAATTAAAATGGTTATTTTTAGGAAGCGTGTTCAAAGTTCCTGATTACAACTTGAATCAGAATATTAATTTTTAACTCCCACAAGACGACTAATTAACTTTTACATATCCTGGATCACTACCATGATATTAGTATAAACCAATATCCCACGCTTACAGTAGTCCACGGATCTCTAGTTTTTCCAGCAATGAATATAAATTTATATTTTCAAATACCTTTAGATATTTTTTTTTAAATCTCAAGCGTTTAAAAATTATATAGGGCATTCCACAGTACACTTTTAAAAATAAGTACAAAAAAATAATTAAAATGTACACATTTTTGTGTACATTAGATACTTATAAGGGCTCCGAATACATAATTTTCATTTTTGAAATCGACATGTACTCAAAAATGAGTACAATGACTAAAAAGAGTAGTTGCTGACCTACGTAGGATGCCTTCATAAATCACTTTCAATACATATTGAAAATTACAACCAAAACTTACCGGAAATCGAACCAGATCGTTAGGCACCGCAGTACAGTGCCTTATCCGTTGTACTACCAAAGCGACTTATAATATAAACAGAAGTAATGTTAAAAAGCTGTTCCAAAAGAATATGAAGTAAGATAATTGAATTGTAATAACTCAGTTTCCATTCAAGCAATCGACATCAAATAATGTGGAAAACCATCTTCTGAAGAAATATTTTAAGTTTGTCAGGTTGCTTTGTTAAGATGGTTTGAAAAGAAGCTGAGATTAGCCATATTAAATAACACTGCTCATTTTTGAGAAAGTATAGTTGCTTAAATTTGAGTACGTTGTCGCTGATTTGCAATGCAATTGTACTAAAAGGAAAACGAGCAGTTTCAGGTACTCATTTTAAGTACCTTTTTTTACCAGTGTACAGTAAACACTTCATAATGGATTTAGAATCAAGTACACGCTGTATGTCAGAATGGTGTCCTGATGGTTCAAGAATAACCACTTGAATACCACTCTAATATTTTAGGCAATATATCTGTGATTACAACTCGTTATATCCTGGTAGACATTTGAACTCGCAATCCTCCGATCACGAGCCAGATGCTTTACCAATGAACAATCCTCATTATAAATTTCATTTATTTTAAATTTAAAAAATGTAATACCCGTAATCTTATTACGGTGATAAAAAATTGCACTTCAAACATTCCTACTTAAAACTAATTTCAAATAAAACATTTTACAAAAAAAAAACTTTTCTTACCTATGAAAATTTCAGAAAGTTTCATTTTTACCAAAAATAGCCAGGAGGTACCATTTCAGTGCGTCGAATAAAATTCCGACTCAGAAAAACATTTTTTTTTTGTCGAATTCAGAGAAAGAATCAACGGGAGAATGAGAGAAAATATCCTTAAAAAGCCCTGCTGCAACGTGATAAGGAAGTAAATAGTTCATACTTGGGGGCATGAAAATATTATTCGCAGCTAAGGAGCTAAAAAACGAATCAATAACAGAGAGAAAAGTAACGCCTCAATTCTCTCAGGAATTCTAATCTTCTGAACTTTCGAGGATTTTGTGAAAAACAATTTTTTTGTAACGATGTATATTTTTTGTAAAATATACCAAAAATTAGAACAAGAATTATTCAAATCAATAATAGAATTTTTTAACAGAATATAAATATCCCAAACGCTAAAACAGTTATATCCAAAAATTATAAAAAAATATATTTTGTTATATACCTTATAACTTTAGCTTCCATTTTAAAATATAATAAAGATTTATATATACCATATAATAAAATTATATATACTTCGAATGTAGCAAAAATTATAATAAGAATTTTTCAAATCAATATTAGAATTTTTTTAACAGAATATAAATATCCCAAACGCTAAAGCAGTTATATCCAAAAATTATAAAAAAAAATATTTTGTTATATACCTTATAACTTTGGCTTCCATTTTAAAATATAATAAAGATTTTTATATACCATATAATAAAATTATATATACTTCGAATGTACCAAAAATTAGAACACGAATTATTCAAATCCATAATAGAATTTTGTTAACAGAATATAAATAGCCCAAATGCTAAAACAGTTATATACAAAAAAATCTACAAATATTTTGTTATCAGTAGGTACCTTATAACTTTGGTTTCCATTTTAAAATATAATAAAGAATTATATATACCATATAGTAAAATTATATATACTTCGAATGTACCAAA
Source organism: Troglohyphantes excavatus (assembly GCA_963932185.1). Classification (NCBI taxonomy): domain Eukaryota; kingdom Metazoa; phylum Arthropoda; class Arachnida; order Araneae; family Linyphiidae; genus Troglohyphantes; species Troglohyphantes excavatus. The sequence continues at coordinate 37,037,603 of OZ010670.1, read as the reverse complement.
AATTAGAACACGAATTATTCAAATCTATAATAGAATTTTGTTAACAGAATATAAATAGCCCAAATGCTAAAACAGTTATATTTTTGGTTTCCATTTTAAAATATAATAAAGAATTATATATACCATATAGTAAAATTATATATACTTCGAATGTACCAAAAATTAGAACACGAATTATTCAAATCTATAATAGAATTTTGTTAACAGAATATAAATAGCCCAAATGCTAAAACAGTTATATACAAAAAATCTAAAAATATTTTGTTATCAGTAGGTACCTTATAACTTTTGTTTCCATTTTAAAATATAATACAGAATTATATATACCAAATAGTAAAATTATATATACTTCGAATGTACCAAAGATTAGAACAAGAAGAATTCAAATCTATAATAGAAATTTTTAACAGAATATAAATAGCCCAAATGTAAAAACAGTTATATACAGAAATTTTAAAAATTATATTTTGTTATCAGTAGGTACATTATAACTTTTGTTTCCATTTCAAACTATAATACAGAATTATATATACCAAATAGTAAAATTATATATACTTCGAATGTTCCAAAAATTTGAACAAGAAGAATTCAAATCTATAATAGAAATTTTTAACAAAATATAAATAGCCCAAATGCTAAAACATTTATATCCAAAAATTCTAAAAATGATATTTTGTTATCAGTAGGTACCTTATAACGATGGCTTCCATTTTAAAATATAATAAAGAATTATATATACCAAATAATAAATTATGCATACTTCGAATGTACCAACATTTTAAGCAAGAATTATTCAAATCTATAGTAGAATTTTTTTTAACAGAATATACATAGCCCTAACGCTAAAACAATTATATACAAAAATTATATTTTGTTATCAGTAGGTACCTCATAACTTTGGCTTCCATTTTAAAATATAATAAAGAATTATATATACCAAATAGTAAAATTATATATACTTCGAATGCACCAAAAATTACAAAAAGAATAATACAAATCGATAATATAAATTTTTAACAGAATATAAGTACTTCCCCCTTATAAGAGTTAAATCCAAAAATTCTTAAAATGATATTTTGGTTTCAATAGGTAGCTTATAACTTTGGCTTCCTTTTATAAATACATAAAAGGAGCAAAAACTCATTTTGATAATGAAAATTCAAAAGAGAAATCCTCTAAAGCAAAAGTAGCTATATCCGGTGAACTTGAACTCGAGCGTCAGCGATAGTTTGACTTCTGATTGAGCAGAATGTAGATTAAATTTTTATAATTGTTGACGTACTATTTTAAAAGAAGCTGCATAGCGTATTAGGATAGAAGCATCGTGTCAGACTTTTAAGGTAATTTAAGGGGTAACAACTGTACCACACCTTCATCACTACCGTAATATTTCGTATATTTTTCATGTTAAAATAAGCCGATATGTATTGCTTTTAAATTTTTTTATTTTTTTATTATTTTTTTATTTTAAACCCCATTTTAACCCACTTTATTACTATCAAAAGAGAAAGTAGAAGAATAGAATAAAAGTCGTTTGCAAGTCAAAGTCGAAGTGGTTAAAAAGCAAGAGCAAATACTATTTGTTCGGCAATATCAAAATTATTTCTATAAAAAGAAAATATAATATTTATATACATTTAATAGTTCTACAATCCTATTGTATTAAAAAAAAACATTAAATCCCCTTAAAGAATATGTGGTACAGTATGTTTGCTTCCAAATTGGCTTCAACGCGCCAATAGAGGAAACACGTTTTGAGCTTTCCAGAAATTACAGTTAGAGATCAGTGGATATGCCCTTTCTTTATTATCGATGTAGGAGCTTAAAAAGTAGTTCGCCCCAACCTTCTAAACTAGTCACAGTGAAAATGAAATATTTCCCCTTTTCAAAAGCCCATTGTATAGCTTTATATATGCGATAATTAAACACACCAAAATATTTTGAACTATACCCTGTAAAATATTTACTTAAAAATGAGTACATGAATGTAGTCGGTTTTCTTTGAGTACAATTACATCGGAAATGAGCAATCACGTACAAAAATTTACTTAATCGAACTTTCGCAAAAATGAGCAATGTGATTTAATATTGGTAATCTCAACTTCTGTTCAAGCCATCTTAACAAAGCAACCTGACACTCTTAAATAGTTGTTCAGAAGATGGTTTTCCACATTATTTGATGTCGATTGCTTAAATGGAAACTGAGTTATTATAATTAAATTATCTTACTTTAAATTCTTTTGACACACCTTTTTAAGACTACTTATGTTTATAACTTCTTCACATCGCCCTGGTAACTTAACGAATAAAGCTCAGGACAGCGGTGCCTGTAGATCTGGGCTCTATTCCCGGTAAATCATAGTTGTAATTGTCGATATTTATTGAAAGTGATGCATGAAGGCAGCCTATGTGGGCTAGCATCTGCTCTTTTTGTTTATTTTTACTCATTATTAAGTGCATGTCTTTTTCAAAAGTGAAACTTGTTTATTCGGAGCCATAAGGGGGTCCGATACCCAAAATTCGCAAAAAAAGTCATTTTTTTTTATATTTAAAAAATAATATTCAAACTTATCTTAATAACTCACAAAAAACTGCTTCAAAAATTCCTATTACTTTTTTAGTTATGAATGTTTTAAAGAGACACTATATTAATGATGTGTTCCTATAACATAGCTGTATCACTATATGTAAACTTTAAAAGCAAATATCTCTGTTCGTGGTTTTGAAATTTAATGAACACTAAAAATGCTAAGGCTTTTTTACTATTATACTTATAATCATAATTTTTGTGTGTATAGCAAGATAAATATATTTTAAATAGATGTATGCATTCAGATTTCCTATTTTTACCATAATTTGTTTTTTAAAACCACTTAAAATGGAATTTTATTTTTTTAAAGTGATGTATCTGAATCAAAATTTGAATGCATACATCTATTTACATATTATTCAAGATCTTAAATAAAAAAAATTGCTTCAAAATATTGAAAAACAAAATTTGAAAAAATATTAAAAAAGGAATTTTAAAACTGTTAAAAAATTTACTAAAATTTTAATTTAAAAATAAATGTGCAATTTAAAAAAAAATTGAGCGTCTTAAAATGGTTTTTTATGCATATTTAGAAAAAGAAAAAAAATGGATTGTACAAGTATAAAAATAAAAAAAAAAATGTCGAAGGTATCGGACCCCCATAATAAGCATCGAATGTATTAAAAAATGACTACATTTTACTTATTTCTGAATACCTATTTTTAACAGTGTATATTTTATTTCATAATACTAAATATAATTATTATAAATGCCTATAGACAAGTTCAAGATGAAAGCAATAAATATTACCACTGAAACATTAAACTTAGTTTGTAAATAAATAATAAAAACACATAAACTCCAATTGCTCCCATGAAAATTGATAAAATGGGCAGAACTGTAAGAATACGATAAGAAATAAGTATGCCTCAGAGGCGTAATAATATTTTCTTCGATAAAAACGCGTTTAATGGCAAAATCAATATCAAACCGACATTTATAAAACAGAAAAGAACGGTTCTTCATTTGACAATGGTTTTTAATGACAATTCCATTACTTTTAGACGGTCGCAGTTATTTCCATATCTTTTGAGTGAATTCCTATTAAATATATTAAAAAAAATCTGAACTTGTAATTTTAATTTTTCCTAAAATGTTAATTACTTTAGTAATGATTCTGGAAAAATTTTCCCTGACGAAAATTATAGAGTTAATTTGAATAATTTAATTGTGTACACATCGCGAGGATTGTTAATATTTAAAGCATTGGTAAATATTTTATTCCATAAATTTATTCATTAAATTTTTTTTTAATTCGTGTCTGGAATGTTAATGAGGACAGTATAATCGATATATGTATATAATTACATTTAAATATGCATTAACTACTGCAAAATAATTATTTTTCTCTTAAATAGTGTAAGAATATTTTATTTAAATATGTCATTCAAAAATTTATTCTTTTGTAATGCCATTATTTTTTTTTATTTTAAAAATATTCCATTAAAATAATATTCAATTAGTTTCTATTGCTTTTAGGCTGATCCTTTTATTTTCATATCATTTGAATAAATTCCTGTTAAATATATTATTTCTTAAAATACTTTAAAAACTTTCAAATACTTTACTTACAAAACTTTAAAAATGCTTTCAAAACTTTAAAATACTTTAAAAACTTTAAAAATATTTTAAAATATCTTAAAAATACGTTAAAATAATTAAAAAAATATTAATATACTTTAAAACTATAAAACACTTTAAAAAATGTAAAATACTTAACAAAATATAAAGTACTATGAAACCTCTAAAATACTTTAAAATCAATCTGAAATACTTTAAATATTTTTTAATTAAAAAATTATTTAATTTTTAATATTTAAAAACAATAAAAAAATTTAATTTTAAATATTTTACAATACTTTAAAAAATACTCTAAAATACTTAAAATTATTTTTTTAAATGTTAAAATTTTTCAAATACTTAAAAAATAAAATCTATTACAGTATTATACTTAATATTTAAATTAATCATACCTATTATACTTATTACTTTATTTTAAAATATTTAATTATGTAAAAATATTATTTGTAATTACTTTAAGAAAAAAAATTATTACAGAAATTTTATTTCCCATTTCTATTAAAATAGCTGTAGCTTCAATATGTATGAAATATAATACTACAAAAGACTAAATAAAATTCGTATTCAAAAAATCTGACATCACTACAACAGACATATGTAGTAGATAAAAATATTAAACATAATTAATAAAAGAAATTATATAAAAGTAGCTAAACGAAATAAAACCCTTCATAATATAAAACACGTCATATATAAATTCAATAGCTACATACCTCAGGCATAATTCATTCTTTATTATATTAGTTTATTGGATGCGTTTGCTATCAAAATAAGTTTAAAGCTGTAGAAATTAAAATTCTAATTTAAAAAGTATCAGATATTAAATGTCATGAAACACTAGAAACTCTGGGTACTGACTTTTCTACAACACTGTTAATATTAAAACTGGTTTACAATTTAGTCCAATTAACTCACAGGCTCACAAGCGATCTTTGCAATTGTAAAGTGGTTTTCACTGCTTGAAAGTTTCAATATTTTTTTCTGTTTATGTTTTTTTATGTAATTAAAATAATTGATTAATTGTAATTTTTAAATTGTACCTATATACCATAATATTTAAAAAATAGCTTAAAATTGAGAATTTTTAAGAATTTAAAATTGGGTGCATTGTTGGAAAAACTTAAAAATGAGTACCTGAACATACTCGTTTTTCTTTGAGTACAATTGCATCGTAAATGAGCGATGACGTAATCAAATTTAAGTATTCGTATTTTTTCAAAAATGAGCAGTGTCATTTAATATTGCTCATCTCAGCTTCCGTTCAAGCCATTTTAACAAAGCGACCTGACAAACTTAAAATAGTTGTTCAGAAGATGGTTTCCCACATTTTTTTATGTCGATTGCTTAAATAGAAACTGGGTTGACTTCCCATTCTTTTGGCACACTTTTTTTTAACATTTTCCTGTCTTATTCACGTTGCCCTGGTAGTACAGTGGAAAAGGAATTGAGCTGCGATCCCTGAGGACCTGGTTTCGATTCCCGGTAAGTCTCAGTTTTTTTTTTTTTTTCGCGCCCAGACTCGGGCCCACTTTGCCCCCGCTTACCGAGGGATAGAGAGTCCCCAGGGGCAGAGGCTCAGGCAACTAGGCCCATGAGCGTTTAATGGCCCGGGTCGGGAAAAGTGGCCCCCTCACTCCGGAAGCCCAACAAGCCCCCTAAGATACAGATAATATTTAACATAAGTATACTAGGCAACGGCAGGTTCGACCCAAACTAGGAGTCGGCCAAAAAATAAGAATAAGTATAAAGAAGTTCGATTTAACCTGTTGCAACCAAACTCTACCCCAAATTGTCAACCCAAGGAGAATCACATACATAACAACAAACAACACATTAATAAAGAGTGGGAGTAAATTTATTCCCAAATTATAAATCTAGAGGGGCAAACCCCAAAATCATAACCTTGCATTCATTACTGACAAAGGAAAAAAAAAAAGACAAAGCAGATGTAAACAACATCAAATACACAATGGGAGTGAATTTATCCCAAAATAAACACTCAGAGGGGCAAACCCCGTAGCTAAATCCATACACTCAAAAACACAATAACCATCCAGTTTAGATGTTAAATACACGACGTATAAAATTCGACATTTTCTTATCACTAAATATCATTATAACCTAATGTTATTCAACTCAGTCTGTTTCCAGACCAGATCAATAATAATTAATAGCTTCCAGATCCTAAGAATTTACATGAACAAAAGATATTTGCCCAATATCAATTTCCCAGCCAGCGTATTTAATAAGTAGAAGATAAATTATATTCATTTTTTAATATCCTTACAGATGGACTTTGAAATCATGACACTGTTAACGATTCTGTCGATGGACAGTTTGTTTTTAAGTATATTTTTAAACCAGTTCGCTCTTAGCTCTGAAGACGGGCGTGTTATATGAAATTTTTCAGTGAGCCGGCAGTCAAACACATAGTGGTCGGGGTCTCCTATGTTCATTTTACATGGACAAATAATATCATCAGTTACCTTGAATCTATTTAGGTGTGACAGAAAAGGGCCATGACCAGTGAAGAAGAATAACAGATACTTATTATTGATAATAAAATTAGTTGAGGGAGTTTTTATGAAATCATAGGTCTTTCTTCCCTTATCTGAATTAGTCCATTGGTTTTTCCAATTTAACATGAGATTATCCTTCAAAACGCGTGTAATAATTGATTGTGGCAAGGGAACTGATAAATGAGGGCCAATAATAGCACCAGCTTTAGCGAATCCGTCCGCAAGTTCGTTACCTGTCAGGCCCGCATGAGCTTTCACCCACACAAGCCTTACCAGGTCCTGGTTTAATATAACATTTTTTTTGAATTGAGAATAACAGTTGAGATTTAGTAGAAACACTCTGCAGCGCCTCAATAGAAGATTTGCTGTCAGAGTAAATATTAGCCTTTAGGTTGAATTTTTTACAGTAATTAACTGCTATGTTTATTGCCGACAGCTCCGCCTGAAAAACGGAATTGAGTTTATTAAGTTTGAACGCATAGACATCACGGACTCTTTTAGACCCCCCCCCCCACACACCCACAGCCCCACATCATCCTCCATTTTGGAGCCATCGGTGTATATGTCAGGGTGGAGATGTTTATCAGCGGACATCATCCAGAATTTTAACTCTGGACTCTTTGAATGATAGGGAGAGCGAGAGTCCACTAGGTCCGGAGGAGGTAACAGTGAATTTTGAGTATAATCGGAGTTAAGTGAAAGATAATTAAATTTTAAAAATTCATAATTTAGGGTCAAATGTAACGGGGGAATCCCCAGCAGGACCAGCAAAGCTTCAGTAGATGTTTGTTTATAGCAGCTACTTATTTTAACTAAGAATTTTCTTTGTAAAGATGATAGTCTTATCTTTTGTTCGGAAGTGAGCTTACCAGCCCAAACTCCCGCCCCGTACGAGATGATTTTCTCGATCACCACTCTGTACCACAGTTTTAGGTAAGTCTCAGTTGTAATTGTCTATTTTATTCATTGTGCTTATTGTTGAGTACATGTCTTTTTCGAAATTAAAGCTTATGTATACGGAGCCATGATAAGCACCGAATGTAATCAAATATGCGTACATTTTATTTATATTTGAGTACCTATTTTAACAGTGATTTCATAGGACTAAAATTGCAATTGTAAACGAGTATATTTTTCAAAATCAATATCGATTTTGTACAAATACTTTCAACTATAACGTTATATAAAAATTAAACAGCACAATTCCAAAGCCAACATGTTTTTTTTTCTAAATCCAAGAGTTTGTAATATTTAACAATTCTCTCTTTTCCGCTCCGCCCTTAAGTAAGAAAGGCCGCCCCATTCAAAAAGCAATCTTCTAAAACAAACATTTTTCGGAAAATATTGGACTGTAGAATTGTTCTATTTCTACAGGGTATTTTCTTAAGTTCCATTACTAGGTAAGAAGGTACCATAAATAAATCAGCACTCCGTAACTCTTTTAAACGACTGCTTTTACATAAAAAGAGTAAGGAAACAGTAACATAAAACCGAATACGAGAATGTTGTCTTTTTAATAAATTTAAAACTGATTTACAATGCTTGTTTCCTTAACAAAAATAAGGCTCAGTTGTAACTGACCATAAAAATACGTTTTGCTAACTTAAGACTACATTTGCGATTTAATGGAGCCGTGTATTTGTGTAGGCATAATAAATCTTGATAAAAAGAATTGTAGATAGAAACTGTCTTGTGAATGGTTAATGCATTAGATACTGAAAATAATGGTAATGGATCTAACCTATGAGGATTCTACTTTTCTCTTGGGATAAGTGATCATCCAAATAAATGAAAACTTTAAAAAGTATTTATTCGTAAGTTAAAATTGAATTGGACTTTTTTGTGTTTTTAGTTACAAATTTCTCATTCAAATACACTCAAACCTGTTTTTGTGCAGTGGATAGGGACTGCATAAAAAAAACGCATAAAAACAATTCGCACAAAACTTTACGAGTAGCTATAAAAAATAGCTTTCGCAACACAATTAAAAAATATTTTTTTATGCGGTGGATAGGGACCGCATAAAAAAGTCTCGCATAGAAAATAACTCAATACCTTACGAAATAACTAGGAATTGCTTTTTTAAACGAAATCAAGACACGAGGCTTGACTTGGAATCTCGACAAAGCTTTTAAAATCTGATTTAGAAAATACACATGCGAACATTTTTAAATATTTTATTTACATATGTTCTTATTTTATACATACAAAACTTTTCAAAACGTATAACCATTATCCTTCGCAATTTGACAATACGCGAACTTGGTTCAAAATCGCTTTCGTCACTTGAAGATACTACCTCGCACTCGTTTAGAGTTGACTTTTTTTTTCAGCAACCAAGCAGTCGGTGATCAGTTTTTGCGACGACTGTTGTTTCACTAGACGCTTGTATATGTCCCGGTAGCCAGATAATCAATTATGTTTCAATTTGATTAAAATTTTCATATACAACACAAAAAAAATCACACAAAAAAAGTCGCACAAAAAAAGACCGCACAAAAACAGGTTTGAGTGTACTACAAGTTCAGGATGTAGTAGAACTGCATTTAGAACTTTAACAGACCACAATGCATTTGGCCGTGGTGGTCCAGTACGTGGCCAAGTTGGTCAGCTTGTTATATATATATATATTTATATATATATATATATATATATATATATATATAAAAAGACCTGAAGTGATCCCGGAATCAAAAGAATCCTGAAGGGGGGGGGGGCGGTTACGGAAGTTACGCGTATCCTTTAACCGTCAAGCTAAACCACTTACTCAAGGCTGGGAGTAAGTATCTAGTAGTTGAAGTTACCTCCACAGTACCCACTTATCAGTGATTCGGAAAGGAGAACCGATGGAACAGCACCCGTGAGGCGCATCGCGTGGGTGAAGATAAGCAGATAGCAGTGCATAATGCGTTGGTAGAAGCTGTGTTCAGTACGGGTCACCAACGTTTATCACATGCCCGAAATTGAGGCTGAGGCGTTGGGCATTTTATGCATATACTTTAATTGTCGAGTTAAAACAATTTTTCGAACCAGTGACTCAGTATTGAATATCCGGAGTGACCACCACAAATAGAACTTATAGAAATATAACTACCATGCCCGTGCGGTAATTAATCGCATGAACTTTCACCCCCACCCACCCACCCACAAACACACTAATTCGTATATGGTAGTATTATTATATATGGTAGCATTATCAAAGGCTTGTTTAAAAACAACCGTCAAAATGAATTATTCAAAATGCATTAAAAAACGTTCATATTTATGAAGTGAAAGTTCAATTCCTTGCTGGTTCATAATATTATTTTTCTTTTGATACATTATGTGTTAAGATTCGTTATGTCTAAGGGGCGTAAAAAGGGTTTTCACTACATAAATAATACATATGATCATTTGAAACGAAACTATTTGGGACAGAACTATTAGAAATAGAACTATTAGATATAAACCATTAGACATAGAACTATTAGAAATAGAATTGTTAGAAATTGATCTTTAGAAATGACTAATAGTTTGAAGGAGAATATATATATTTTTTGAGGGATGTATTTAGAAAAGCACATAAATGTGATTAAGATTACTCTACATATTGAGCAAACACATACGTATTATAAGTATACCATCTAATTGCCTTAATGTAAGCAAGCACACCCTGAATTTATTATAGATTTTAGAAGATGCAGCTTAGAATAAAACTACAATAAAGCGTATATTAAATTGTCAAACTTGACCACATTTTTATTTATAGTGTAATAATATTTATAGTGTACCTTTACTTGTGTGCGCTTTCGTAAAATAAATGTGTCTTAATATATTTACAAGGGTATTTAACTTCAGATACTATTTCTTACTATGGTTCAAGCTAACACACAATATGTATATGGTGTTTCAAATAGAAAAATTAAACGAATAGAAGCATCGAATCGAAGCATCTCATTAATTTAACTTAGATTTACCAAAGCATGTGTGTCGTGGCGGTAAATTGGCTAGTACATTTTTTGGATTGCGTTGTGTTATTTTTTTGTATCTTTATGAATAATGTCGTCTTGGAAAAAAATACATACATACCAATAATTTACTTTTAAAACGGTGCTTTATTGACACATTAAATTATATAGGAGAAAACTTATGGTTGGGGGGTTATGTGCAATAATGTGTTACTGACTCACGTGTACCGGTTGGGGAGAGTTCCGTCCGAGGCGATTCGCTGGTTGTTTGGGGTGTAGATGACCGGCTACCAGGGGCGTTACCATGAAATGTGGATGCTGATGTCTGGTGTCCTGGCATCAGGACCTTTCCTTCTCCAGGGGCTCGTCTGGTGTCCTGGCATCAGTGGCGTTGGTACCAAATGGGAGCGCTGCCGTCTGATCTCATGGCATTGGGACTTTTCCGGAGATGGACATGAGGACGGGAGACGATGGAGCAAAAATTTACCCGTATCTCTTGGGCAAAGGCAGAGTTGTAAGTCATGTGGGAAACCTTAAATTTCCCACGGTGGTGTCTTGGGGTGGGGGGTTGCAATCCCACATAAATTATTAAACCCACCACTTGGAATTCGCTCCGCCCCTCCTGGTCACCCCTCCTGGCCAATCCTGGCGTGGTTGTAAAAAATGGCTCAGTGACGAAACTCTCCCACAATGTAACACAGTAATAAAAACCGGCGACCGTCAGTCTAGCCATCTGACCAAATTGCACAAAGTACAAAATAGGTCAGATCCCTAAGTAAAAATTGCAACGTGTGACAGCACACTGTCACAGTACCCCCCTTCCACTAATTAAAAAAAAATTAAAAACACATTAAAATACAATTTTTACATATAACAAATTTGGGTTGGTAATTTTTAACATTTATAAATTTTGGTCTTGAACCTTATTTACATTTCATAATCACAACTGACATACTTGGTAACCCTCAAATTATAAAATTTGGTCTTGAACCTTATTTTACATTTCATAATCACAACTGACATACTTGGTAACCCTCAAATTATAAAATTTGGTCTTGAACCTTATTTTACATTTCATAATCACAACTGACATACTTGGTAACCCTCAAATTATAAAATTTGGTCTTGAACCTTATTTTACATTTATTCATTATATAATTGTTCCAGAATGTTAATTTGTAATGAAGGTCTTAAACCTCCTTGTATCAAGGCAAATTGCGTAGGAAAGTCTTTAACTTTTCCCGCGAAAACATGAGTTCTCGCATTACCTGTTAATGGTACTTGTATGTAGAAAATTGTCCTGTTAAAAGTTCTTTAAACATTTGTATGGACATCCTTCGGTTTTCTTTTTATCTTCTGGAAATCTCAATGGAAAGTTATAAAAAGTCAGTCATACCACTTAGTCAAAATCACACATATCCCCAAAAGTTTATATTTCTAAAAGTTCGTATTGTCTGTATAAAGTACGATTTTCCTTATAAAAGTGTCATATTAGTTTCCAATTAATAGCACCAAAATTAAAATTAAAGTACACTAATTAATACAGTTATACACTTTAAAACACAAAATATCTCCATGCGAAATGAGTCGCAAAATACTTTTCTATGCGCTCCTATATTTACGCTAACTCGTCACATTTAATTGCATTACTAGTTAAAATCCTATATATATAATTATTCAATTATACACAAAATCATGTTTGATAGTCTCTTCAATCACACATAATTCATTGATTCTTAACAGATTTTTTTTTTTTTTAAATTAAATACGTTACACTGTAAACACGTCACACACATTTTCCTTTCTTTTTTTTTTATATCATTACAACACATATAGAAACAATCATTATCTAATTCTACACAATATCAATCAATAATACTCAAGACGCTTCTAATTGTCCATAATTCAATTCACACAGAAATAATACGTAACGTCTCAATTATTCACACAAACGCCAAAATCCCTTACTTAACGTGGGATCTTCCAGCGGCTTCAAAACAGAACCATCGCATCGTCTGCATTCTCCCATACTCTCGACATCATAGCTTAAGAAACCCCTGCAAAAAAAAAAAAAAAACTGTCCCACCAAGGACGTTCCCTATTCAACCGAACCCTCGGACTTTTCACCCCAACAATAATCAGCCAACAAAACACACTTTTCTACACCCCGAACAGAAGTGAAGTGCGTGAAGCCGACCCCTCCTTGTTTATCTTTTTACGAAGAGTGACCATGTGGTACAGCGATCGTCTGACCGCTTTTCAAATAACAAGCACAGGTAAGGTTTTTGTATCAACTACGCTTTTTTTCAAAATGTTATTGTAAATTGAATGATTTGCCATACCACTAAGAATTATTTCCCCTAAACGTGTTTTTAATTCGACTAATCACCAAGTGCTCGCACAGAAAATTTTGTCGCCAAATTGGCGTCACACGCCAATGTTGTAAAAGGAAAATTTTCTTATTTCCTGTCCATAAACAATTAATTGGTCCCTGAAATTAATTCTGAGAATATCTAACTCATTGTAATGCATAACCATTTAATCTTGTAATAGTTTACCTAACTATGAAATATTTTATACATATTTAAATCGCCGCCAAGAGATAAATTTTCAATTGTTGCCCGTAGAACCTCTACCCGGCAGAACAAATGTTCTACATTAAAAACATGTCTAATCCCTTTATTTCAGCAATCAACACCTATTTCTACTCACTGGAAAAATCTTATGTGCATTTAATAATTGACAACCATTTTCCTTATTTTCCCATAATAATCGCCAATTTATTTTACATGCCAACTCAACGATGCAAAGCGCGCCTCTTTCCTGCAACCCTAAAACGTCGACGGGTCAAAACCGGTGACCCCTCTTTTCTGCTCTCCCCTACTACAGAGCGGCTAGCCTCCAAAATAGACATCGAAACTCGTCTCCCCCCCTCCCGGGGGTTCAGTCAACAGAAACAACAACAAAAAAATAGCGCTCCTAGGAAATGTCTCACAGCTGGTCTACAAATGGGTGAAATTTTTCCCTCTTTTTTTTTTATTTTATTATTGAATGCCAGATACTTTTTTTTTTTTTTTTTTTCCCAAAATAATTTTATGTCTTTACACAAAATTACCTAATTACACAAATTATTTTATGTATTTTCCACAAATTACCCTATGCATTTTTTTTGTACACATATTATATGTTATACTTACATACAATATTTTATTTATTGATTTTGAACACAATTGTATGACTCTCCACACAACTTATTTCATTCATATTTTTTGTTGATTACCTCAATTGCATACTGTTTATTTATTTGTTTATGATGTATTACATAACACCATGTTACCTGAGTTATTTATTATACAACAGTATACAAAACTCTCACACCTTCAAATTAATCCAAATGGATTTTACGCTTCTCAATTTTTTTTAATCTTGTAGTATAAACTCTATACTTTTCTAAAATTTTACCATTTTGTAAAATTTGTATATTACCAGCTGCTGGACATTTATCTATGCAACTTTCACTAGTACGCTTGACTGAATTTTCAATCTGAGGTAAAACTCCACAGTTACTTACTCCCATTTCTGTTACCTTGCATAGCGCTGTATTCACTTTCCGACTAGTTTGGGAATCCACCTGATACCCGATATCATTTTTACCTGACCCATGAGCAATTTTGAATTCATCTTTGCCTATATTATTTTTATTAATATCGCTTTGAAATTTATTACGTAAAATCATATCACAAATTTTCATCCGCCTTCCAAGTATAATTGGTTTCCCCTCCAAATTTACAATAGTAGCTGTGATTTGCTTATTATCCGATTTATCCATATTTGGTATAATTTCGATATTAGATTTCAAACGCTTGGGTTGGAAAAATACTTCCATATCTTTACTGATATCTTGTCTTAATTTTATCTCGACAGATTTACTCTGACCGCTTTGTAAAATTAGTTTTCGTTTTAGTGAACCAGGTATAAGAGTCATATTATTACAAACACCTTGAGCAACGCTTGCTTTCTTTTGTAAATGTATAATTTCACCCTCAAATTTTAAGTAGCTCTTACCAAAATTGATTTCCGTTTGATATCTCTTTAATAAATCCGTTCCAAAAATCGCTTGATACTCACCAATTTTGTCTCTTATGACAAAAAATGTATGCATAATAAATTTATTTCCCATTTTAATCCGTACTTTTGAAGAACATTCATAGTTGACTAATTCTCCGGTCACAGTTTTAATTGAAATATTTTGGGGTATTATTGATACTTTTTGCGTTTTTTTGATTTCATTAAATACTTCTGCCTCTAAAAATGAACACGAGCTCCCAGAATCGATCAATGAAGAGAATTTAATTTCTCCCGCCTCTACAGTTATAATTGGTAAATCGCAAATATCTGAATTACTTGCCAAATTAATCCTGTTCGCATTAGAAACCAAAGTATTCACGTGAGGTAATGTCACTAGGTCTTGTTCGTTAAACGATACATGTCTAGTTACGCCAGAATCGTCATTTGTTCCCTGATTTCTTTCCGAATTTATATTATTAGCGCGTATTTGATTAACATCAGTTTCATGATCCCTATCATTTTGCCTATTAAAATTTCGTCCATTTCGACTTTCCGAAAATTGTCTGAAATCACCCCTACTAAAAGAATTGCGATTTTCGAATTTATTATACGGATAATGTGTTGTCCGTTCATCCCTACTATAGCGATTAAAACTTCTATAATCAGTTTCATGACCCCTATCATTTTGCCTATTAAAATTTCGTCCATTTCGACTTTCCGAAAATTGTCTGAAATCTCCCCTTCTCACAGAATTGCGCTTTTCGAATTGATTAGACTGATATTGTTTTCGATTAAAATTTCCATATCCGCTTCTTTGCTCAATCTCGCTATCGTTAGTGCGCTCGGCAGCTATTTTAATATTCCTATACGTCTCACATTCCGCAAAATAATGATTTGTATCCCCACATGCAATGCAGTATTTAGAGGGTTTTTCCAATTCTGCCTTTCTGGCAAAATCAATACTTAGATTATTAATATCTTCCCTTAACTCCGATAACTGTTTTTCCACATTATATTCAGAGCGTTCAAATACTTTGTTGTGATCCGTAAGTAAATTGTTTAATTTGATTTGTGCAATTGAATCTAGTGCTGTTTGTAAATTCGAGGCTGTTTTAATTGCGTCAGAGAATGACTTCGGGCCACTTTTAATTACTTCGATTTGCAATTCCGGTGATAGGGCGTTTATAAATTTTGAAAGCTGAAGTTTGTCTAACATTTGTTTTGTCTCTTCTGAAATAGCTGCTGATCCCCCCAGGTAATCGTTGGCTGCTAATACAATCCTGTGTGATAAATCCTTAATTCGTTCGCCATCTCTCATCTGAATGTTGTTAAATTTGAATTGTTTGGCATTAATATCTGTTTCCTCCGAAAAATACTCGATGAAGGCATTTTTTATTTTTTTAAAGTTCTTTGCTTCAGATAATGCAGGATCAGAAATTAGAAATTTAAGCGCCTTCCCTTTTAATTTGCTTTTAAGCACTGTAATTTTAGTTTGTTCTTCCCATTTGGCTAATTTAGAGATTTCTTCAAATTGATCGAAGTAGAATCTGACTTCGTCTTTTTGTCCGTCAAAATTAGAAATTAAAGTTATCCCATTCAACTTCGCGCCACTTTTTGCACTACCAACAATTAACTCTTCGTCTTCGGAAGATTCGTCTCTAGCGGGCGTATTGTTCCTATTTTTTCTTGGAGCCATATTTCTTATATATAACTAGTCTGATACAAATATTCAAATACATGCACAACAATCAATACACAATATATTTAACCAGATAAATTGCATGGAGGTATTTCGTTACTTATTATTACCATTTACCATATATAATTTCCAATACAACATCATTCATTTTTTTTTTTAATTGCCAAACATTGCAATAATTTCCAAATAAGCTCAAATTTAACAAAAAATAATTCAGAGACTGGTCACGAGGCACCATCTGTCGTGGCGGTAAATTGGCTAGTACATTTTTTGGATTGCGTTGTGTTATTTTTTTGTATCTTTATGAATAATGTCGTCTTGGAAAAAAATACATACATACCAATAATTTACTTTTAAAACGGTGCTTTATTGACACATTAAATTATATAGGAGAAAACTTATGGTTGGGGGGTTATGTGCAATAATGTGTTACTGACTCACGTGTACCGGTTGGGGAGAGTTCCGTCCGAGGCGATTCGCTGGTTGTTTGGGGTGTAGATGACCGGCTACCAGGGGCGTTACCATGAAATGTGGATGCTGATGTCTGGTGTCCTGGCATCAGGACCTTTCCTTCTCCAGGGGCTCGTCTGGTGTCCTGGCATCAGTGGCGTTGGTACCAAATGGGAGCGCTGCCGTCTGATCTCATGGCATTGGGACTTTTCCGGAGATGGACATGAGGACGGGAGACGATGGAGCAAAAATTTACCCGTATCTCTTGGGCAAAGGCAGAGTTGTAAGTCATGTGGGAAACCTTAAATTTCCCACGGTGGTGTCTTGGGGTGGGGGGTTGCAATCCCACATAAATTATTAAACCCACCACTTGGAATTCGCTCCGCCCCTCCTGGTCACCCCTCCTGGCCAATCCTGGCGTGGTTGTAAAAAATGGCTCAGTGACGAAACTCTCCCACAATGTAACACAGTAATAAAAACCGGCGACCGTCAGTCTAGCCATCTGACCAAATTGCACAAAGTACAAAATAGGTCAGATCCCTAAGTAAAAATTGCAACGTGTGACAGCACACTGTCACAATGTGTTGTATATTTGAGGCGTTAATATTCAAAAACCACTAAAAAATGCTGACAGAGAATAGAGCCTGAACACATGAAAGAACTTGAGATCGGACCTATATTTCGGTTGACCGAAATTTTTAATTTTTGCATCAGTCCCCCCCCCCCCCCCTTTCCAATAAAGCATAATTAGTAGACTGAGTCTATCGACATGGCCGTAGGGTTTAAGGCATATAACGTCAGACCTGCACCTTTTTTGATTCCGAACATACCTATGCACGCTTTACACGTTGTGTCTCGTTTTTAAAACGATGATTGCGTGCGTCATACAAGCATAGAATAAATGTACCCGCGCTAACGTTATTTCACAGCCGTGTGTCGATCGAAGATTGAGTGTTAATTCTGATATCATGTTTTATTTGTGTACGTTTTCCATACGTTCCATTTTTCCCTATATACAACCGCGCTAAAGCTGTTTCTCAGCTAATTTTTTCGGTTAACATCCATTTCTCCCTATAAAAATTCCATACCCGGAATCGCTGTCAAAGACATTACAGTGGCGGCCCGTGGTCGAAAATGTTAGTGCAGCCGAAATCATGTGATTCCCTTCCTCCTCTATTTTAAACAAACCATGCATAAACGGAAATTCTTTATTATTTACTACTCAAATCAAAGTTTTCTTTCGATTTTTAGGAAATAATAACATGTGAAAAAATTAAAAAAAAAAAATAGAAAACACTTACTTATTTTTTGAAAATTAAAGCAATCCTCCTTTCTTTTAAACAGGCGAATCGGTCAATTTTAATATTAACTTAAATAACGAAACAACAGCAGGTCCATAATGGTCCTGAAACAACAGAAAAACAGTAAATTTATCACGAAAACCCTTTCCGTTTGGAGATATTGTCGTAAGTTCGCGTTTCACCCACAGCCAATCAGCTTATCGAATCTCAAGTGCAGCTAAAACAAGAAAATTCATTTCGGCTGTACCTTCTCACAAATGCAGCGCATTAGCATGTGGGGGAATCTCCGTACTACGTAGAGGTTGCCATGGCAACAATGCAGCCGATTTCGAATTTCGCTTTTCGGCTGCAGTTTTTAATGGAGTTTGTTTCCCCTCCTGAATTGTGCATTACGGTAACATGCTTGCTATTTATCGGAGATTTTGTTTACTACCCTAGAAATTTCATTTTGAATTCTAATCTTCATTTAAGAAAATTAGTAAAATATCTGATTTTAGTTTTAAAATACACTATTGAATTTAGGTGCAGCCCGGCTGTACATGCTGTAGTGGACGAGCCGCCACTGAGAGATTACATGTAAAAAAAAAAACATTAAAACAAATTAATCAACTTAAACGAAATTTAAACCAATTATTTAACTACATAAACACACAAGAAGAAAAATAAATAATCCCCTTTCGTGACCATTTTCATCATTCTTCGAAATCCATATCAAAGAACTGAGCTTAGCACAACCCAAACGGCCTTCGTTCGTTCGTCCTCTGGAACGGAATGTCTGTTTCCATGGTTCCATGACGTAACCAGCCTTCCGGTTGCCATTCCGCTGTAAGAAATAATCCCAGAGTGAAACGAGGATCTACATCCGGGTAAACACGTAATGATAAGAACAATAAAAACATTGCCCGAAGGCCCATCAACCTGATAACTTATTACGTCTTCGGGCTGGACAGCGATAAAGAAAAAAAGAAACTGTTGCTGCATGATGAACCACGCTGTAATTCGATTATCTACTACAAATATTATTTTATCGGTACTCTATTGGAGGGGGACTCAAAGAATGCTGGAAGAAAGTACCTGTTGTTAATTTACATAAAAGTATATCGAATAGACTTTTATTTCTTTTTGAAAGATGTGCCATGGCTTATAAAAGAATAAATGTGTAATGTCCGTTAACTGAATAACGATCAAATGTTCACAGAATACTTTAGATTTAAAAATGCTTAAAAATAGAGTATGCAATAGGCGACCAAAATATTATACAAATACAAACATTGACAACAACAGACTCAAGGCCCTGCAATGTATATCCAGCTACTATCTTCTAACTATCCCCTAATGAATATTTAACTTCTTCTTAAAATCGGTTACTCCTTTACAATTAACAATATTCACTGGCAAGTTGTTCCATTTGTCTATTACCCTATTATAGAAATAGTGTTTTCTCACTTCCCTATTAAACTGGGATTTGTTTAATTTAAACACGTGACCTCTCGTTCTATCACTCATATTAAAATCTAAACACTTCACATCCCCTTGTTTAATAAATTTGAACATTTGAATCAAATCTCATATAACCCTTCGCTCTTCAAGAGTATACATATTCAAATTTCTTAAATCTTTTTATCATAATTCATGCCTGAAGACCCTTCGACCATTTTAGTAGTCCTGTGTTGAACTTTCTCTAACAAATCAATTTTTTTATTTAAGATATGGGGACTAAAACTGTACAGCATACTCAAGATGATGCCTTACCAAACCGCTATACAATGACCATTTGCCGTATGTATCAGTTCATGAGATAGCCCATAAGCTGATTTACATGGTAAATAGTGCAGTTTAAAAAAAATCCTTGGTTAAAATCTGCTGCACTGTTTTGCTTTTTGGTTGTCCCTAACAAATCTGGACCCTCGTATTTCTCTTTAAGTAGCCTTTGAGGACCGATTGAAACATGTTGAGACCCATTTGTTTGGCTATTAGACCAGTTTTTAAACACTTGCACCACAGCAAATTTGAACATTTAACAAATGCAGTGGTTTTGCTTCAGAGTCCGGCAAATCGCGCTTTTTATACACACCTGTTCGAACGAAACACTTCTTTTTGTCTGAATTTAGATTATCACTTTGAACGTAGGGAACCATGTGCCCAGTTCTTATAATCGCCGCAAGGACCCTTTTCTTTATAAAATTGATTGTGATAAAGGTAATCTGTCGAGCTTCGAGGTCTGTTGTTCCAAAACTTGCTCGTGAAGGGGAAGTTTTCGAAGATTGTTTTATTACTTATAAGTATAATCTGGATCTATAAAAGATCCTAACTAATACCAGAGGTATGTAGATTATATTTAATTACATGTTCATACTTTTTGTAAATTATTTTGTAAATTTGCTCGTTAACGATCAGTTGTCATGTTTGAGAATTGCTCGATTGGTTATGCCTTCTGCTTTATTTATTTGATTGGTTAGCAATCGTATATATATATATATATATATATATATCAGTATATACAAAAAAATATTATTATGATACATCATATCATCAGATCATACATTTCTGATTGGACTTTTATCATAAATGGTTATAATACCCAGAATTTATTTTTCCACATCATACAGTTTATGAAAGATCTGAATATATAATTATATCTAAACTCTTCATCAATTTGTTTAAGGGGACTCCAAATATATATATATATATATATATATACATGTGATTACATGTGATGTTGCATATACAGTACACAACGGTTTTAATTAATTATTTAAGGGGGTCCGATACCTTCGACATTTTTTTTTTATTTTTATAGTACAATCCAATTTTTTTTCTCTTTCTAAATATGCATAAAAAACCATTTTAAGACACTAAAATTTTTTTTTAAATTGCACATTTATTTTTAAATTAAAATTTTAGTAAATTTTTTAACAATTTTAAAATTCCTACTCCTTTTTTTGTTTTTCAATATTTTGCAGCAATTTTTTTTATTTAAGATTTTGAATAATATATAAATAGATGTATGCATTCAAATTTTGATTCAGATACATCACTTTAAAAACATAAAATATATTAGAAATTTTGGAAAAAAAATTGACGAAAAAAAATAAAATTCCATTTTAAGTGGTTTTAAAAAACAAATTATGGTAAAAATAGGAAATCTGAATGCATACATCTATTTAAAATATATTTATCTTGCTATACACACAAAAATTATGATTTTAAGTATAATAGTAAAAAAGCCTTAGCATTTTTAGTGTTCATTAAATTTCAAAACCACGAACAGAGATATTTGCTTTTAAAGTTTACATATGATACAACTATGTTATAGGAACACATCATTAATATAGTGTCTCTTTAAAACATTCATAACTAAAAAAGTAATAGGAATTTTTCGAAGCAGTTTTTTGTGAGTTATTAAGATAAGTTTGAATATTATTTTTTAAATATAAAAAAAATGACTTTTTTTGCGAATTTTGGGTATCGGACCCCCTTAAATTTTCAGCGGTCCAGGGGGAAAAAACGAAAAAAAAATATTTCATTTTAAAAGAAAAAAACATGCGTAGACGGTTAATAAATATATTTAAACACATTAAATGTTATTCAGCATTTCAAATATTTTGTATTAATTGGATTTTTTATCCCTAACTTTTCGATATATTTTTTTTCTTGGCAACTTGAAATTTCATATTTTTATAGATTCATATCAATTCTCTAAACAAGACCAAGCCATAATCCTAGAACAAATAAAAATATCTAATAATGGAAAAACAAGGCCCTAAAAATCTCATACACATACCTGCTTCTCCTGAAAATATTTTTTTTCGCAGATTTTCCCATTCCATTAGCGTCCTACCCGCTGTGACATGTCGCTACATGGTATAAGCCTTTCGCCACCACCGCCAACGATTATTCATTTCCTCGTCCCGTTGTGTAAATGACAGGTTAAACAGAATTTATGCGCCTCAGTAATCGCCAAAGTACTTGTTTGTAGAGGACAACAAATCACCCGTGATTACAAGTTAGAAAACTGCCCAAGAAAATGGTGGTTCTGCTCGTTAACGATCAGTTGTCATGTTTGAGAATTGCTTGATTGGTTATGCCTTCTGCTTTATTTATTTGATTGGTTAGCAGTCGTATAAATATATATCAGTATATACAAAAAATATATTATTATGATATATCATATATAGATCATACATTTTTAATTGTACTTTTATCATAAATATGGATATCATACCCAGAATTTATTTTTCCACATCATATATATTATGAAAGATCTGAATATATAATAGTATCCAAACTCTTCATCAATTTGTTTAAGAGGACTCCGAAATATATATATATATATATATATATATATATATATATATATATATATATATATATATATATATATATATATATATATATATATATATATATATATATATATATATATATATATATATATATATATATATATATATATATATATATATATATATATATATATATATATATATATATATATATATATATATATATATATGTAGATATATATATATATATATATATATATATATATATATATATATATATATGTAGATATATATATATATATATATATATATATATATATATATATATATGTAGATATATATATATATATATATATATATATTGGGGAATAAAAATATGTAAAAATCGTAAAAACGATATTTTGAAGAATTTGTTGTTGCCACTCCCTTACTCCATTTAACTGCTAAATATTTGACTGTCGATCGGTTAAATATTTTTCAGAAATATATTTTATTTTTATGGAAATCGATTTTGAAAATTGTGAGGTTAGAGTTACATCCTTAGCAGAAAGAACAAAGAACAAATTTCATGAAATTTAAACGATTTTGAGTTGCGGCAGTTTGAACTTGAAAAAGTAAAAAAATGAAAATTAAAGCCATGCGAGGGGGGGGGGGGGGGGGGAAGCTGTAAAATTATTTTCAAGAAAATTTCTTGAAATAGAAAGGAAATTTACCTTTTTGAGGTAGTTAAAATATAAAAAAATGGGTTTTTTAATGTTTATACCCTATTCTCTTACATTAAACTTGTGTGATAAGGAAAATGTTTAAATAATAGTTGAATAAGCACAACAATTAAGAAAACATATTATAAGGTAAATGTTCTGAAGAATAATTTTATAAAGAACATTGTATACGATAAAATTTTGCAAGGATACGAATTGGTATAATTTTTAAAGGTATAAGAATACGAAACAGCTGTATAATAATACGAAATAGTTGCATAAAGATAAGAAATTATTGTACAAAATTACGAAATGGTTATATAAGAACACTAAATAGTTACATAAAGATAAGAAATAATTAAAAAAATATACTAAATAAAAGAATACTAAATAGTTACATAAAGATAAGAAATGATTGTACAAATATACTAAATAGAAGAATACTAAATAGTTGCAAAAAGATAAGAAATGATTGTTCAAAATTAGGAAATGATTATAAAACAACACTAAATAGTTGCTTAAAGATAAGAAATAATTGTACAAATATACTAAATAGAAGAATACTAAATAATTGCATAATAATAAGAAATGATTGTACAAAATTACGAAATGGTTATAAAACAACACTAAATAGTTACATGAAGATAAGAAATAATTGTTCAAAAAATGCGAAATAATTATATATTATTTGAAAAATTGAAATTAGCTCTTAAACACCAAATCACAGAAAATGCACTTAACCCATCTTCTCACTATGGCTTTGATTCATTTTTATTTGACGCACTTAAATACAACACAAAACATCATTTTGCACTTTTCGTAGATATTTTTATCTGTAAAAAAAAGTTGATAAATCAAAGTTAAATTATCCCCTGTCATAATACAAAATCAATTGAATACACCGAAACAAAACTTCTCAAATCCATTGCCTTACATGGGAAAACAATTGCCTGCATTCCATTTCTTAGTAATGCCGAATCCGCCAACCACATATTTTTGTCCCAATGTATACTTACGATCAAAAGAAACAACCCTATTCAAAAAGTAATCTTCTAAAATAAACAGTTTCTGCGAAATATGGGATTGGAAAGTTTTTCCATTTGTCCTGTCTATTTTCCTTGCTTCCATTACATATCAAGAAAAGGATAACGTAAATAAATCCGCATTCGATTTCAATTTAAATGCATTCTTAATTCGGAAAAAAGAATAAGATTTTAGAAAATACCCTGCACCCAAAGAATTCGCCTTTCTCGAAGTTTTGAGCATGACTCCATAATGACTACTCTAAACGTCGTATTTGGGGCATTTGTATGCCGTTATAAGGACGTAAAATACGGCTTTTAGCGTCGGTAAATAAACGTTTCCTTTTAAACTTACCGTCATCATATATTTATCCAGACAGCAGAAATCTTGACAAAGTGATTGCTAGACAGTAGCTGTCTCGTGAAGCTTCTTGTTAGTAAGTAATGGTAAAAGGTTAAAGCTTATTCTTTAAAATGTAAATATGCATTATTAATATGAATAGATGAAACGACATGCAAATTTAATGTTTAGTTCTTAGAATCAAAATAGACGTTCGATATTTCTTTTTAAATAAATAATTTTATTGAAATCAAAATTTATGAGGATATAAAACGAGTGGATATTTGCCTTATAACAGATATTTATATAAAACAAACTGTTGAAATTAATACGTAGGCGCATTAATAACTCGTAAAATATTAAGTACTTATTGAATACTAAAATACGCAGGAAATTTGGTATTTAAAATAAAGTTTCAATTGAAGCAAATGTAAAGTCAGTAATATAATTCTAAAAATAAGCTTTAGTTTATTTTAAATTAAAAATGTACTGTAATATTTGTTTGTTATTTTTGTTAGATCCATTTCTGGTTGAGTACAGACTTTTATATTCATGACAGTAAACTTTAAAATATTAACGAAGGTTTTGAAATGATTTTAATGTTTATAAAGTATAAAATTATTTATAAAATATTACTTAAAGTTCAATACTAAAACAAGTCAATATTTAGGTGTTTATTATTGAATTTCCATTAAAACAAATGAAAGTCAGAAATAACATTTTATCTTAAAACACATAATTTTAAAAATAAGCTTTGATTTATTTTAAAATAAAATATACTGTAAAATGTGTTTGCTATGTTTTAGATCCCCTTTTCGTTGAGTATAAGACTTTTATTTCATGACAGTAAACCTCAACATATTAACGAAGGAGTTCAAATAGATTTGATGTTATTAAAGTTTGCAATTATTTATAAACTTGCAATGTCCTATTTCTTAACCCGAAAATTACCTTCAATGAATTTTTAACGAAGCACTGTTGTTGAAATGCCTCTCACCGGTATATTTTTATTTGTTAATACCGTACAACTATATTATTATCTCCACATCTGGTGTATTTGACATCTTAGGTAATTTACTTATCCGATTAAAGTGTAGGGTGAATATATCAAGTTCCGACCATTTTAGACCAATTTTTGACCATTTGAGGCCAATTTCTGACCATTTGCAAACAATTTCCGAACATTTGAGACCAATTTTCGACCATTTGAGAACAATTTTTGACTATTTGAGACCAATTTTCGGCCATTTAAGACCAATTTCCGACCGTTTGAGAACAATTTCCGACCATTTGAGAACAATTTCCTACCATTTAAGGCCAATTTCCGACAATTTGAAGCAATTTTTGACCATTTCAGACTATTTTCCGACCATTTCAGAGCAATTTTCGACCAGTGTCAAATCTTTGACTACTAAACTAGCATTTGGCTGTAAAATTAAATTTACCTAAATTTTAAAAACTTTTGAGTAACGTTGGTTGTTTGTTGGACTTTTAAAATCATAAAAATGTGCTCTTAATTGTAGATATTTTTCACAAATATTCGGTAACTTTTACGTGATAGGTAGTTATTTCAATCAACCCTATTCAATTACAACCTTTTCATTCGATTTTGGTTCCAAAACAAATGTTTTCAATTCTTTTTCCTCTAAAAATATTAAATTAATTTGCTCGAAATTCGGTATAGTGATGCTTATAAAAAAATATTTTATTTTAATGTGCCAAATAAAAGTTTTTTTTGGATTGAGAAGATTTCAAAAATGAAACAAAGAAAATCTTACTTTGAGGAATTCTCACTCGAAATAAATTCTTTCTTTTCCCGAAACTTAATTTAATAACTTGGTTACATTACACAGTAAATTCGTTACATTTGTAAGTTATGATGTAATATATACAAAATATATAAATATTTTACTATATAAAAAATAAAGCATTTTCGCATGTATGTATTCAATCGACAGTAATTAATGTCAGTAATACATTTCTAAAATTGAAATAATTTATTTTCTTGAATACATATCGTTTTTTGAAAAAGGAGACTTAGAAACATTTCTTACAAAAGAGAAAAGACGAAAACTGTCATTTAAGGAAACAAGTAATAGGAGGTTACCAGCAATTTGTTAAAGTTGCAAAAAGGTCGCCAAATGATATTATCATGTACCTTAGGTTATCCGTTTAACATAAATTACTGTCGGTAATGCTAAAATTATACAAAAAGTGTATATCTGTAAAAATAATATATTTTTTACTATTTTACTATGCTGCTTTTTTTTAATTATTATGCGTAAATTAAGAATAGCTTTTGCTAATAGGAGTAGGTAATGCTAAAATTATGCAGAAACAGTATCCTACAGAAAAACAAATATTCTACTTTTAACTATATATTTTTGTCAATTATTCTGAGTATATTAAGAATATTTTTTTGTACTTAAAAAAAGGTTTTAATATGTGTTTTTTTTTTAAATTCGTTAACCATCTGTTCTTTAAGAAAAAAAATAACGTTTTTCACTTTATGGAGATTTTAATTATTTCCAGAATAACCTAAGTGAATATTAATATTTGAAAACAAAAAAGGTATTTCGAAGATATTTATAAATTTAAAAAAAATGAGTGCATTGATAAAAAAACAATAAAAGATTTAACTTATAGAATCTTTCGGTAATAACTGAATTCCAATACAGTATGTGCATTATATAAAATTATAAATAAAATATTATACTCAACCATTATTCAAAATTTCATCATCTACACAGTAAAAAAAGTGCTTAAAATGAGTACATGAACGTACGTGTTTTTTTAAGTACAATCGCATCGTAAATGATCGATGCCGTACTCAAATTTAAGAAATCTTAACTTCTAAAAATGAGCAATGTGATTTAATATTGGTAATCTCAGCTTCTGTTCAAGCCATCTTTACAAAGCGACCTAACAAACTTAAAACACTTATTCAGCAGATAGTTTTCCACATTATTTGAGGTTGATTGCTTAATTGGAAACCGAGTTATTAAAATTAAATTATCTTACTTCCAATTTTTTGGCACACCTTTTTATCGTTACTTCTTTTTATAACTGCCTCGCATGTTCTTGATAGCTGAACGGATAAGACTGTAAACGCTGTGCTGATGACGTGGGTTCGATTCCCGGTAAGTAGAAGTTGTAAGTGTTGGTATTTAATAAAAGTGACTTATATATATATATATATATATATGAAGGCAGCCTAAGTAGACAAGCTGCTCCTCATTTTTGAGTACATGTCTTTTTCAAAAATGAAACTTATGTATTCGGAGCTATGATATGCATTGAATGTGACCAAAAACGAGTATATTTTACTTATTTTTGAATACCTATTTTTAACAATGTACAATAGTAAAAGAAAGTGTACTTGTGTGTATGTGTGTATTTAAGGACTCTTCAACTTCTGATTGTACATCTGAAGCACGATGCTTATCATAGCACCGAAAATACAAAAGCATCATTTAAAAAAAAAAGACGTTTACTCAAAAATTAGTAAAAATGAATGAAAAGAGCAGTTGCTTGCTTACAAAAGCTTCCTTCATAAATCATTTTCAATAAATTTCAACAACTGAATGGTTTGGTGCAAAAAAGCTGTAGCTCCAACCTAGAGGAATTTGGAGTTACATGTACTATCTTGTGGTAAAAAAAACATGTTCGTTTGGTACCAGAAAAATGTAGCTCCAATCGTTAGTTCTCGCGTTGCTCAAGAAATGGAGCTGTCTGTCTCATTAGTTTGTTGCAATATAGAGGTAGCTCCTGGAGTTAACGCCATTTTTCCCCAAACGACTGACGTGCTATGTTTACAGGAAAGTTATACAGCACTTACAAACAGTAGAGTTTTCGGTTCTTTTACGTTTTGTGGTTCTACGATGGACTACGACCAGACAACGCAGCGAGCCGGACGTTACAGAGGGGGAGTGTGATGATTAAAAATGTAATTTTTTGCTTTTAAAGCCAAGTTATATATGCTATATTTCAATCGAAGTTTTCTTAAATAAAATAATAATATAGTAAATTGTATTTTTTTTTTTAAATATTTTTCATTGAGGTAGACAGAGCATCTATTTGGTTGCAAGAAAGAGGTAGCTCCAACAGTCCAACATGTGCCACTGGAAGATATATTTTTGAGTGAAAATACTACCATAATAAGTAGGAACAATTTAGAAGATTGATCGAAAGAATATCTTCACGCAACTTGGAATTTTGAATTTTCAAACGTTTTTTACGGTTTTCTGCAAACTAGAATAATAGGAGCTACCTCTTTTTTACAGCAAAACCCTCAATTGCAACTAGTACTTAGCGGGAATCGAACCCGATCCGTCTGCCTGATGTCATCCGCACCGATGTCGTGTATACATATGAATTAAATGAAAAATCTGTAATTGTCAATATTTTCTGTAAACATCACAAATTTATCTGCTAAAGGTCTTAGGTGCTTATTGTCTTCTATAAATTCATAATCTAGGATGTCTGCAAAGTCATTTTCGTTTGTGGTTTGTAAATATAATTATGGCATTAAGAATTAATATATGATTTGCAATGTATGGGATTTCCAGATTACGATGAAAACATTTATCGTGAATAAGTTTCTAGGCACCATATTGCTCGCTTGGGATTTTAGGATCAATAATACGTAATTTGAATTTACTCTTATTCCAAAAATACACTATTCTAACAACAAAATCCAACTATCTTTATTTAATAAACTGTAGCCTAGTTTAATATCAAATCATATAAAATGCATAGACGTCAAAACATGGTCAATAACTATACTTATTTATTTATTATCTGATGTAAATGTAACTCACGTTAGGTATTTTAAAATATACAATGTTAAGACGTTTAGTTGTTTTATGGGTTCAAAAAGTAACATCTTTATCGGATTATGCATGAATTCGTAAATTTTACGCCGAAAGTTTGAAGTTACTAAAAGTTAATAATAAGAAGTTTGAAATCGATAAATGCGGTTCTCTAGTAGAGACTTTACACATAAAATGTGGTACTAGTTTAATGTTAATATGTTACATTTATAGTTAAATTTTAGTTAAATGGCCTTTGTGAGATCACTTTGTTTATATAGTATCGATCAGACGATTGGTCAGCCTGATGAAACTCGTTTGTTGATTTGCTAATAACAGTATCAATGGGCGTTACCCTACTACCAACTATCTACAGTCAGACTACTGAATTAATTTTTGAATTAAGAACAGTTTAAATCAGAACGAAAGAAAGCATTAAGTATTAAAGTTGCATATGGTTCCAGAAAATAAATATTGCAGAAAGTCTACTAAGAGCTAAATGTGCATGTACATTTTTCGATTTTGTCAACATTAATTTTTGTATAAATCTATTACGATAAAAAGTATTTCGAAGAAAAAAATAATGTTTACTTTTTCAGAAAAAAAAGTCAGCAAAACACTTGTGAAATTGAAAGTTATTTATGGTTTAAGAAGGAATTTGGAACAATAAACTACAATTTCAATTATTTTTAATTTTCCCGCATAAAAGTTTTTGAAAAAAAGCTTGTCACTTCAATAATTTATGATTCCACAATTTTTCATCATGATTATCGTGATTCCATATTTTCTTATAATAATTCCATATAATGATTACACATTTTCTTATAATGATTCCATATTTTCTTATAATGATTCCATATTTTCTTATAATGATTCCATATTTTCTTAAAATTATTCTAATTTTTCTTATCCTGATTATTATAGTTCCACATATTTTCTTATCATGATTCCACATTTTTTATAATAATTATCATGATTCCACATTTTGTTATAATGATTTCCTATTTTCTTATAATGATTTCATATTTTTTTATAATGATTTAACTTTTTCGTATCCTAATTATTATGATTCCCCATTTTCTTATAATGATTTATCATTTTCTTATAATGATTGCCCATTTTTAAAATGACTTCCCATTTTCTTATAATGATTGCCCATTTTTAAAATGATTTCACATTTTCTAATAATGATTCCACACTTTCTTATAATAATTTCATAATTTCTTAAAATGATTCAACTTTTTCTTATCCTGATTATTATGATTCCCCATTTTCTTATCATTATACCACATTTCTTTATAAGGATTTCTCATTTTTTATAAATGATTCCCATTTTTTTTAAATGATTCCAATTTTTATTATAATGATTGCACATTTTCTAATAATGAATCCACATAATGATTTCACATTTTCTAATAATGATTCCAAATTTTCTAAAAATAATTACACATTTTCTTATAATGATTCCATATTTTCTTATAATTATTCCATATTTTCTTAAAATTATTCTAATTTTTCTTATCCTGATTATTATAGTTCCACATATTTTCTTATCATGATTCCACATTTTTTATAATAATTATCATGATTCCACATTTTTTATAATAATTATCATGATTCCACATTTTGTTATAATGATTTTCTATTTTCTTATAATGATTTCATATTTTTTTATAATGATTTAACTTTTTCGTATCCTGATTATTATGATTCCCCATTTTCTTATAATGATTTATCATTTTCTTATAATGATTGCCCATTTTTAAAATGACTTCCCATTTTCTTATAATGATTGCCCATTTTTAAAATGATTTCACATTTTCTAATAATGATTCCACACTTTCTTATAATAATTTCATAATTTCTTAAAATGATTCAACTTTTTCTTATCCTGATTATTATGATTCCCCATTTTCTTATCATTATACCACATTTATTTATAAGGATTTCTCATTTTTTATAAATGATTCCCATTTTTTTTAAATGATTCCAATTTTTATTATAATGATTGCACATTTTCTAATAATGAATCCACATAATGATTGCACATTTTCTAATAATGAATCCACATAATGATTTCACATTTTCTAATAATGATTCCAAATTTTCTAAAAATGATTACACATTTTCTTATAATGATTCCATATTTTCTTATAATGATTCCATATTTTCTTAAAATTATTCTAATTTTTCTTATCCTGATTATTATAGTTCCACATATTTTCTTATCATGATTCCACATTTTTTATAATAATTATCATGATTCCACATTTTGTTATAATGATTTCCTATTTTCTTATAATGATTTCATATTTTTTTATAATGATTTAACTTTTTCGTATCCTGATTATTATGATTCCCCATTTTCTTATAATGATTTATCATTTTCTTATAATGATTGCCCATTTTTAAAATGACTTCCTATTTTCTTATAATGATTGCCCATTTTTAAAATGATTTCACATTTTCTAATAATGATTCCACACTTTCTTATAATAATTTCATAATTTCTTAAAATGATTCAACTTTTTCTTATAATGATTATTATGATTCCCCATTTTCTTATCATTATACCACATTTCTTTATAAGGATTTCTCATTTTTTATAAATGATTCCCAATTTTTTTAAATGATTCCCAATTTTTTTAAATGATTCCAATTTTTATTATAATGATTGCACATTTTCTAATAATGAATCCACATAATGATTTCACATTTTCTAATAATGATTCCAAATTTTCTAAAAATGATTACACATTTTCTTATAATGATGCCTTATTTTCTTATAATTATTCCAATAATCTAATAATGATTCCACATTTTCTTATAACGATTCCGCATTTTCTTATAATGATGCCTTAATTTCTTATAATGATTCCAGTAATCTTATAATGCTGCCTTAATTCCTTATAATGATTCCAATAATCTTATAATGATTAAAATAATCTTATAATGATTCCAATAATCTTATAATGATTCCACATGTTTTTATCCTTATTATTATAATTCCATATTTTGTTATCATAATTCAACATTTTATTATCGTGATTATTATGATTCCATATTTTCTTATCATAATTATCATGATACCACATTTATCATAATTAATATGATTCCAAAATTTTATTTCCCGCTTATTTTTTATTCCACATTTTCTTATCATAATTATCCTTATTCCACATTTTCTTATGATGATTTCACATTTTATTATAATGATTACAATGTTTCCACATTCACTAAATATGTTTAAGAGGATGTATCTATCCCATTGGAAGAAACAATTCGACCATTGCAAAGAGTGAAACGGAGATCTATATCCGGATAAACACGTGATGATGAAATCAATAAAAGCATCGCCAGAAAAATCCATCAACCCCGATGACTTATTTCCGTCTGTGCCTTTAGACAGGAGAGAAGAAAGATTCTCCTGCAGCAATAAACCTTAGTGCAATCACATTGCTAACAATAAATATACTTTAATTGAGGAAAGATTCTGCAGCATTAAACCTTACTGCAATCACATGCCTAAGAAAAAATATACTTTAATTGAAGAAAGATTCTGCAGCATTAAACCTTAGTGCACTCACATTGCTAAGAATAAATATACTTTAATTGAAGAAAGATTCTGCAGCATTAAGCCTTAGTGCACTCACATTGCTAAGACTAAATATACTTTAATTGAAGAAAGATTCTGCAGCATTAAACCTTAGTGCACTCACATTGCTAAGACTAAATATACTTTAATTGAAGAAAGATTCTGCAGCATTAAGCCTTAGTGCACGCACATTGCTAAGAATAAATATACTTTAATTGAAGAAAGATTCTGCAGCATTAAACCTTAGTACACTCACATTGCTAAGACTATATATACTTTAATTGAAGAAAGATTCTGCAGCATTAAGCCTTAGTGCACTCACATTGCTAAGACTAAATATACTTTAATTGAAGAAAGATTCTGCAGCATTAAGCCTTAGTGCACGCACATTGCTAAGAATAAATATACTTTAATTGAAGAAAGATTCTGCAGCATTAAACCTTAGTGCACTCACATTGCTAAGACTATATATACTTTAATTGAAGAAAGATTCTGCAGCATTAAGCCTTAGTGCACTCACATTGCTAAGACTAAATATACTTTAATTGAAGAAAGATTCTGCAGCATTAAACCTTAGTGCACTCACATTGCTAAGAATAAATATACTTTGATTGAAGAAAGATTCTGCAGCATTAAACCTTAGTGCACTCACATTGCTAACAATAAATATACTTTAATTGAAGAAAGATTCTGCAGCATTAAACCTTAGTGCACTCACATTGCTAAGAATAAATATACTTTGATTGAAGAAAAATTCTGCAGCATTAAACCTTAGTGCACTCACATTGCTAACAATAAATATACTTTAATTGAGGAAAGATTCTGCAGCATTAAACCTTACTGCAATCCCATGTCTAAGAAAAAATATAGTTTAATTGAAGAAAGATTCTGCAGCAAGAATCTGTAAAAAGAGAAAATAATGTATTATTGTTTAATGTATGTTATTTGCATATTTGTGATATGTCAAAAATTCCTACAAATACAGGGTGGTCACAAATTGTTGGGTAAATAATTAGTCCAACGTCTTTAACTGCAACCGAAATTTACTGCTGTCGCTACACCAGCAAGCCAAAGAATCCCCTTCAAGAAATACAACGACGAACAAGGACCTCCGTGGCCCAGTGGATAAAAGCGTTCAGCTATGAATCAGAGGATTCCTAGTTCAAGCCCGATCGGTGATATTTACAAAGAAAAGTAAAAAAAATTGATCTTGCGATCGGAGGTTTGCCATCTTCCCTACAAAAATGCTACTACTTTGAGTTTTCTGCAACGTTTTGAGTTTTAGTGCAACGTTTCATCACTAAATACTACAACGACACACCGTAAAATGCTGAAACTAAGCACCAAATGTTTGTTCCAGCTAAATGGGTACCAAATTTTGGTGCAAGATCGTAATAAAGTTTAAAAGTGCAGTTTAAAACTGCAATACATGTGTCAGTAAAATCTCCCTGGAAATCTTTTTAAAGACTTACTGGTTTTTTTTATCGAGTATATCTGAAACTAGAAAGAGAAAATACTTACAAAAGAAAGGGAGGTTCCCATGAAAGGAGAAGAAACATCGTTTTGATGTCACGCAATATCTCCTGCTTTCCTCGGAAAGCTTTTCTCGGAAAAGCTTTTCCCACAAACTTTTTCTACTTTTCTTTTGTTGCTGTCCGTGTTGTGACGAGTAAAGTCGAGGTATAAGTCCTTTTTCAGCCAACTTGGGCGATTATTCATTCCTATGGCCCTTGTGTAAATGGCACTTTAAACAGAATTTATGCGCCAAGGTGATGGTTGGCTGACAAATTGCTCATCTGTAAAAATAACAAATGAAATATGTTAGTGTATTGAAATGATGGAAAAGAAAAATGTTGTTTTAAAGAATTTTTTCCAAAGCTGACAAACTTTTGAGACATCTTACACTTTTAAAATAGGTACTCAAAAATAAATGTACTAATATTTCAGAGCATTCGATGCTTATCATGGATCCGAATACATAAGTTTCAATTTTGAAAAAGACATGTACTCATGAATGACTGCAATGAATAAAAAGAGCAGATGCTAGCCTACATTGGCTGCAATCCTAAATCATTTTCAATAAATATCTACAATTACAATCAAGACTTACCGGGAATCGAACACAGATCCTGAGGCACCGCAGTCCAGTGTCTTATCCGTTGTATTACCAGTACGACGTGAAGAAATTATAAACAAAAGACTTGTTTAAAAGGCGTACCAAAAGAATTGGAAGTAAGATAATGGAGTTGTAATAACACAGTTTCCATTTAAGCAATCGACATAAAATAATATGGAAACCCATCTTCTGAGCAACTATTTTAAGTTTACAGGTCACTTAGATAAGATGGCAATCATTGAACAGTGAATTAATATGAGATAAAAAAAATTCTTTAAACGTTAAAACTAAAAGCAATTATCAGACTTATTTTGCGCATTAATTAAAGGTTTTTAGATATTTCACGGGAGTTCTGACTCTAAAAATTATTACAACATATGTTACTCAATTTATTACATCGATAATTAAGCAAAAAAAATAATTACAAAATAGAAACATACGTTTCCTGCTCGTTGCTAATTTAAAAACTTCATTTTTATATTGCAATTACTTTCAATCTAATTTTGATTCCATCTTGGTACTGTAACACATTGAAATAATTATTTTAATATTAAAATAACAATATTAAAATAATTCGTAACAAGTATTATTTAAAATAATATTATATCTGTACTGAGTTTTAATTTAAAAAAAAATAATGAAACAAACCTAAAAAATAAAAGGCTTCTACTGTGGAAATAATTTAAATAAAATATTTTATATGATTCGAGTTATATTATTTTTTTCAATTATCATAAATTTTAATGTAAGTTAGTTGAATTAACTTCTGCTAGAAAAAAACAATCTGCTACTGGATATGGTTTCAGATATATCCCTAAAGAAAAACATAAGGATACTGCTAAGTATTTTTGAACCATAGTCAAATTTTAGATCAATACCTGAGCTGTACTCCGCGCTTCCACGCATTTGAATAGGTGTAAGGACGTTTGAATCACATCACGTGGTTATAGCGCTGCCACATTTGGCGTTCAGACATCTGCTGGAGTTTTAAATTTGGCGCACTTTCTTCTCTTTTGGTGATAAGGAGTTCTGTCCGTATTCAACTTCTTAACATATATGTACGTATTTACTTATTTTCAAACAATATGCGCTAAATATTTCCTCTTCATTAACGAAACGAAAATATTTTGTGTTCAATATTCGAAGAAGCGAAACTCTTTATATTTCTCAGGTTTTATTGTTCATATTTTCTTACTGAAGTATACAAAATAACAATTGAAAGAACTTCGCTTATGGTAAATTTTTTACATAAAAACGTAATGCAATTATTTCAAAACTACAAAGTAAGAAAAATATCCTTAATATATCTGTTAAACTCCCTTAAATTGTGCCACTCGTTAAAAAAAACTATATTTAAATACAAAATTAAACACAAAACCATATTACACTACTTCGATCTCGTTTAGTTGTTAAAGTCGCCAAGGCCTGCCAAGTAATATTGGCGCATGAATGAATTGGCATTTCCACATATCACGTGGTTTCCATGATTGACACACGGAAATCAGCATTTTTATTTCTCTATTTGTATCATTACTCTATGGTTTGAACCACAACAAATTTAATGTGCACTAGATTCCTATACACAATGAATGTTTTCTAACAGGGTACGAGAAGCGAAACTGGCGATCGTCCAACTTAGATTTGAATGCCCTCTGACATGCGAGAATCGAACCACGAGCTTCCGACTACCAGTCTGTTTCTGTACCGCCCTAGCCATGATATCATGCCCCTTAGTTTTTAACATTCAATCCTTATTAAAAAAATATTTTTTAGTTTTAACATTAAAAACTAATATTACAAATGGAACGTATTCCGAGCTTGGAAATTTTAAATAAGGAACTATCATCACCCAATTTTGATAATCCAAAAAACTTAGAAGTGTAATAAACTCGTCAAAAGCCAGACTTGTAGGGGAATTTATTGATTTTTATGTGGCCATCAATGTAGAAGAAAATGGCTACGAAAATCTCCGGCCTAAAAGGGGATGCGTGAAGGCATTTCGGTTTTTATGGTTTTACCGTGAAAATTATTATCTGTGTCATAAACATCCTCTTTTAAGGTCATCCCTTTTGATGGTGTGCAATCTACGAGTGCAGTCTCTATTGGCTGGTAAATATCGGAAAATAGTTCTTTGAAACTTCCTTTCATATGTTCTTTTGTTCGTTAAGGCGATTTAAAATAATATTATATAGTGTTATTATATACATATAGTGCCATTCTCAATTTTATATTTTACTAACTGAAGTGCCCAGCGTTACCAAGGAAAAAACTGGATGATATTTTTACAAATATGACAATTATTTAGTTTAGTTGGTATTATATTTATTCATTTAGCGGAGTTTTTAATCATATTACGATGTTGTTATTGATTTGGCGACATTTTTCATTCACTTGGCGAAAATTCTATTCATTTGGCGAAATGATTTTATTTATTTGGCGAAATGATTTTATTCATTTGGCGACATTTTGGCGGTATAATGGCGATAATACTCATCTGCCAATCAAAATACATCGTTTACCTACGGAGATATACCGCCATTATTAATTTTATATTTTACTAACTGAAGTGCCCATCGTTAGGAAGGAAAAAACTGGATGAAATTTTTACATATATGACAATTATTTAGTTTATTTGGTGTTATATCTATTCATTTGGCGGAGTTGCTATTGATTTGGTGACATTTTTCATTTACTTGGCGAAAATTCATTTGACAAAATATTTTTATTCATTAGCTACATTGAATATCTACTAATCAACCAATCAGAATTCCTTGTTTACCCACGATATTTACTCCTCAGCCAATCATAATGCATCATAAAAATAATCCGTTTCACTTCAAGCTCGAAGTTTCAATTTTGCATTAAACATCTGAAACTGATTCTTCTAGGTCAAAGAAACACATTTCGCTTGAAAGCCTATTTCGGATATCCATGACTGATTTTTAAGTAATTTTTGGAATCAAATAACATGCTGTTTCTCAAATCAACTGAAATTATAATTGAAATCATGGTTATATTAAATGGAAAAATTCAAATTTAATTCTTATATCATACTAATAAATTAAAAATGTACCACATTACAAGTCTCGAGAGTTGACTGTCGAAATTGAGAGCATTGGATATAAAGTCTCTTATATTTATATGTTTATCATACCAATTTATTGCAAAAATTTACAGTATGCTCTAAAACAGTAATTCTCATCCCATAGTCCAGAAGTGGTCTCTGAGAGAGTCTGAATTGATTCGTGGATATATTGTCTATTCATTGAAAAGTTTTGATTATTTATGATATTTGATGTTTATTGCTTTTGTACCAAAAATCATTTTGTTGAAAACGAATTTATAGACCGTTGATTTATTTTAAGAGTTTAACTTGCTTGTTTGGAAAACAAATTCAGTAAGTACAACTCTTTTTTAACCGACTAAACAGCGCGCCAACCAAAACTCCAAAATAAGAAAGTTTAAATTAAAACCGCCAAGTCGAGAGGTTATCAATTCGACCGCTATGTATTTTTCCGTTATCAACTTTGAAAAAGTATTATATTTTTATCTATTTATTCGTGTATTGTTGTATTCCTACTAACAAATATGAAAATTGTTTAAACAAATACAAGCTCAAATATAGCCTAATTACTTGAGGATTGACAAATCACGTCCCTAACATTAATTAATATATTAAAAAATGAAAATATATTAATTCAAATACAATTGAAATTTTATTAATAAATAATTTGCAAGTTTACGATATTTAATAATTGAGTTATACATAATGTCAAAACAATATTTGACATATACCTGAATTTTATTTTGCACTGTAAGAAAATAGTTATTCTTGCTTTGTCCAGTTTATCATTTGGTGGTCCGTAACTAGGGTTCGAAAGGTATATCGAAAGGTTGAAAAAAGGATATCGAAAGGATATCGAAGGATATCGAAAGGATATCGTTGAAAAAAGGATCGAAAGGATATCGAAAGGTTGGCTTTCACTGCTCTAAACGGTGTTAAAAGAAACCTTGGAACGACTATATTAGAATTCTCAAAGAACAAAGAGTATATTTTGTCCATCAATATTATACGTTATGGAACAATATACGATGGAGCGAAGTTGAGATGTTTGTCTTCTTATTCGAATTGTTGTTTGCCGCTCATTCTTGACTGATGTGAACGATTTTTGTTGACTCAGATTTAATATTGAATTTTAGATTCCTATTCTTGCTCCAGAAATATTTTATTCTTTAGTATAAAAAAATTCGTTTCAAATCAAAACGCTTTTTGTTCATTCCATTTCTCATTTTTTGAAAGCGGAAGTTCTATGTCTACGACGGCGGATGTAAAGATGTATGGTGAAATAATGTTGAATATTTCAGTAGGAAAAAAGTTTTCCTTCAATGTAAGATCATCTGCCTGAAGGTATATTCTTAGAAATACAATTGCTCACATAAATAATCTATCTACAATTCTTCTTTTATAAAAGCGTACGAACACCAACGCCGAGTAACTTTTTAACACTTTATTTAGCAAAAGTTAACAATCCTCCATAGAGAAAATTCAGCACAGGGCTACTAAAAAGGTCCAAGGGTTTTCAGGCATGAATTATGAAGATAGATTAAGAAATTTGAATATGTATACTTGGAAGAGAGAAGGGTGATTTGATTCAACTGTTCAAATTTATCAGACAAGGGAATGTTAAGGGTTTAGATTTTAATATGAGTGATAGAACGAGAGGTCATGGGTTTAAATTAAACAAATACCATTTTAATCGGGAAGGGAGAAAATACTATCTCTATAATAGGGTATTAGACAAATGGAACAACTTGCCTGTGAATATTGTTAATTGTACAGGAGTAACGGATTTTAAGAAGAAGTTAGTAATTCATTGGGGAATAGTTAGGAGGTACTAGCTAGACCAACCTTGTTGGTCCTTGAGCCTGTTGTTGGTCATCAATATTAGTATTTGTTTTTATAGGGTTATAAAAACCGATTCGTTGACTACTTAATTGGTGGTTATCTTCTCTCTCCAACGCTGTTAAGAGTGATTTTGAAAAGAAAGATTTTGATCAGATTTTGACAATATCCAAATCAAATGCACGGGTAGGTGGACTAAAAATAAATTTAAAGTATTTTAGGATAAGCATTTTAGTCAAATTTTTTTCACTATTACGAGACAATTTGTCCAAATTGCATATTTTAGCTCCACCGTAGTGGGCATTGAGAAGATTTTAATCGCGCATCATTCTTAGAAGATGCGAAACAGACTGTACCTGTTATAGTGCAGTTGCCTTTCAGTAAACACTAAATTGAAAATCATCTATTTTACTAGTTCAAAAATGAAACTCAACTCTTTACTAAAATAATCCTATAAGAATTCATTATTCCATACTGCCGGTGGCAACACCCCTCTCGTATATCACAACCGGCGACGTCAGTCACTAGGCCACACCCCTGCAAGTGACGCCATCAAGACGAGATCAAGCGTAGACATGTGACGTCATCGTCGTGCCTCATATCACCTTTGTAGGTTAACCCCCATTTTCCCACTACTGGTGGACCTGTAATTCGCTAAGTCTGGCGCCGACGGGTGGTTATGATGATGATGAGTCTCCCGCTTTTTATTATTATTATTATTTATTTATTTTTGAGTTTAGGGAATTTGAGCTATCAGTAGAATTCGTCTTCAGGCGACAAGAACAAAAATTTGAACATTTTAAACGTCCACACTCACATTTCTTTGCATTTCAAAGTTATCCGCAAAGTGAAAAACCATGAATGGCGTTCAAACGGTACCTGTAGCACATAAAACTCATGCGCAAGATACAAAAAAATAATGTGGAATGTTTACTTCAACAGCCATTTCTCTTTTTCCATCACATCGACGGCCCCGATGAAGAAATGGCGTTTATCTTTTACA
Organism: Troglohyphantes excavatus; assembly: GCA_963932185.1. Taxonomy (NCBI): domain Eukaryota; kingdom Metazoa; phylum Arthropoda; class Arachnida; order Araneae; family Linyphiidae; genus Troglohyphantes; species Troglohyphantes excavatus. Next base: position 36,996,671 of record OZ010670.1, on the reverse strand, counting down.
CACTATACTCGGCCTTTCCCAATTAATTTGCGTCTAATAGTTCTGAGAAAAGTCGTATCCTCCTTGTGTATAAAGAATGTATAATTAAATATTGAGTAAAAAAAGCGGTATGGACTTAATTACGATCATGGTTCTATTTTTAAAATGAAGAGTAACTTTTTTAACTTTCTGTAATTTATATGCACAAGAGAGTACTTTGTAAAATGGCCTTTTAGCTTAAATTTCCTAATTCATTAGATACTAATTAAATTCGGGGAGGTATTAAATAACTCTCAGTCGGCGTTTTAATCGGTTCTCTTTATTATTTGTTTCGTCTAAATATTGGTTAAACAAAAATCCACGTATAGTATTAAAACTTGTATTTAAGTTTTGTAATTATAAACTGTATTAAAAATGTTGTCTTTATGATTTCGGTTACACTAATGATTTACAAAAGATATATAAAATAGAAGGAATACATTAGCATTGTCTGGACACACAATCTAAGTAATTATATAGTAATGAGTTTTATTATTTAAACCGAAACACACATATACATATAAATAATCTATATATATATGTGTGTGTGTGTTTTATTTTAAACCGAAACGCACATATACATATGCGCATACAGATAAATAATATATGTGTGTGTGTGTGCGTGCGTGAGTGCGTGCGTGCGTGCGTGTGTGTGTGTGTGTGTGTGTGTGTGTGTGTGTGTGTGTGTGTGTGTGTGTGTGTGTGTGTGTGTGTGTGTGTGTGTGTGTGTGTGTGTGTGTGTGTGTGTGTGTGTGTGTGTGTGTGTGTGTGTGTGTGTGTGTGTGTGTGTGTGTGCGCGCGCGCGCGCGCCCGCAAATCACTTTAACTCTAGTTATAATTTACCACCCTTTATACTTATCAAATTACTATAAAGATCAATACTTATATGTAATATGTATAAGATATTCCATAAATAAAATACGCAGTTGACATAATTTTCTGCAAAATGAGAGATTATTGTGAAATTCCCAGAGAGTATTGTGAATTGAAAATAAGATAATTTACTCAATTCATTTACAAAATCTACTTTCAAGAAACAATACCTAACTAAAATATCGAATAATCGAACTATCTATTTTCCCAAATAAAACGAAACTGTAACAAATAATTTGTAGCTATTCTCTTAAAAAAAAACACCATTGTTCAGAACAATCGCGGAACTCTCCACAACAATTCCACTCCCGCCACAAAAGAAAATTACAACACAATTTTACAATTTCAAACCAAGAGAAACTTTAAGAAGAAGTAGAAAACCTGTTCGCAAATTCCACATTCTTTAAAAAAAGAAAGAAAGAAGATCGACTTTCGATAAAAGCAACGCCGCCATCTTTTCTTTTCAAGCCATTTCCATAGATTATTTGCTTTTTCCTTTGTCGGGAAATGAGAAGCAGAAAGGAAATTATTCCCACAAGCATTATCAATCGCTCATAGAGGGCGTGATTAAATTACTAAATTATTTTTGATGGATAGTCCGTACTGTGAGGTATTAAGTATGGAAGTACTTCTAAAGAGAGCAAGTGTTGCCTTTTTGTACATCACGTGGTAGTGTAACTTGTGGATCTTCTGGCCGTTACAAACGTATTTTTGCAACTTTGTATCTGTAGTTTTTTCCAGCAATACACAGCATTTTTAAATTCTTAAAAATACTTTATTTTTTTTTAAATACTTTATTTTCTTCTTAAACTCTATAAAAGAGTACTTTACAATTTGGTAAATTTTTCTGAACGATCAAATGATTTAAGTTATCTTTTTGTTTTTTAAAGAAAACCGACTTTAAAAAAAAAAGCGAAAAATAATTCTTAATTTTATGAACAAATTGAAAAAATTGGATTATTTAATATTAATTTCATACTTATTATAACGTTTTGAAATCGGCGCCAAAATTTAGGTATAGTTTCTGTAAAATGAGACCTACTTCAAAAAGTTGTAATAAGTATAAAATTAATATTAAATAATTAATTTTTTTTAATTTATTTGTAATGTTAAAAATTATGTTTTCATTTGTAGCGTATTTTTATTAAAGTAGGTTTCCCTTTTTTTTAATATTATTTTATTTTTCTCTTTTTAGTTTTTATTTAACGGGAGGCATCGATCTCTTTTATTAATATATACACTTGGAAACTTAAATTGTTGCTAACTTTTTTTGTGCTTTTTTTTCAGAAAGTAAATTTTTATATTATCCGGTTTAATAAAAGCAAAGGGAAAAAATGAAATTTCATTGTTAGACAGTCTTTATCCTACAATGAAAATATTATGAAATCTGAGAAACTGTTAAAAAAAAGAAACTGTTACAAGCAATCCGCCCTTAGGGGTGTGAAATTTGTGCTACCGCACAAAGTCCCGTGCTTTTATAGGAGCCTCTCTGTGAGTAAAGAAGAGACAAAATTAATTATTCTTTGGAAAAAACAATTTTTATTTTTAAAACTGCACTTGCATTATTATTTTTAATTGCGTTTATGCATATATAGTGTATATTCTATCACCTATCATAAGTTATATAGCATCCTCAAAATTAACGAACAGAAAAAACATAATGGACTTTTTTTATTCATTTATAATTTCCTTCTACATATTTATTATACATAAAAATGCAAATTTAACATTTTTTTTTAGAAAAAGGTTTGCATTTTTTAGGGAGAGGGTTTTGGGCGCTCTTCGTAAGTCTTATTAGTATATTATAGAACCTGGAAGAAGGGTTTGTTAAAAAAAAAATTGGGGTTACCGACTAAAGAAACCCCGTGGCTAAAATCGAACTCGGCCTAGGGGTTGCTAAAAGCGGACCTAATTCAATAGCTTACCAATAATTATTTGAATATCCTTTTACTTAATATCCAAGCTAGCCAAGGCGAGTTTTAAACATTAAACGCTTTCGGATTCTCGTAATTCTGTTCTGGGACTAAACCCACTTTGAATGCAAGTCACCTATTTGGAAAACTCCATTAATAACTAAACGTTAAAAATATTAAGTCAAAATGAAAAGAAGTGATCTTTAATATTAAAAGCTATTGCAGAGAAACTCTAATTTAAAACCTGTTCTCCATAATGAATGCTTATATATAAAAAGATAATGGCATTAAGATCTAACGTTTCTCTGTAAATTACATACTTCCAAAACATTTCCATTAAAATTTTAAAACGACTACTGAACCATTTTAATATATCTAAAGTGTAATCTGGAAAACAACGTAAAAAAAATTAAACGTAAATTAACGATCATCTACTTTTTACTAGTAGTAAATATTTTAAAAGTAATAAAATAAGAAATTAAACGTTAAAACAAACTAGTTATTTAAGAATATATTAAAAGTAAGAAAAATAAATGGATAATTTACATTCGTCTTTAAATAGCAACGAATGCTGGTACTTTTAAAACGAGCAATTAACTTTTTGTGAAGTATTAAATAGTAAAAGAAAGTTTTTGGAATAATTTCTGAAATTCTATGTTTGATCATTTAAAAAGATAGTATATTTCAAATACAATATGATAAAACTATTATTAGTTATAACAGTCAATAACGTATATTTTCTTACAAAATGTAAATGTTTTCTATTTTTTGGCTCATTCAAAGACTACTGAACTAATTTTGATAAAATCTAATAAAATCCTAGTTTGTAAACCAGAAAGCCTTTAATGCTGAGGTTTTTTTTATAAATTTTATACAAAATATGAGTTTATAAGTTTGAAAATGTTTTCTCTATGAATAATTACAAATGACGTAAATGTCCATTTTAATTCACGCTAACCTCTGAATTTATCAGACAAACTTTAATGTGACTTTCAGTGTTTGATAAATTTAAAACCCAAATTAAAAATAGTGTTTCGGAAAACAACATGCTTAACATATTAAATTAGAAAGCAACAAACTTAACTCTCGGACAGTTTAGAAAATTCAAAAATTGTAAAGTTATGCGAAGTTTTCAATTTTTATTATTTTATTATATATAGCAGTGGTTCCCAAAGTGGGTTCCGCGGAACCCTGGAGTTCCACGAAAAAATTTAGGGGTTCCGCGGGACAAATTTTATTTGATTAAAAAAAATAAGAATGGTGTTTAATATATTCACTTTTTCCTCGGAAAGTATACAATCGACCCCCAAAATGTATGTAATTTTTTTTGTGCAATATACCGGTGTATGGATGCTCAACCGGGATCAAACTTTCGATCCTACCAATAGATGGACATAGTGGCATACTCCAAACTTCTTTTCCGGGTTACTGCTTTGGCGATTGTCTATGTCCCTTGGCTTTTTATAACGGCAACAGTTGATCCATGCAAAGCACGTTTTTATTTGTTTTCATCATAATCACTGACTTGTTTGCATTGCATATTCTTAAACGACATCGCTTAGATGGAAAAGGAAAAAAATAAGAAAAGTAAAGTATAAAAAAATAAAAAACTGTGGATTATTGAAAACTGTGGATTATAGTTTGTTTGTAAACAAAGTCGGTTAACCATCCATTTGCGTCAATGCTATTGTGCCCTTGTATTATTAACGGTAACTGTAATTCAAATCGTAAACAAAGTTTCAATATCAAAAGAAATACCGTAATATCTAAAACATAAAAATTGTCCTTATAATGGATCGTTGGTTAGAAAATGGGTCGTTAAAGAAAACTGACGTTGTTAGTAGTAATGCAGAAATAGCGGAATCTACAAATACAGGCATTCTGGAACCCGCAATGCCATCAACTTCCAGTTTCGTACAGCTACAGCCTCGTCTTCCAACTCTACCATCTTCCAATTTTGGACAAGTGGTATCAACGAAAAGACGTAAATATACTACTAGTTACCTGTCGTTTGGATTTACTAGTACTGGTGACGAGGAGGCTCCAGATGCGGTTTGTTTGCTTTGCAACAAAATATTGTCGGAATGCCCTAGTGCGGATACACACCACTAGAGGGAGTTACTTTGTAATGTGTTCCAGCGCCACCTGGGTGTCGCTGGCAACACTGATTAGTTGTAAGAGAGAGCTAGAGGAGTGTTGATGAAGGAAGGTGGATTTCTATCCACGGGAGCATGGAATAAAAGCGTTGTGGCGTAATAATCTTGTACTGCCCCTTATTTCGTTCACCATCACCCATCTCTAACTCCACATGGGGGCTCGAGGCCGTGTGTGAATCACTGAGCAACAGAGGATTAGTGTTGCGGCAGAATCGGAAAACGGAAGGAACCGGAGGCTAAGCCTAACGCACCACGAGACAACTGCGGTCGTCGTCGAATAAGGAAGCGAAATCCGATTCGCAACACAGCAGAATCCCAAAAACATTGTCGTCAGTGAAGAGCGGATCAGCGACGTGCGAAAGCAATAGTGGAGTGTACAAAAGTGACTAACTTTTGCCCTCAAGATGTCGTACCTGGCAAAGACGCGTAAGGTAGATTTGATGGTGCTTTTAGACGAACTGGATCTGACTCCACCGGAAAACCCAAAGGTTATACAAATGTGCAAAATCATAACTGGGCACACAGGGTATGATGAAGAAATTACAAAAAACCTGTTATATGCCATAGTAGCGGAAAGAGAAGAAAAAGAAACTAATGAGAGAGAAATTGCGAAATTAAGAATAGAAGCAGAAAACCGTCGAACAGACTCGTCGACAACAGAACAAACAAGTGTCTCCAGTCGTAACGTGATAAAGCCCTTTGAAGGAGGCGACATTAGCATGTACCTGGCTTTATTCGAGAGACAGATAGTTCGAATGGGAGTGGACAAAAATACATGGGTAAACCACCTGATTGGTCTACTACCACTGGAGGTCGCAAATGTCATTACGAGAGAACCGGAAAATGTGACGAGCGACTACGAACAGATCAAAACCATCTTACTTAGGCAGTTTCGTCTGACAGCGGAACAGTTCCGACTAAATTTTAGTTTTGCCAGAAAAGAACCAAGTCAAACGTGGAGAGACTTTTCGTACGTTTTAAAGAACTACCTAACCGAGTGGCTAAACGGAATGGAAATAACCACATTCGAAGCGCTCAAAGAACTCATGTTAGTCGACCAAATCAAAAGAAAATTACCGAGAGAGATGCAGGAGCATTTCATAGATGAACTGCAAAAAATCAAAGAAGTAGCAACTCTAACGGATAAATTAGATGATTTTCAAGCTGCAAGAAACTTCAGAAGAAGCACAAAGCCGTACGAAAACAAAGCATACGAGGAGACAGGTCTTCGAAACCGAGACGGCGCCAGCGCGCAGTCGGGAGGAGCTTACGCGAAGGAGCGGGAGCCTACCCAGCAAAATCGACAGGTGAATAGAAAACTAGGAATAATATGCTTTGCTTGCGGAAATATTGGGCATAAATCGTTCGAGTGCAGGGAAAATAAAGGCGACAGTGAAAATAAAGTCAATAGTACGAACGCACTTAGATGTGGATTGATACGTGTGATATCATCGCAAAACTTGCAAACACAGACGGCGCGTCAGCCTGAAAAAGACTGTGCACCAAAGAAAATAAGCGAAGTAGGTTTGAGAATCGCTTCGAAAAAAGAAAACTCAAAGATGTTCTCTCAAAACCAATTTGAACATTTCCGAAAAACAAAACGGAATCGGAAGAGTCAATCAAAATACAGAATCCATAGGAACAGAAGCGACAACCACAATTGGCGAATTAGCTCGCAAGTTGATCATCAATTTCCAACTAAATACCAACCAACTGATGCAAACGAACGAGGTTGGCGACGGAATACAACATGCCAAGTCTGCAATTGGCGAGCAAGCCCAAATCATAGGAACGGCTTTAAGAGAAGCAAACCTACCATCCAACAATTTGGAAGCGAGTGGAGTTGGCGACAGAAGTCATGTTTTGGCGATCACCGATCCATGGTTGAGAGCTGCGGTCCAATCACGGATCAGGATCAACGAACACAACCACCTTGGCGACGATATGGCCCAAATACAGAAGCCAACTTGAGAATGCCAATGCGCCAAACAAGGAGTGAGCGGCCTTGGAGTTAACTATCTTTTTTTTTGTGAAGCAACCCTTGAAAGTGAATCTTTATTTTTTTTGTGCTTCGAAAAAGTTATGCAGAATTGCGAAATATGCTTTTCGTCTTATTTGTTATTTTTTTATTTGAGGTTGCGAAAGTTTTTTTTATTTTTATTTTAGTAAATCGAATAGCCGTTTTAATTTTTTTTATTATCAGTGGGAAGAATTTTTTTTCTGAAAGAAGTTTTATTTGTTGACAACAACTGTGCATAAAGTGTTATGATGTTGTTGAGTGTTGCATTATACCAGTAAAGAATGAAAGTGGTGTATCATTGAAAAATTTTGTGAATTAATTTTATTAGTGATGTCATTTAAAAAAAAAAAAAAAAAAAATTGGGATGTTTACATTTTTGAAAGTGATTTGAAAAGAATTTATTGGTGAAAAGTGAAGAACTTTTTGGTATTAATTATTTTTTAGGTTTGAACATTTGAATTTCTTGAGTATTGAAAGACTTTGGAACATTTTTAACTTCGAAACTTTTGGAACACTTATTTTTAGAACATCTGGAACTCTAATGATAAAAAGTGATTTGAGTATTTAAGTTTTTAATAATAAATTTGATAATGTTTTGAAATTTTAAATTTGAAGTAAGATAATAATTGATTTATAGATGTTATGAAATAATTTAAAGTTATAATAGGATAATGATTAAGGTGTGAAATATGGGATGATGAATGTAGGTGTAGATGTGTAATGTCATGTATTGTAATATAATGTATTGTATTGTAGTATATCATTGTAATTATGTGATTCCGAAGACGGAATAGTCGAATGGCCGAGTGTCGGAATGCCCTAGTGCGGATACACACCACTAGAGGGAGTTACTTTGTAATGTGTTCCAGCGCCACCTGGGTGTCGCTGGCAACACTGATCAGTTGTAAGAGAGAGCTAGAGGAGTGTTGATGAAGGAAGGTGGATTTCTATCCACGGGAGCATGGAATAAAAGCGTTGTGGCGTAATAATCTTGTACTGCCCCTTATTTCGTTCACCATCACCCATCTCTAACTCCACAATATTGGCAAACAGCTCTTTAGCACCAGCAAAACTACTGAGGCATTCGGAAAAAAATCACCCAACAGATAAAGGCAAAGATATCTCTTTTTTTAAAAGTAAACTTGAAAGCCATAGTAAAAGCAAGAGTTTTATAGTAAAAAAATTCAAAACAAATAATGGAAGCGTCATATAAAGTATCTTACCGTATCGCTCTAGCAGGCGAGGCACATGTTATTGGTGAATCACTTATTAAACCTTGGTTCAAGATATCGTTTCGTGTGTATTGGGCGAAAGGTATAGTAAACAAGTTGAAAGTGTGTCTCTTTCTAACAATACTGTAAAAAGGCGTATTAACGATATTGCCGATGACATTGAAATCGAACTTATTTAACGGTTGCAGGCGTGTAACGCTTATGTATTACAACTAGATGAGTCCACAGACGTTGCTGGATTAGCAATTTTGCTTGTTTTCGTTCGGTATGATTTTAATAAAAAAATTGAAGAAGATTTGCTTTTATGTGAAAGTGTGAACATTAACACCACGGGGGAGAATATATTTAACTGCATTGATAATTTTATGACAACGCATGAAATTAACTGGGGAAAATGTATTGAAGTATGCAGCGATGGAGCAAAAGCAATGACAGGAAAAGTGAGTGGTGCTGTAGCACGGATTAAAAATGTTGCAAAAAACTGTAAAAGTACTCATTGTATTCTTCACAGATATGCATTAGTAACAAAAAGGATTTCGGTGACATTTAAATCTGTTCTAGACGAAGCAGTGAAGATTATTAATTTTATGAAAAGTAAACCATTGCAATCACGTATTTTCAAAGCCATGTGCGAAGATATGGGTAGTCTTCACACCACTTTACTTCTTCATACGGAAGTTAGATGGTTATCGAGTGGTAAAATGCTTGTGCGAATATTTGAATTGCGAAAGGAACTGATGGCTTATTTTATTGGTCATAAATTTGAAATATCAGACAGATGAAATAATATGGCTTGGCTATCTACACTTGCATACCTTGCTGATATATTTGGAAAATTGAATGAATTATGTTTGGCTCTGCAAGGAAAACAAGTCAACATATTGCAAACAAAAGATAAATTGGTTGCCTTTTCAAGGAAAATACAATATTGGATTTCAGCTGTGGAGCAAAATAACTTCGAGTATTTCCAGACGCTTAGGGATTTTCTCGAAGAATCTGAAGTGGATTTAGATATGAAAATCCGTGATGGTATAAAAACACATCTGTCCAGTTTACAGCAATCACTCAGTGATTATTTTCCAAACCTAGATAATTACTGGGTACAAAATCCTTTTAAAATAAAAGAAAAACCACAAGGATTTCATTCCATGGATTATGAAAATTTGATTGAATTGAGTTCGGATACACAGTTAGAAGCCAAATTTAGAACAGTTTCATTAACAATATTCTGGTCAGATGTATTCGATGAATATCCAAATTTAGTAAAACAGGCTATTCGAATTCTATTGCCGTTTGCAACCACTTATTTGTGTGAAGCTGGGTTTTCAAAATATGTAGCGACAAAAACCAAATATCGTAACATACTTGATGCTGCACCAGATATGCGAGTTCAGTTATCAAACCTAACGTCCAATTTTAAGAGAATCATGGAATCAAAGAAGCAGGTGCATTCTTCACATTAAAGATTTTCCATTTATTTTAGTTTATGTTTTGTATTTTTATTAATTATTTCTATGATGAATTTTTTTTTGAGTTTTGCTTAATTCAATAAAATTTGAAATACCAAAATAATACTTGTTTCATTTAATATCAGATATTAAATTTTGAAAAGTCGTTGATTAAAAAATATTCAGGGTTCCGCGATCATTGGCAAAAAATTTTGGGGTTCCACGACCAAAATAGTTTGGGAACCACTGATATATAGCATTCCTGTTCAAGCAAAACGCTAATACTAACGTTGCATCCAAGCACCTTTCTCTTGGGGGAACAGTGGGACATCATAGCTCATTTACTTGAAAACGTCAAGTGATCATAATATTTCAGTCCCTCAGTGTACATTATTTTAAAAAATTAACATCATCAAAATTTTAATAAAAATAATAACTTTTTATTTCAAGTAAAAAAAGTTCAAAAGGTTTTGACTTTCTAGGTACTCTCCAACAGACTAAAGAGGCAAAACCTAATCCATACTAGAAAGAAAGTAATGTTAGAAACTGGGGGAGATAAGCGAGGGTTGCAATTTGTCTAATTACGAAGTCGTTAGACTTAATGACTGCAGCAATGTAAGCTCTGTTGGCAATAAGAGTGCAGCCTAATGACTAAAACTATCAGTATAGGAATGGGAGATGAGGTACGCTATTATCTGAGTGTAGAAGAACGTAAAATATTCAAATAATTGTTACGAATTTCAAATAAGTTAGTTTAGTTACGAAATGCTTTGAGACTGACACTAGACATTTAGCTTTATAAGGTGTATAGACTAAATAATTGCTCAAGGATTGAACATAAACATTTTTAATCACATAAGCCTAACGTTACAATAAAAAACTCGGGGAGGGACGAACCTTAATACGCATTCAACGTAAGAAGGCAGATACAAGACTGACTGTTTTCACCATAGAGTAATGATACAAATAGAGGAATAAAAATGCTGATATCCGTGTGTCCATCATTGAAACCACGTGATATGTGGAAATGCCAATGCAATCATGCGCCAATATTACTTAGCAGGCCTTGGCGACTTTAAGAACTAAACGAGATCGAAGTATTGTAATATGGTTTTGTGTTTAATTTTGTATTTAAATATCGTTTTTTTGAACGAGTGGCACAATTTAAGTGAGTTTAACAGATATATTAAGTGGATTTTTCTTAATTTGTAGTTTTCAAATAATTGCATTACGTTTTTATGTAACAAATTTACCATAAGCGAAATTCTTTCAATTGTTATTTTGTATACTTCAATAAGAAAATATAAACAATAAAACCCGAGAAATATAAAGAGTTTCGCTTCTTCGAGTATTGAACACAAATAAAATATTTTCGTTTCGTTAATGAAGAGGAAATATTTAGCGCATATTGTTTGAAAATAAGTAAATACGTATATATGTTAAAAAGTTGAATACGGACAGAACTCCTTATCACCAGAACAGAAGAAGATGCGCCAAATTTGAAACTCCTGCAGGTCTCTGAACGCCAAATGTGGCAGCGCTATAACCACGTGATGTGGGTTTTTCTTTTCAATGGTAACACCGCGGCCTTATGAGAGTCTGGTATTGAAGGCGCTCTCTATTTAATATTACAACTCTCTGGTTTTCACTTGAAAACGTGTAGAGGGCGCTGATAGTAGGCTCGCTACGGGTAAGATTAAGGATTGATGACGGGAACCCGTAACAAGTCTAAATGTGTGTGACGGGTACCAGTAAAAGGTCTGTTACACCTTTTGAATTTAATTTTACTGATATTGATTAATTTTAAGTTCACATGTGGTTGTCTAATAAGCAAAGCATCGGACTCTAGATTATCGAGCAGGCCCGTCGCACCGGAAAAGGGGGGGCAGGTCTCCCCAATAATCTGGGAAAACTTAAAGTTAGGAATTTCAATTTATAAAAACTGCACACTTTTTGGTGTTTTTTGTAAATATTTTTGTGTTATCCATTGTCTTCGTGACAGCGAAGAGTATGAACAGATACGCAATATTATGATTCCATTTTTTGTTTAAAAATTTGACATATCAATGCTTAATACTGTCATGTAATTGTATTTTGAATGTTTTAGTTTTTAAGTTTTCGCTATACGAATATGAGGGGCATACACCCCATATAGAGAACAAGCTGTATCCTACAATGTAATCCAAGAGAACTATACCTAGAGCGTGTTGCTCAAAAACGATTTAGGAGTTAGATTACAATTTGTAAATCTTGTATAGAGAAATTACTGTTCAAGCCTATGTAAATATTTGGAACCTGAATGTTCTTCGGGACAGGCCAGGATTTTACACATTATAAAGACCCCGAGTCGGGTAAATTTATGCATGAAGAAAATTAATATTATTAACAAATGAGGGAGCTAGGGAAGATTAGAAATCGCCCAATTTGTAACAATACATTTAAATTAGGCCTCAGAACGGACACTGCATTGGAATATAGTGGCAACAAATCAATGCTTGGTAGAGAACTGTTTAATATTACCTAAAATATATATTAAAAAAAATATGAAAATTATCGGTAAATTTGGATCTGGGAATTTTCAGCACTGTTGAGTTGGGAATTTCGAATAGTTGAGCTGAGAATTTCGAATCGTTAAGTTGTGAAATTGCTTGTTTCAACCTCCCAAAATATTTCTTGTGTAACATCACTGTTCTCGAGTTCCAGTTCTATCCCAGAAATAAAACATTCCATATTCCCCATGCTCTACCATTGTATTTGTAAAATATCATTGTAATTATTGCAACACTTTATTTCTGAAGTGTGCGAACATCATACTTCAGTTCGAAAACTCTCCTCCCTCCTCCCCCCCCCCCCTTCTCCGGATTCAAATTTATCACAAGACCATCTCTATACCTGTAAAACCTATGGGACAGATGCTGTCTCAGCTCACCTGTAAAGGTTAAAATATTAGAAAATATATTATTGAAAGACAGCATTATATTCTACAATTGATTTTAACGTATCATATGAACAACGTGAAAAAATATATTTCAGCAGGATAGATACTGATCAGAAAAACGTCAACTTGAATTGTTGCTTGTATAAATATTGGCACCTGTCTATGCGTTCAAAAAAGAAGTATTGATTGAGGTTTAATATTTTTTTAAATAAAAATAATGTATATCAAGACAGATCGATAACATCCATCAAAGTTGAATCTAAAAGGTTTTTGTAGAAGATTTCTTTTAGGTAGTACTCTGCAATGTATATTGAAATAGGCTTTTGTAAAATACATATCGAAACATGCAAATTTCATTATGGTGAGTGGGGAGATATGCGACAGGTATGGGACAACAGCGTTTTTACGTGAATAATGCAACCCAGCAAAAAAAGTCAGCATGAAACCTTCATCAAAATTGTCAAATTGAAGGTTTTTTGAAGGTTTTATAAAGGATATTGAAACAAAAAACTGCAGTTTTTTTTAAGTTTTTAATTTTCCTGCATAAAACCTTTAAAATATCTGCATTTTCCCTTCAAGATTAAAAATTGAAGTTTTTTTGCAGGTTTTTATGAAGGTCTTTTACAGTTTTTATGAAGGATATTGAAACAAAAACCATTAATTTTATAGATCGTCAAAAAAATGCAGTTTTCCTGCATAAAACCTTCAATTTCAAAATGTTGATGAAGGTTTTAAGCTGACTTTTTTTGCTGCGAATTTATAGCTAATTCTATTGCTGAACAGGTAACTTATATGACTCATTTTTAGTTCCAACTTATACAACTTTATAACAATTTTTACATTACAATTTTTACAACATTGCAGTAATTTATTGCCGTCCATCCCCCCCCCCCACCACCACCACATGAGGTAGAAGGGGGGGGGGGAGGGACAAAATTTTCCTTACTTTTAAATGCCAATTATCAAATATATTGATACTATTTAAACTTTATTGTTTTATGTCTTTGAGCATGTATGAATATCATATAACTACTTCATATCATATATCATCATATCATATATTACTACATTATCATATATTATCAGAACCTAGTTTATTCATATCATATAATAAGTGTAAAACTTTTAGATATAAAAGATTTTGTAAAATAGGTCCTATGTTTATTAATAAACAAAAAAAAGAATTAGATACGTTTAGTATTAAACTTCACACATATTATAGTAAACAATAATATATAAATCATTTAAAAAAAATATTTTTTTGTAATTTTTTACGAGGAATCGCATTTTTATTTTCATTTCTATGGAAAATAACTTATGTATTTTACATTAAAAAAAACTCAAAGCGATATTTCAGACATATCTTCAATCTTCTCTTCCTTTTACTTGCAGAGTTATCCCAAATGTAAGCAATATTAAAAGGAAAAGTTCCTGTTGTCGCCAAAGCCTCTAAGACGTCTTTTAAATTCAAGTCAGCTTCAAAACGCCGACGGAATTATTCATTGATGGGACCAGACACCCCAAGTATTTGATGGAATCCGGATGTAACATATATATTTCGGCTATGGAGTTGTAGGAATAATTTACTTCTTTTTTTTTTTTTTGCTTTCAGATAAGTTATTTCGCATTAGCTGTCGAAGTATAGGACATGGAGTGCATATTGAGCAACTCCAAATATGCTGGAGGTCTTTTTGCTGAGAGGAATATATACTTCAAGTAAATTCTTCATTAAAAAATGAAATATATAGAAAAGTGGGAATAAAAATACTAGTATTAATGTAACGTGAAGAATTCACTGCTGAAAATAGATACTCGAAAATAAATAAAATGTACACATTTTTGAGTACATTCGATGCTTAATAATGGCTACAAATACCTAAGTTTCAATTTTGAAAAAGACATGTACTCAAAAATCAGTACGATATGTAAAAATTAGTACTAATGAGTAAATGATTGCTCACATAAGCTGCATTCATAAATCACTTTCAATAAATATCGACAATTACAAGCAAGTCGCACCGTCAATCGAACCCTGATCCTCAAAACAACAGTCCAATGACTTATTCGTTAAAATACCAAAGCGACTTTAAGAAGTTATAAACAGAAGTAAAATATAAGCAAAAAGAATGGGAAGTAAGATAATTGTAAGAACTCAGTTTCTATTGAAGCAATCGACATAAAAATGTGGAAACCATTTCTAAATTACCACTATTTTAAGTGTGTTAGGTTTCATTAAGATCGCTAGAACCTAAGCTGATACTAGCAATATTAAATCCCATCCATCATTTTTTAGAAATTAAGCTTACTGAAATTTGAGAACGTCATCGCTCTTTTATGATGCAATTATTCATAAAGAAAAACGGGAACATTTAGGTACTCAATTTTAAGTACTTTTTTTAAAGTGTAGTAATGGCTGTTATACATAAACAACGATAACATTTTATTTTTAAAAATCAAAGTTTTAAATTTCGTCGAATATGTTGTATACAAGTAGTTTTCTGCATATATATATATATTTAATAACATCAATCATGAAACAAACACACATAATAAATCATATATATATATATAAAAATATATATATATATATATATATATATATATATATATATATATATATATATATATATATATATATATATATATATATATATATATATATATATATATATATATGTATGTATCTATCTTGTTACTAAAACTATTTATTATAATACAAGCAATTTTTTATTAAATCTAAAACTACAAAATGATCATAGCATTTTTATTTAGTTATATGTGTTTGTAATCTAACAATTGACAATCTAAACTAATAATTATTATTTATTTTTTTTAAATAGGTTTTATTTCTTTACTCACCAAAATTGTAATTTCAAATTACGACGCTGTAGTAATTTTGAGTAATATTTAAGAATAATTTTTTTAACCAAGAATCACATAAAAATAATTAATAATATATTAATGTATGTTACCATCACTACACTGCCAAGATAGCCTGGTCGGAAGAATACCAATATTTCAATTGGAGAATTGTGTGTTCGATTCTCTCTTGACATGAAGTATAACAACGAGATCATAAACGAGAGGTCGGAAACACAGCGTACAGAGGACTACTGCATATTAAATCTGTCGAGGTACAAATGCCCTAAAGTTGTTTGCGATGTATACATTCAAAGAGTGGGGTGACAGTTAATAGTTCCGTCACAATGGGCTATTGGCAACTGCCCTTATCTCTCTCTCTCTCGTTACTAAAACAACTATAGTTGTAACTACTAAAAATAATATTGTTTTCATCACATGATCATAGTTCATAATTACGAGGCAGTGCACTTGGTGTTTTGCTATAGAAAAGATCACAAATCGTTGCTAATAGCCGATTACTTATTTCTATAACGACATTAATTTTACCCTCTATTCGGCTATCATAGAATTTTCAGCAAAAAAATTATAATTTTACCAGCAATAAACAAAATTTCTAAATTCATAAAAACTACTTTATTTTTCATCTTGTTTAGTTACTTTTTATATTATTTAATAATTTATTTATAAATTAAATGTCATCTCTGTTAATATAAATATTATTTGACTTAAACATTTTTAAATTAAGTTATTAGAATATTATATAAACTGTTCTACAAAGGAAATAACTTTACAATTTAGTTCATAGTTAATTTGTTGCCGCTTGAAGGGATAATAACCAAACCCACATAATCTCCGCTTCCTAATTAACAGTAGCAATTTAATTAACAAAATACTTCTTTGTCATTTTCACAGAATAATTACAGACATCAGTCATTGTCAACATTAATTTTTATCACTTCTCCATTCTCGCACAAATATTTCAAAATGATGCAGAAAGTAATTCCTTACTCATTTACACAATTTTTTTAAGGCTGTGCTTCAATCAAAAATCAAATACGAGCAAAGAAACAAACGCAAAAATCCCTTACAAGTAGAACCTAGATCATTTTATTTTATATTATTTAATACACTATTTATAAATTAAACACCATCTAAAATTATTAGAATATTATTTAAACTCTTCTACAAAGGGAACAACTTCACAATTTGGTTAATGGTAAATTTGTTGTCCGCTCAGAGTGATAACCAAACTGCCACAATATCCACTTCCTAATTAACAGTACCAATTTAATTAACAAAATACTTCTTTGTCATTTTCAGAGAATAATTACAGACATCAGTCATTGTCAACATTAATTCTTCTGACCTATCCATTCACGCACAAATTCTCCAAAATGATGCACAAAGTAATTCCTTAATCATTAACTCAATCTTTTTTAAGGCTTCACCTCAATCAAAAATCAAATACGAGCTAAGAAACAAACGCAAAAATCCCTTACAAGTAGAACCTATATCATTTTATTTTTATATTAGTTAATACCTTATTTATAAATTAAAGGTCTTTTTATATTATTTAATAATTTATTTATAATTAAACTCCTTTTTATATTATTTAATACTTTATTTATAAATTAAACACTTTTTATATTATTTAATACTCTATTTATAAATTAAACACTTTTTTATATTATTTAATACTCTATTTATAAATTAAACACCTTTTTATATTATTTAATACTTTATTTATAAATTAAACACATTTTTATATTATTTAATACTTTATTTATAAATTAAACACCATCTCTATAATATAAATATGATTTGTCTGAAACGTTTTCAAATAAAGTTATTAGAATGCCATTTAAACTCTTCTACAGAGGTAACAACTTCACAATTTGTTTAATGGTAAAATTGTTGCCAGTCTCTGAGTGATAACTAAACTACAACAATCTCCACTTCATAATCAACAGTATCAATTTAATTAATATTTTCACAGAATAATTACAGACATCAGTCATGGTCAACATTGATTCTTCTCACTTATCCATTCTCGCACAAATACTCCAAAATGATGCAGAAAGTAATTCCTTACTCATTAATTATTTACTCAATCTTTTTTAAGGCTTCACCTCAATCAAAAATCAAATACGAGCTAAGAACGAAACGTAAAAATCCCTAAAAGTAGAACCTATATCATTCTATTTTTATATTAGTTAATAATTTATTTATAAATTAAACACCTTTTATATTATTAAATACTTTATTTATAAATTAAATACCATCTCTATAATATAAATACGATTTGTATTAAACATTTTCAAATAAAGTTATTTGAATATTATTTAAACACTTCTACAAAGGAAACAACTTCACTATTTGTTTAAAGGTAAAATTGTTGCCAAGCTCTGAGTGATAACCAAACTGCCACAATATCCACTTCCTAATTAACAGTAGCAATTTAATTAACAAAATACTTCTTTGTCATTTTCAGAGAATAATTACAGACATCAGTCAATGTCAACATTAATTCTTATCCCCTATCCATTCTCGCACAAATTCTCCAAAATGATGCATAAAGTAATTCCTTCCTCATTAACTCAACCTTTTTCTAAGACTGCACCTCAATCAAAAATCACATAAAAACAAACACAAAACTCCCAAGAAGTAGCACATATAACATGGTTAGGGAAGTAAGAAATCGCATAGCGTGACTCAATATCTTCTTTATGCCGGGGTATTTTTATTTCTTGAAGCCTTCCCTTCCTTTTTATTTATTGCCGGCAGAGTTGCGACCGTGTAGCGTCGTGTTGAAAGGCCTTTCGCCACAGACCCGTGTGGTTATTCATTTTCCCTTGCTGTAGTGCAAATGACAGGTTAAACACAATTTATGCGTCCGAGTTATCTCTGAGAAAAAAAAAGGGCCTGTTTGCGGGGGTGCGGTGGGAGTCACAAATCATGCTCGATTGTGTCGCGGATGATAAGATTTTTTCATCGGTTATTTTTATTATGAAAGGGGAGAAAAGTTTTGTGGGTTTCTTAACCAAAAATGCATATTTTAAGAAATATTTTTCAATATTAAAATTGTAGGGGTTGGTAGAATATTAGGTTTTTGGTTTTGGTTTTGGTTAATTAACGTCGCACTAGAGCTTCACAGTGGGCTATTGGCGACAGTTCGGGGTCTATCTCGAAGGAAAGACCCGGGAACACATTAACATTCACACACACATTCATACATGCACCTCGTTATTTTAGAACCATGGTCAGATGACGAGGAAACACCTGAACTGGCACCCAACGCCTTCAATAGACGTCGGGACTTTGGACCTCGATCAGATGTATCGTGCACCAGTCCCGTACGCTCGCCGTTAATTTTTGCGGATGTTTTCGACGACTTTTCTAGTATTTTTGTAGCGAAGCTGGAGGTAGAATATTAGGAGCAGGTGGCAGGTGGGGATCATTTCTACACCTTTTATGAACAGCTGGAAAAATCACTTTTTGTGTACATGATGTTCATAATTAATAAATATAAATATATTTTTATATTTAAATTTAACTTTTGTTTTTATTTAATACGGTTTTATACAAATACAAATACTATACAAATATTGACGACCAATAACGGGCTCAAGGCCCAACAAGTTTGGTCCATCTAGTACCTCTTCACTAACCCCAATGCATATCTAACTTCTTCTTAAAATCCTTTACTGATGTACAATTAATTATATTAGCAAGTTGTTCCATTCGTATATTGCCCTATTATAGAAATAGTGTTTTCTCCCTACCCGGTTAAAATGGGATTTTTTTAACTTAAATAAATGACCTCTCGTTCTATCACTCATATTAAAATCCAAACCCTCCACATCCTCCTTATGAAATTAATATTTAAAAAAAAAATGTATTTGTATCAACCTTCCCTTAATACAGAATATGCATTGCTTCGTGGTAGGTTTTGTATTGGTAAAAAATTATATAAAAACAATTCAACTCTTTTATGTAATATTTATAATATATTTTACACTTATAAACTTACAAAGAGACACAATAATTAACTTTTTATTAGTAAGTGCATAACAGCACTGAAAAAAAAGGTATTTAAAAATGGGTATCTGAAATACTCATTTTTCTTTGAGTACATTTTAATCATATATGATCGATGACTTACTCAAATTTAAGTAACAATACTTTCACAAAAATGGTAAATGCTTTCTAATCTCAGCTTCTGTTCAAGCCATCTTAACAAAGCGACATTAAAAACTTAAAATAGTTGTTCAGAAGATGGTTTTCTTCATTATTTTATGTCGGTTGCTTAAATGGAAACTGAGGTATTGCAACTCAATTATCTTACTTCCCATTCTTTTGGCACACTTTTTTAACATGTCTTCTGTTTATAACTTCTTCAAGTCGCATTTGTAGTTTAACGGATAAGACATTGGACTGCAGTGACTGAAGATTTGGGTAAACAGTTGTTCAGAAGATGGTTTTCTACATTGTTTTATGTCGGTTGCTTAAATGGAAACTGAGCTATTACAACTCAATTATCTTACTTCCCATTCTTTTGGCACACTTTTTTAACATGTCTTCTGTTTATAACTTCTTCAAGTCGCATTTGTAGTTTAACGGATAAGGCATTGGACTGCAGTGACTGAAGATTTGGGTTCGATTCCAGGTAAGTATTGGTTGTAATTGTTGATATTTATTGAATGGGATTTATGAATGCAGCCTATGTAGGCAATCAAATTATCTTTTTATTAATGTTTACTCATTGTACTTATTTTTGAGTACACGTCTTTTTCAAAAATGTAACTTATGTATTCGGATCAATGATAAGCATCGAATGTACTTAAAAGTGAGTACGTTTTATTAATTGCTGAGTATCTATTGTGAACAGTGTTGTATGTGCCCCTGGTACAGATGATCATTTTATTATTGCATTGATTAACACTTGGATTTTATTGGTAATATTTTTCAAACCATTCAGCTCTTTTTATGTAGTATTTATTATACACTTAAAAACTTTTCAAAAGCACAGATAAACAATAATTAACTATTTAACAGGCCAGTCAATACAATCGCAATATAAAGTCTCAAGGCGATTTTTTAATTATCACCCAATCGATAAAACTTGTTAACTATTAAATTTAACTTCTGAATATTTAATAATTTGTAGTATTAAAATATATTTTACTTAAACAGTCCATTTGATATAGGGCACAACTGATATGTATCAAAGTTCCCCTACTGATGGTGTATCAGTCTCTCCATTTTCTATCTCAGTCAGCCATTTTTAATTGCACTTGTTATAGCAAAATGTAACACCATATTATGTAAACACTTATCCTAATACCAGTTTATACGAAAACAGTCTGTACTGGATATAAACAAGATTTTAGTATGAAATCCTGATTTAAAAGACATTAAAACTGTTCACTTTTGTGTACACAAACCGTGATTGATTTCAGCAGTAAAAAACTATAACAGTTACCCCATAAACTTCCGGGGGTAACTGTTTGTTGCCTTTTTATCTGGGAGAAGACGAATTAAATTATTCACTAATATCAATTTAAAGTTATGAAAACTATATCAATGTGCTTCCTTTAACCCTACCACGTTATTTCAATAATATATTTTTTTAGTACTAAAATATTCTTTTTGGTAGAAGAAATTTTAAATATTAATCATCTGAGGATCGCAAGATCGTTTATCGCCCAGGAGCAGCAAATATTGTAAATTTATAAAAGTACTTTATTTTCAAAACATTTTGTAATTTAAAACACTTGACGAATTTTTAAAGTCATTATTAGTTAAGAATGTCATCAAAGGAATGAATTGTAAATATAAATTAAAGTTGACTAAAAAAGTAAAACTAACTTAAAGTTAAACTAAAGTAAATTTGTTTGTTTGTTAGTTTGTCTGTCTGTCTATCTATTTGTTTATTTGTTAGTTTGTCTGTCTGTCTATTTATTTGTTTATTTGTCTGTCTGTTTATCTATTTGTTTATTTGTCTGTCCGTCTATCTATTTGTTTATTTGTCTGTCCGTCTGTCTGTCTATCTATTTGTTTATTTGTCTGTCCGTCTGTCTGTCTATCTATTTGTTTATTTGTCTGTCCGTCTGTCTGTCTATATATTTGTTTATTTGTCTGTCCGTCTGTCTGTCTATCTATTTGTTTATTTGTCTGTATGTCTTTTTATTTATTTATTTATGCATGTATGTATTTATTTGTTTATTTGTTTATATGTTTATTTGTTTATTTATTTATTTGTTTGTTTATTGATTGATTGATTGATTGATTGATTGATTGATTGATTGATTGATTGATTGATTGATTGATTGATTGATTGATTGATTGATTGATTGATTGATTGATTGATTGATTGATTGATTGATTGATTGATTGGTTGATTTGTTGATTGGTTGATTGGTTGATTGGTTGATTGATTGATTGATTGATTGATTGATTGATTGATTGATTGATTGATTGATTGATTGATTGATTGATTGATTTTTGATTGATTGATTGATTGATTGATTGATTTATGGCAAAAATCAACTCCAAATATTACAGTACCAGTGCAGCCACACACAAAATATTTGGGGGGTTAAGACAAGAAATTTCTTAACTTAACAATTCGGAATTCCCAACTTGAACGATTCAAAATTCCCAGCTTAATGGCGCAGGCGCGGCGTCCGGTACGGGTACCAGATCAGGTGTTATCCCCGTTATCTGACCATGGTTCAAAAATACGGGGCATTATTCCCAGGTATTTCCATGGAGATAGGCTCCGAACCAACGCCAATAGTCCAAAGTGCAGCTCTATTGCGATGTTATTGAATCCAAAAAATCTTAATAACTCGCAATTCACAATTCAACAGTGCCAAAAATTCCCAGTTCCAACTTATAGACATTTGTCAACTTTCTAACGAAAATAGTAAACAGTTTTCTCGAAAGTATTGATTTGTTGCAGCAATTTTCTAATACAGTGTCCGATTACTGAGGTTTAATTTAAGTTTCATCTTACAAGTTGAGCAATTTCTAATCTTCTCTCGCTTTCATTTACTAATAATATTAATATTCTTGAGGCATGAATTATCCCAACTAATGGAATTTTAAAACTTTAAATTCTCAACTTTTAAGGTTTCCAGATTATTGGGAGTGGGGGGGGGAGGATCATGCTCCCCCCTACCCCCACGGTGCGTGACTCAGTTTATATATATATATATGTATATACATAAATTACCATAAGATAGATCTCACAAATTAAATCTACATAATGTTCTACCTATAACAAATTTGATTCGCTGAAAAAGTATGAAGCCTTCTGCACGTCCCTTTGGTCAAAACTATATTGCTACAGTATCACAGTAAATATTATTATACAAGTAAAGCTATGTAATGAATATAGAGGTTTCCAAAGCAGTAGTTATTATTTATACACTGAGAATGAGTAAACATTTGGAATCGCAAAATAATTACCAAATTAAGTTTTCAAGCCAAATCAACATACACATTAAATTGGTAAGATGTTGTTAATTTATGTATAGTTGTTTTTAATTAGGTTCGTTAAACAAAATGATTAATTGTTTATATTAAAATGAAGCAATTGTTTTAGCCATTGTAATTAATTAATATTTACATTTTGAAAATCTATTAATATTGCTGAAATTACTAAATTAAAAGCTAACATTAAGAAATATACAAATTAATGTATAACAGCAAAATAATGAAATATTACATAAAATGGGATATTACATATTAAATCAAATATTTTTTTTATTATATTCAATTTCCATTAACGAAATCATAAAAACAGAACTTTCCAATAATTTAATTAATTGCGTAAATTATTCCATTTTGAGAAGAAAAACATTAGAAACGTTATTTTTAAACTTAAATAAGGATTATAAATTCTAAGTAAGATGTTGTAAATAAAGTACACACATAAATTTACAGCAACAGCATTCAGATAAATTTTATCTGAAACTTGAGAAATATCAGTCTTCGTGATGCTGATGTGCATTGCATTGAACATAACTGGTATCAGTTGCAATATTTATATTCTCCAAGATAAATATTTTATCTAGCCGAAACGAGGCAACGAAGTGATGACATATATTTGGAAAATCAAATATTTTTCGAAAGACGAGGAAATATTCATCACGTAAATTAAACTTCAAATATCCTAGTATTTGGGTAGGTTACAGCTGTCGAAACTTGTAGTTGATGTTTTCAACTTAAGCTCAACTTTGCTTATGAAGTATTTTTCAATCATTTATATATTTGTTACTCCTTTAAAACCTGTCACAAATGTGTATTTCCCTGTTACGTGAATTTCATTTCATATCTATAAAATATGAAAGCCATACTTTTATTTACATCTATAAATAAAGATATTAGACGTCCCAGTTTTGCCGGGACTGTCCCGGTATTTAGCCCTCGCCACGGAAATTGTCCCGGGCAGGCTCAGGTTCCAGGATTACTCATCATTCCTACACATGAGCCCCGTTTACAAAAGCTCTAAAAGCCAGTATTAATCCTGAAAATTCCCGTTGCCGGTAATAAATATCCCAATTTATTGCTGGTGCGATTGACAGTCCCAGCTCTCCCTAGGAACGTTTCGGGAGTATTGCGAATATAATTATGTATATATATATATATATATATATATATATATATATATATATATATATATATATATATATATATATATATATATATATATATATATATATATATATATATATATATATATATATATATATATATATATATATATATATATATATATATATATATATACATATATATATATATGTATATATATATGTATGTTTCTTTATATATATATATATAAAGAAATGGAGAAAGATGGCGAGAGAGAGAATAGTTTAAAAACTTATGAATTTAATTTTAAAAAATACCATCAAAAAATGTCATAGATAATAAAACATGCATTAGGCCGCTAAGACTGTTAAATATTTAAATCAATTTAAATTGATAAAGGACATTCTTATGAATTTCTTATTGCCATCTTCACAGAAGATCAATTCGACTTTCAACAAAATTAATATGCATGCGTATGAATCATTAAGTTCTAAGTACTAATAATCAAATACAATCAAAGTTAATAATATACTACAGTTAAATTAGGAATTAATATCCTCAGAATTGGTATTATATATGCATTTGTCTCTCCTTTGTTTTTATAAAAGTTAACTTAAGTTATATTAAAAAATATATTACTACATTTTTTGAGAAAACACTATTTCAATAATAAGGTAATAGACAAATTTGACAATTACCAGTTAATATTGTTAATTATCCTAGAGCAAAGGATTTTAAGAAGAAGTTAGATATTCGTGAAGGGATAGTTAAGAAATACTAGCTGGTTGGACCTTGTTGAACCTGTTGTTGGTAGTCAATATTTGTATTCTTATTTTAGGAAAATAAACAACATTTTTAGCATGATCTTTAGTCCCAACCAAAAAATAATTATATATCTATTCACCCTCTGACTGAGCTGAACTGACTTAAGTCGTCCATGGATTTCCAGTTTTTTTGACAATACACACACACATTTAAAATTAATAAAAATATTCAGTGTTGAAATATTTTTCAAATCTAAAGCTTTGAGGTATTTCTTGGAAGCTACATATATTAAAATAATACAAATTAAAATTATATATATATATATATATATATATATATATATATATATATATATATATATATATATATATATATATATATATATATATATATATATATATATATATATATATATATATATATATATATATAATATACATATATTGAAATATAAAGTAAAC
Organism: Troglohyphantes excavatus; assembly: GCA_963932185.1. Taxonomy (NCBI): domain Eukaryota; kingdom Metazoa; phylum Arthropoda; class Arachnida; order Araneae; family Linyphiidae; genus Troglohyphantes; species Troglohyphantes excavatus. The sequence continues at coordinate 36,971,384 of OZ010670.1, read as the reverse complement.
TATTTCAAAGAGAAAACATTTTTACAATTTTCTCCTTTTGTGTAACGCTCAGAAAGTTAAACATGTCATTTTCATAATACTCAAAGCATTACCACGCAACCAGTAAAGCAGCTTCATAATGCTACATTGCATAACGCGCAAAACCAAAACTAAAAACTCATAATTGCTTAGGTATTGATAATATGCGACGAACTCATTTGTTAAACCACCACATTGGAAAGTTCTTGAGAAACCTCTCTTCATTACGCATTTCCATTACTTTCTTATTTCCAGCGCTTTATTCAAGTTTCTTTATCCGAATTCCATAAAAGCAACTCCGACAACTCCCAAAAAGCCATCGGAAAACGCTTTTCTTCTACATGGCATTCAACTACTCTCAAACCAGGAAATATCGGCTTACGTCATTACCCACGAAACCGGAAAATGAGAAGCTTTTATTGGCTTGTCAGAAAACTAGCAAGCGTTAAATTTTTTATGTTAGTTTTCTCTAAGATGAACATTAAAGCACAAGCGGAGTATCCAAATTCCATTGAATGGATTTTAGATTTCATTTTGTTCCTTATCGAAGCCATAAACTGATACTTTCAAGAGTTAAGCAAAAATTGGTCATGGAAGCTCTTGTTGGCCTTTTTGACTTGCAAATTGTAGTAAATTGTATCCTGTAATAGTTTTATGGATATTTTGTTTACTGGAGGATGACCAAAATATACTATAATAATGTTATAGTTGCTTAACTTGATGTTTACCTAATCATCCGGTAAACAGTATACTGTAAACTATGATTTGAATGTAAATGTATGTTATTTTATCGAATCAATATCCTTAGGAATATTCTTACATTTATAACGATATGTTAGTTGAGACAAAGAGTTCTTCAATATAATTTGGCTACAGAAATAAAGTTTTAATAGAGTTTTAATAAAAAGGACACATAATTGTCAAAATACATTTTTTTAAAAAAATGCGGGAGTTTCAAGTGACGTATCATGATGGAAACTTACTAGTAGTTTCGATTTCTTCTCTACAGCAGACAACTTTGTTTTTGTTTGTTTAGTCGCTACGCTTGCAATTATGGGAAAGTTTGTTTATAATATTTGTTTTTTCCAAATAAGTAATACTTTTATTCTATATATGAAAAAATTTAAATACAGAAATACTTATATTATATATGTATATAATCGCTTATAATTAAAATTACATCGAAATACGAAAAAACACTTTTATTTCAACACAAAAAATGCTTCATAGACGATTTTTACAATCTATCTCAGTGTATGAAGTAAATAATTTTATATTGAGATATTATTTAATGACAAAAACTTTAAATTATAGTATAGGAACTGAAGTTCCATGCTAATCCTATGTGCTAATCCCTTCCATGCTAATCCCTTCTTCGGCGTCGCCGATTTTTCTCCATGTTCCGATTGAACAGCGGTCTTCTTCTTCTCGGCGTGAAACTCCCCAATTATCGATGTATAACTTCAATTGTTTCGTACAAAACCTAACTCCTTCATTTTATGCCCTCTGCGAAGCTCAACGTCTTAAGTCGTTTTTCTAGCAATACCATAGCCATACTAATCTTAAAATACATAAAAATATTCGACGCTGAGATATTTTTCAATTTCAGAGGGTTAGGGGTGGTTCTTAGAAACTACATCAATTAAAATAAAAATAATTAAAGTATACATATAATATACATATAAATACAAATATTGACGACCACCAACAGACTCGGGGGCCTCCGTAGCCGAGCGGATAATGGCGTCAGCTAGGAATACGAAGGTTCCCGATTCTTGTGATCGGAGGGTTCCCAGCTTCGCTACAAAAATATTATAAAAGTCGTCCAGAACATCCGCAAAAATTAACGGCGTGTATACGGGACTGATGCACGATAAATCTGATCGGGGTCCAAAGTTCCGACGTCTATTAACGGCGTTGGGGGCCAGTTCAGGTGTTTCCTCGTCATCTGACCATGGTTCTAAAATAACGAGGTGCATGTATGAATGAATGTGTATGTGTTCCCGGATCTTTCCTTCGAGATAGACCCCGAACCGTCGCCAATAGCCCACTGTGCAGTTCTAGTGCGACGTTAATTAACTAAACCAAACCAAACAACAGGCTCAATGCCTAACAAGGTTAGTCCAGCTAGTATCTCCTAACAATCCCCCAATGAATACCTAACTTCTTCTTAAAATCCTTTACTCATGTATAATTAATAATATTCATTGGCAAGTTCTACCATTTGTCTATTACCCTATTATAGAAAATGGGGTTTCTCCCTTCCAGATTAAAATGGATTTGTTTAATTTAAACCCTCGACCAATCGTTCGTATTAAAATCTTAACCCTCCATATCCCCTTGTTTAATAAATTTGAACAGTTGAATAACATCTCCTGTGAGCCTTCTTTTTTCCAGATATCATTTCCTCTAAATATGTAGAACATTTTAAAAACGTTTCTAACCCAAAAAACTCATGGGCATGGAACAGTTCGAAGTTTTACCTGAGCTCAAATTTAACAAGATGAGATAAATGCATTTTTGTGAAAGATATATTAATTAAAACTTTTGTTGCAAAAAAATTGTTATATTCATATTAGATGGAACATTTGTATAGTTGAGTTATAAATATAAACAGCAGTGTTATTTGTAACAAAAACTAAAATAATCATATTAATTTTGATGGATATTTGCTATTTTGAAAATCTACTGTAAACTTATGACACTTCTTATAGTTTATATACAATTATGGTTATTTACAATTACCAATTAATTTTTTTAACATAAACTAAACAACCAATCCCACATACTTTTACGTTTCTTATCTATGTTATCTACTCATCCGTTACGCAGATTAATGAATATTCAGATATTGTATGTATATTTAAAGTTCCCTTTTAATAAACTATTTTATATATCTTTCACAACATAACAGCATCAATACCAACATATCCGATAACACAAACGAACGTTAAATAAAAAAAAGGTTTTAGTATATCCAATGAAATCAATTTAAAAGTTACATTAAAAAAAAAATAACAAAATCACCTGAGTGCATTCTTTCAATTTATTTAGCCCGAAGCTATCTCAGTTCAGCTCAATAAATCTAATTTTTCAACAGTGAATAAAAAAGACTCTTTTTTAAATTCCTAAAGGTTCCAACGGTAATATCATCCCCAAATAGAACAACCCAAAGACTCCCTCTCAATTGTCTTAGAACAAAACATTTAACGAACTGGCGATGTTCTGAGTCACGAAACAAGAATTCAAAAAAAGGAAAGCTGAGTTGTCGATTGCTTCTCCTTTCTTATTCGTATTGTCATTGGCTGTTCAATCTCCAGTCATGTGAGCAATCTCTGTTGACTGATATTTCATTGGATTCTAGTCCTCCATTGGAATCTTTCCGTGTTAGAAGAACGAAATAGATCGAAAGAAATAGTAGAAAAATATTTTTTTCGGGTGGATTTTCTTTTTGTATTTTATATTATTTTAGGAAATGTTCTTTTTGTGAAACAGTATTTCAGAATATTACCCCAAGGTGACTTTGGACGCCAGAGGTTGTATTCCTTAAGTTTTAAAATGATAGACGTGTTGGAATTGATCAAATTGGCAAGGGATATTTTGAAACTGAATTAGGGAAAATAGACGTTTTGGAATTGATCAAAATGGACAAGAGATATTTTTTAACTGCATTACGAAAAAAAAGACGTTATGGAATTGAGCAAAATGGACTTCAAGAGATATTTTGGAACTGAATTAGAGATAAAGAGACGTTTTAGAAATGAATAAAATGGTCAAGAGATATTTTGGAACTGAATTAGGGAAAATATACGTTTTGGAATTGATCAAAATTGACAAGAAATATTTTGGAACGGAAAAAAGTCGTTTTGGAATTGATCAAAATGGACAAGAGATATTTTGAAACTGAATTAGGGAAAAGAGACGTTTTCTAATTGATCAAAATGGACAAGAGGTATTTTGGAACTGAAAAAAGTCGTTTTGAAATTGATGAAAATGGACAAGAGATATTTTGGAACTGAATTACGGAAAAAGGGACGTTTTGGATTTGAACAAAATGGACTTCAAGACATATTTTGGAACTGAATTAGAAAAAAAAGACTTTCTGGAAATGACCAAAATGGACAAGAGATATTTTGGAACTGAATTAGAGAAAAAGCGACGTTTTGGAAATGACCAAAATAGACAAGAGATATTTTGGAACTGAATTAGGGAAAATATTCGTTTTGGAATTGATCAAACTTGACAAGAAATATTTTTGAACAGAAAAAAGTCGTTTTGGAATTAATCAAAATAGATAAGAGATATTTTGGAACTGAAAACAGTCGTTTTGGAATTGATTAAAAAGGACAAGATATATTTTGGAACTGAATTAGGAAAAATCAGACGTTTTGGAAATTACCAAAATGGACAAGAGATATTTTGGAACTGAATTAGAGAAAACGAGACGTTTCGGAAATTACCAAAATGGACAAGAGATATTTTGGAACTGAATTAGGGGAAATAGACGTTTTGGAATTGATCAAAATGGACAAGATACATTTTTAAACTCTGTAACAGTGACAAAAGACATCTTGTTCTCATTTATCACAATATGTTCTGCGTGCCCTTGCCTAACCTTCATCCGCATGTTACACCCTTTCAGCCCCACAATCTCTTCATTTGCATCATATGCACTTAAGATAAAACTATATTGAATAATATTAAGTAAAAATTTCACCTATTTCTCTGTGTAAACTGATGGGCCGCCATATTGGAATTCTTGTAGGGGACAAGAGATGTGAATATCATTTCAATCATTTTCAATTAGAATTTCCCATTCATTTTCAATTAGAAAAAAAATTGCTTTCCGAAATGTTGTCTACATCAAATTTTATAAACAAATAATTAGCAATAAAAAACACAATCCAAAAAAGTGGACCAGAGGTGTTTGGGAATTGAACGACTCGTGTTATCTATTATTAATTATAGAGTTAAAAACATTAAACCATTTATTTTAGGAAGTATACTGAAAAACAAAATAAATCCATATGCATAGAGTATAATATCCTTTGTATGTAAAAAGCTTTTTCTTGTTAACAAATATAACAGACACGTCTATTGTCTTTTCCTAAAAGACAAAAAAATAAACAATTAATCGTCTCTAAACACATCCAATAAAAATTTTAGAAAGAATACACTTACGAAATGTATATTAAGTAATTTAAATATTGTTATTTTTTTTTCATTTTTAAATTATTAATTACATTACAGATACAATTTTATAATCCAGATATAACTCAACCTTTTTAAATATGATTCTCTTACTTGAAACTGACACGTCAAAACTTTAATTCTATAAAAGAAAATGCATTCATCAAATAAATTTTATTTCCTATTAAGTTTTAAACTATAGTCGCATCGCGCGTACGTCAATAATATTAAGATAAGCTATTGCTAATTCAATTTTCTGATATCAAATCATTATAAGGTAATCAGTCACTATTATTAATCACAAGTACGGTTGCAACTTGGCATCGTTTCGTATTAATATATCAGCTAAATGAGGGTTGCTACGATGGGTGTTCATTTGATGAATTGATTCAAATGTCATAATTAAAGCAACGTAAGTGTATGAAAGCAACTTACATTACTGCAAGTGGTATTGCAAATATGAAATTCACGAAAGCTGGGATTTAATGAATAAGTTATTTATATCAGTTTAACACTCACGGAGGTAGATAAAATAAAATTAATTGATTATTCCTTCTCTTACTTTCCGTATACGCAAGCAGTTGAAATTTGAAAGAGTTGTTTCTTATTCCTGAAGTACGAAAACTAAGCAAATCGCGAACTTTCTGATGAAATATTCATTCTGCGCACTGGGCTAAAGTAAAGTATACTTATAATTAGTTATAATTCTTCCCACATACCCAGGAAATTGAAAATTGGCAGAGTTAATCTCTATACCTCAAGAAAGATAAGTTAGCTATTTGTATTCTTCTAGCTAAAATACCTGTTCTGCACATGGAATTAAAGTTACACTCATCTATCAATTTAATTGTTTTGAACTTTTAGAGAGGAAAATGGATAAAAAATATAATAAATAAGAGTATTTTTTCTATCGTTTATAATCATGTTGCTAATTTTTAGTTATGTATACTATTATTAAATTATTTTTCTTTTTAATGTATACTTTTTAAGCAGGTTATTTTCAAGAATAGTAAATAAAAGTTTTGTGAAGAATTCTTAACACCCTGTTAAAAATAATGAAAGTTCATTAACAAAATGGCGACAAAAGGTAAAAAAAAGGTTATTTATCAGAAATGACGACAAAAGGTAAAAAGAATATTAATCAGAAATGAGAGTATTATACCGTATAATTACTAATAGTTCTGGGAACAAAAGACTTTGCGACTGCTCCCAGATAATTCCTCGATCCAGTTAAATGAAAATTCAGGATAGTTAAATTCCGGATATATAAATTCCGGATAACCGAATATTTTTAACGAAAGGTTTTAAAGTGAGACATTCCCTATCATATAAACAAAATATCCGAATTTCTTAATTAAAAAAGAAATTAGGTCGAAATGATAACCTGTCACCTTGGCGTGTTTGGCGGTATTAGTTGGAACTGAAGTCGGTTAAAAAACATATACGTCGATTTTAATGACTTGATGCAAAATTCATTCCAAATTTGAAGAAAATCGAACAACGCGTTCGGCCGTAAATGCGTAACAAACAAATATACTAACAGACGAAGTGCTGAAAAGTCGAGTTAAAACAAGGACTTCACTAACACTCGGTCAATAAAATTGAATAAGCATACATTTACCTAAAACTACAATGGATATATAAAACTCCTTTACCATTAAAATTACGAAAATATCAACGCAAAATTTACTTAGTAATTTAATGACGTACGATAAAGATTAAGTTATTACATGTAAAGGTATTTTTTTGGAATAAGTTCTTTCAAAATAATCCTCAGTTGCGCATATAACTCTGTATTCTCAAACAGAATTTTATCTTCTTGCTACGCAGTGGAAACATCTCAATTACATTATGCCTCGAATGCTACTCCTTTCATTTTGAAAATAAGAAATCCTTGCTCTTGGATATCAAACTTTAAAACGAGTGCTTGCATATGTTAATTTGATTTTCAAAGAATATAGCTTGCATGTCGACGATATCGCAAATGTAAGCAAAGGCGACTGACTTCTGTAGCATTCCATGTACAGATATTTTTATAACTTTTATGATAAATAAATCCTGTTGTCGACTTTCGAGTCTTCTGACTTCTGCCGAAGTTTTTTTTTTTTTCTGAGCTATAAATGTACCATGTTGTATTGTAATATAACTGTTTTAGAATTTTAAGACTTTATCAGTGCTACTTTTACCTTAATAATCCTTTGAATCTTCAAAAATAAAGCTTTCATATGCCTTTTTTTACAGAACAAATTGTCCTTAAAATATTCTTTTGATGTTATATGTGTACCTGCTGTGAATATTTTCGAGATAGATTTTCTAAGAGGAAGAAATTAAAGTGTAAAAAATACGTTAAATTAACAATAAAGTTGTTTAATAAAAGTTTATTTTTACTTTTGTGTAACCAATTTATATTATTACTAGGAGGCTCCGCTAACGCTCCGCCAACCCCCGGAGGATTGCTCCGCAAACCACTTCTCGCTTCGCTCGCTAAAAGGTAGGACACAATAACAATGTGTCCTAGTAACAATATTTTTTTTAATTATATTACCAAAAACTTTAAACGTTTAAACTAAATTTAAATTATAAGTCACCTTGGCATAAATAAATGTTTTCGCCATGTAAATCAATATAAAATCATTTAATTTCTTTTAAACTACAAATGAAAACAATAGAACCACTGGCAAGCCATTATTTGTTATTTTATTTCTACCATTATTTATTATTTTCCACGTTATTTTCACACCTTTCCTGCGTTTTAGTTTATTTTTTAACATTATTGGTAGTTTGTTTTGGCATAATTGACGTTAAGCTTACCATACTCTTGCCTACCGGAAGTGTGTACGTAACTAAGTTAATACGTCATAAAAATGAAGGTCATAAAAATCTAGTTTTCAAAATTGCCAACAGATGGTGACACGTCAATGTTCCGCTCATTTGAAAACTCAAAAGCGTTTTTCAAAACTCCTATTTTTAATGTAATAGGGTTTATATTCTTCCTAATTTAAGCTGACATCAACAAAATAATTATTTACTAATGAATTGAAGGGGCTAATCGTCAAAATGGCTTACATAATGGCAAAATAAAAATACGGGCACAACAGAATTTCGTAAACAAAGTAACTGTTGCCACTCAGCGTACAGAAAAACAGCGTTTTTCAATCACCGCGTAAGAGAAATATATATAAAGATGTTTCTAGACTCTTTAGATTGGCACTTGGCGGTGCTGAACGTTGTTAAAAAAATTGTGATTATAAATGTAGTTTTTAACATCATATTTACTGATTATATTTGTTAGGTCTAATACAACAAAATCTTAAAAAATATTTTACTAAATTGGTTTTCCCTTTTAATGCTTATAAACATATTTTTACAATTATAAACATTTATTTGCTGAAATTTCTTAGCTTATTATAATACCTAATAAATTTGTAAAATTCACGATTTTTTTTTATTTGCTAAAATTACAGTTTGAAGGATTCTAAATATACTTGCAAAATTCTAGAACTGTAACTATGTTTTTAATGAGTTATTTGCATGTTTACTTTGAATGACAGGGGAGTTTTTCAAGGAACACAAAAACTTTAAATTGTGTTTTCTCCGTGTTAAATTTTCTGTGATATGAAGTTTTTCGGAATGCTAAAGGTTTTTTATTATTAATGGGAAAATGTGTAATGTTTTCAGTATATTATAAATTGGCGTCCTAAATAGCTATATTAGTAGTATTTTTTTTACTAAAGTAAAAAAAATTCAGTTTTAAGAAAAAAAAATTTGTTGTGTTATTTTGAATAATTATTTTTCTAAATTCAAATATATGAAGTATACACAATTTTAATGCCAATTCTAATGTAGTACAGTTCACAGTATCTGAGAAAAAAATATTTAGTGAAAAAATATAATTTATTAAAATACAAATACAATGTTAAAATACGCAATAAAAATCCATCAAATCTGGACAAATTTTGGGAGATACATCTCCTTTCATCAGCAAAAAAAGAAAAGTCTGTGTGCTATAAAATAGAAATAAACCCAGAAATGTGATGAGAAATGAGATGTATCTCCCGAAACATGTCCAGATTTTATGAATTTTTATTGCGTATTTTAACGTTGCATTTGTATTTTAATATTCTTAACGCAATGTTCTATAAGACGACTTTTTATCTTAAAAAATATAATTATTAAAAAAAAACTGTTTGCGTTTAAAAAAAAGCGTAAGAAATCTAAAAAAAATTTAATTTTGAAAAAAATACAAACATTTGTGGATTTTTGGGGAGAAATGTTTTTTTATATAAATTTAAATAATATACATTAAAAATGTGATTCAAGTGACATCGTGTCCTCCCTTTAAGCAACGATATAATTTACTATGTTTCATAATTTGTAAAGATTACTATGAAAATATCGTAAAAGATACTAAAAAGGCTGAGGGGGGATAAAGAATAATAAGAAATCTTTCCAAAATATTATTAAAAGTTTTTCCAAAAAACGGGAAAACAAGATATGCGAGTAAATTTCAAACAAACTCGTTTTAACTGTCTTCTCTTGACGTTAAAGCCTTTCGGCATAACTTCTTGCAATTATTTCTCATGTCCGTTTAAAATTGCAAAAGTTTATAAATTTCACTTTCGTAAATAGCACGTTACCCGAGACTCGAGGACGACGAAGCAATGAACGTAAAAGCGAATACGACATGAGTTTTCCTGATATTTGAGTATCAGTCGGAAACTGGTTTCAAAGTTCTGCACGGGAAGGAAACGATCTGGAAATGGTCTCTTAAGTATGTATTTAAAGAATATTTTAAAGGTGAAAGTGCTTTTTAGAAAGAAAGAAAGTGAACTGCCGGGATTAATTTGCAAACGATGTGGAACATGAAAGTTTTTCTTAGAAACACGTAAAAATATGGAACAGATGTAGTATCGGACATTTGGCTCGTTTTTTTTGTTGGCGACAAAAAATGTCGACAAAACGGTTTTTTCGATTTGCGCAGCTAAATTGAAGAATTAATAAAGAAGTTTTATTCAACTGTTATTAACTATTTTGTTGTATTTTTCCGCTTTCATTCGAAATTGCCGTATAAAATAGTTTCGGCAACGCGCAAAAATTATTAGACAGCACGTTGACGTCTTAGGGTTGCCAGACCGAAAGTCGCCACAAGAATTAAAAATACCAACAATGTCAGATTTGCGTATTCGTACATGTGAGGTTGACATACTATAAATTTATCGCCCCTGTAAAACACGCCAAAAACAATTCGCGCGCCAAATATCCTATATTACATCTGTACCAAAACTATTTCTCTGAATTTTTTTTTTTTGCTTTGGAAGTTTTAAATATAATTAACATAATCTAAAAATAAATGCTTGGTAATTGTAATGATTGTTTAGTATATTTTCTTTCTTTAAGAACATATTTTTTATTCGATGTTATTTATATTTAATGTAATCTTATTTCGTTTGATTAACCGTTCCTAAGTTACACATTTAGTCAACTTTACAAGAGAGGGCAAAACTTTAATCCTGCTCTTATTGCAAAGCATTAAAAATAATTTCGTGTGTTACTCTTGGTGGTACAAAACGAACTCTTAAGACATAATCTGCAATGAAACCAAAATCGACAACTTTGGCTTTAGATTCTTCCAAAATAAATTTATATAAATGTGATAAATAGCATTCCAAAATTCATATATTTTTAATGAACTAATATAAACGAGGATAAATTATGAGTTTTAATTCATATTAAATAATTATTTTACATATATTTAGCCATGAAAATAGTACTGCTTATACATTTTTTAATGAACTAATATAAACAAGGATTAATTGTGAAGTTTTAATTCATATTAAATGATTATTTTACATATATTTAGCCATGAAAATAGTACCCGTTTATATATTTTTTTAGTAAACTAATATAAACAAGGATTAATTATGAGTTTTAATTCATATTAAATTATTATTTTACATATATTTATCATTGAAAATAGTATTGTTTATATATTTTTTAGTGAACTAATATAAACAAGGATTAATTGTGAAGTTTTAATTCATATTAAATGATTATTTTACATATATTTAGCCATGAAAATAGTACCCGTTTATATATTTTTTTAGTAAACTAATATAAACAAGGATTAATTATGAGTTTTAATTCATATTAAATTATTATTTTACATATATTTATCATTGAAAATAGTATTGTTTATATATTTTTTAGTGAACTAATATAAACAAGGATTAATTATGAGTTTTAATTCATATTAAATGATTATTTTACACATATTTTGCCATGAAAATAGTACTGCTTATACAATTTTTAATTAACTAATATAAACAAGGATTAATTGTGAAGTTTTAATTCATATTAAATGATTATTTTACATATATTTAGCCATGAAAATAGTACCCGTTTATATATTTTTTTAGTAAACTAATATAAACAAGGATTAATTATGAGTTTTAATTCATATTAAATTATTATTTTACATATATTTATCATTGAAAATAGTATTGTTTATATATTTTTTAGTGAACTAATATAAACAAGGATTAATTGTGAAGTTTTAATTCATATTAAATGATTATTTTACATATATTTAGCCATGAAAATAGTACCCGTTTATATATTTTTTTAGTAAACTAATATAAACAAGGATTAATTATGAGTTTTAATTCATATTAAATTATTATTTTACATATATTTATCATTGAAAATAGTATTGTTTATATATTTTTAAGTGAACTAATATAAACAAGGATTAATTATGAGTTTTAATTCATATTAAATGATTATTTTACACATATTTTGCCATGAAAATAGTACTGCTTATACAATTTTTAATTAACTAATATAAACAAGGATTAATTGTGAAGTTTTAATTCATATTAAATGATTATTTTACATATATTTAGCCATGAAAATAGTACGGTTTATATATTTTTTAGTAAACTAATATAAACAAGGATTAATTATGAGTTTTAATTCATATTAAATTATTATTTTACATATATTTATCATTGAAAATAGTACTGTTTATATATATTTTTAATGCACTAACATAAACAAGGATATATTATGAGTTTTAATTCATATTAAATGATTATTTTACATATATTTAGCCATGAAAATAGTACTGTTTATATATTTTTTTAATAAATTAATATAAACAAGCAATAATTATCATTTTTAATTCATATTAAATTATTATTTTACATGTATTTATCATTGAAATTAGTACTGTTTATATATATTTTTAATGCACTAACATAAACAAAGATAAAAATATAAGTTTTAATTCATAATAAATGATTATTTTACACATATTTAGCCATGAAAATAGTACTGTTTATATATTTTTTAATGAACTAATATAAACAAGGATTAATTATGAGTTTTAATTCTTATTAAATGATTATTTTACATATATTTAGCCATGAAAATAGTACTGTTTAATTTTTTTATACTGTTATATACTGTTTTTATATTTTTGATATTTAAAGCAATCATTAAAACTTGGGTTAAAATATCTCATCGTATTTTGCGTGAAAAATAATACAGGTCTGCACTAAAAAATTGTATTAAAAATAATTAGTGTTTTTTACAGTTTTTGGATGCTGTTTACTGGAAAAATAATTAAGAAAAATTCAATCACATGCAGTTTTATCACAAATCGTAAGTCTAATATATACAATTATATATAAAAGAACAAAGTAATGTTATTTTTTTGAGCTTATAAAACATGTTTAAAGGTTTTAACTAATAATTTGCTTTAAATTAACAAATTATAGCAAAAAAACAACAACAAACATTTAAGATCTTGTGATAAAAGTTTACTTTGCTGTTATTTGGGGTATTGAGGTATCAATACAAAATTTGAACCCAACACAAAGTTTGTTCCGTTTGTGAAGAAACTTAAGACAATGGTATCAAGATAAAGATGTATATAAATGGTTTCTGTACCTGTTATCTTTTTCATAAACTCAATTATCATTTAAATCATGACAGAGCTAGGATACAATGTAAAGTAAGTATTTATGAGGAGACAAAATAAAAAAATAAATGTTAAAGAGTTTGATTTGAGTTATTCCCCCCAAAATATGAATCCATTTTGTGAAAAAACCATACGTGATAGAAAAAAATAAATTTCATTTCTGAAATCAGCTCTGAAAAAACTATAAAAATTAGTTAATAAAACCAAAACAATTTTCAAAAAGTATTTTTTTCACATTAATAATTAAAAAAAACCATTAAAAACAAAATGGTTTATATATGCAAAAAACAAGAGTTATTCCTTATTAATGTCGATAAGATAATAAAAGTCAGTTCCTTATGAATATTTTTATTTATGCAACGGAAATAAACTTTTTTTATTAAAACAATGAATAATGTATTTTCACTTAACATACCATTAGGCTTAATGGAAAGTTGATCTCATTATAAATGATTTTTCGAATGCAAAATAGAAGTCAACGTTATAAAAAAAATCTTGAAAAAAATATATAATCTATCAAAATGGGTGAAATAGTATTAAATATTAATGCTGTACTTAAAAAAAACAGCAATGCTCTCCATTAAGAACAATTACAATAAAAAATAGTATTCATCATTTGTAATGTGAAGTTTTAAAAACTTGATTAATCACTTCCATGAAATATCACACTCTTTTGCGTAAGAATTTAAAAGCTTCATTGCACAATATTAAGAATTATAGTTATTTATCACAATTAATCACTTACACGATACTCAGAATTGATGAAAAGTTAAAACTTTCGAACGAAAAAACCTCTCATAGTTAAGTCGTCACTACTTCTTTTAAAACTTGATATTAATAGAACTTTCAAAGATGGTTTTATGTTTCAAAAAAGTGTCAGAGAATATTTAACTTCTCTTAATAGTTCAATAAAAAGTTTCTAAATTTTGAAATTACTGTTGGTCATTTTTTTTTGTCTCTTTTGAATTACAGTTAGCAGATACATGATTGAAGAAACTTCTAAATTAGAATAAAAAACACTATAAACCTTTATGTAGGATATCAATGCCCATTTTCCCATCACCCCTGATTATTTGTAATAGAACAAACCATGCATATAACTTGTAACTTAGTGGTGGCAACACCCTATCATTCGTGTTTACAATCTTCATGTGATCGGTCGTGTTTCGTCCCAGTGGGTCAATATCATAAGCGCCCACTTAAATGTTCCGTTTTAAATATTATCTTAGCTTGAACCTAAAGTTTAATTATATTTCAATTATGTGGTGTCTACTCTTGTGTTCCTTTCTTTGCTAAAACACCTACAATTTACGTGGAGTTTAGAGTTCTAGCGATGGGGTCGGGATAATTTTGACCAATGAGGAGGGGGGGAGTGAATTTTTAAAACATCTGAGGTCTGAAGTATGCTGTTTTTAGCAGAACAGGTAATTACACGGCTTCGAACCTGAGACGCTTGACTAATGGTTACTACAGATCGTCTACAACTTATCTTTTCAGTTTCTCAGTCCATCTAGTGACTCTTCCACCATCTGCGAATCTACCTGTTTTGAGGAAGAGTTGTTAACGATCCGTCAGTCAGACAGTTACACGCTTCCTATTATAAGATAAGTCTTCCTTCCACAATGCTTTCAGAACTCTTTATCCTGCCTCTCAATGCGACAGTTTCTCCCCTCGTTTAAGAATTAGCCCACAAGCAGGTCCATTTAGCGGTCCTCGTCATCTGACCATCAAACCCAAAAACCCCAAAATATCTCCCGACTTTATAAAAATACAAATTAGTTACTAGATGTCGCCGCAGCATTCACAACGGAGTATAAAAATAATAATTAGTTACTAGATGTCGCCGCAGCATCGACAACGGAGTCACCAGCTAATATTACAGCGGCAACAGCGGGGTGCAAGTGGGTAATTCAACCAACATTGCCTGAAATTATTAACAAATATATTATTCTAAAGTAACAGTATTTGTGTTTGATTTTGCATTTCAAATCCCAAGCCAGTTCGACACTTTAAATAAATTCAAGTTAAAGTAGGAAAGCACCGCAACATTTCGACAAATATAATAAATTAGGATTTTCTGTCAGTTGTGTTCGCTTTCCCTCATCCTCGCAACACAAACAACAAACAAGATTCTTCATTCCACTTCTCTCGCCAAATTCAGACGATTTTTTTTTTTGCACTCATAATAGATTACTTCTAGGGATACGAAACTCAAATAAATAATACGATTTTCGAAACCCTGCTTCTGATCAACTACACACCTCACTGCTGCTCCATTTGTCAGCGAGGGAGCTTCAAAAGTAAATAAAGTTCCGCAAATCCAGGGAAAGATGTAGGAACTCTTATCAATGAAAGTCAACAGCATAAAACCGAAAACATTATTCATGACTGTGACAGAGATGTACTAAGAATTTATGGATGCTGTATATAGAGTATGTATTTTAGCTGTAAGAAGTTTAGGGAAATGTACTCAATTTAATCTTCTAAGCAACCGAAAACTTCTAAAAGTTTAATATTTTTTAACTCTTAATGTATGGAGTACTCAATATAATTTAAAACTAGTCAAATATTATATATTTATTTAGTTCACAATTTTTAAATTTAAAGATGATTCTTGTACAATTTTCGGTTGTTTATTAATTTCTAAAGTTTTACAGCACTGACACTTAAATAATTCTCAGAATAAAATTAATGCAATAAAATTAATGCAATGCTTTTGCACGTTAAAAAAATCAACTAAATTGTAATGTTGTTTTCTCTGATAGATTAGTTTGAATGATATTTTAATAAATTTATATAAAAAAAAATTTAAGAAAAGATTTGTGTATGCTGAAAAATATGGCTTTAAATTTATACCACAATAAAAAAGTTCGGAAAATATTAGAAGATAAAGTATTTTTGTGAATTTAAAAATTGTGTCTATTTCTGTAAAAACTAGAGATACAATAATGCAAAAATACGTTTTTAACGGTCAGAAGGTTAAATCAGTTACATGGAGTACCTTAATAAAAACATTTTGTTACGTTTTTAGGGTAATCTATTCCGACACTATAACTTCCTTAAAAAAAGCATAATGTATATGAATTTGGTCTGGAACTATAGTAAATTATATTTCGATGTGTTTAAAGTATTTTTTTTTAATCTTTATACCTGTTATATGTCTGCAAATTCAGACGGAACAGCTTGTTTATATTTCATTTGTTTGGAAGTAATTTTTTAAAAATCGATGAAAACGTTTATTGAAAAACTATTATGGATATAATTCAACATAGAAACACTCATAGGATTTATGTAAACTCTATATTCATAATAACTGATGTATCAATATATTATTGAAAATTTACTTTCAAGAATTTTAAATTGAATTATTATAAAAAATAACTTTTTATAGAAAACTAATATAATTTAAGAGTTAGAATTGATCCAACACATAAATATATTTGTATCTATTAATAAGAACCGCGTGTGTGCCTAGAACTTTCAATTTAAATAATTTTTGTTTCGAACATATCAGAAAATACATTATGCAAAGCGATTCTGACTTTAGATAAAAAGTTGAAAATAATTCAATTTTACTCCTCAGAGAAAGATTTTATCACTTAAAAACTGAATACGTCAAAGAGTTTTCAAAAAATAATTTTAGATGACATAAGCTGCTAAAGAAAATATCAAGGTGATAAATAAATGCTGTCACTCTAAAGCACTATAATTCCAAGATAATTGGTTTAACTTTCTGCATGACTGATCGCTCGACTTGAGGTAACTTAAGTAAAAAAGAAAGAGATTGAGATGACGACGTATGGCTTTTTTTGTACATCCATCAAGATTATACACTTAGAAAAAGACTGTAATTGTATAACCTTTAGAATTTCACATACACAAGGTATTACAAACTTATAAAATTACATATTTTGTAACTCCACAAATGTGTTTTATTATTTAAAGCTATTTCAGAGTAAAAATAGACTGTGAAAGTAAAATACTTACTTTTTACTAGATTCACTACAATTACTTATTGATGATAATTTCTGAGCCATATTTATTTTAAACAATACACTTGTAAGCAGTTTGTTAAAATATCATGTCGTGTTCGTCTACTCTTTGTTTGAAATGTTATTAAGTTTGCGGTTAAAACGATATTGTGTCTTTGCAGGAGTCCCAGGCAGGTGGGCGAGGTCTCGTTCGAGAGAGGGGGTCATAAAGTTTTCATCTTGTGGTTCAGTCGACATTATGCGTCGGAGTAACGAACAGCGTGCATTTGCCGTAGAAGCCTATTTTTCCAACGGAGGTTCGGTGGTTTCAACCCAGTGCGCTTTCCGAAATCGCTTCAATATTGAGCCTTTGGGATATATCCCGCACCAGAAATCTATGCTTTGGTGAGTGACAACGTTCAGGGAAACTGGTTCTGTGCAGAAAAAAAAAAGTGGAGACGCACGTCCCATCAAATCACTGTCACAGTCTCTTCAGACCGTTATGTAAACATGCTCGAAGAGTTTTTTTTGCCACGACTTGATGAAATAGACTTAGGAGAAGTATGGTTTCAGCAGGACGGAGCAACAGCCCATACTTCAAGGGCATCGATGGCTGTGTTGCGAAATCACTTCCCAGGGCGCTTCATCTCACTGATAGGCGATTTGGAGTGGCCGGAGCGTTCTCCCGATTTGGCCCCATGTGATTTCTTTTTGTGGGGGTATTTAAAATCCCGTGCCTATACTGACCGCCCACAAACTCTGGAATATCTGAAAAGAAACATTCAGGGAGAGACGGCCAACATACCCATCAATATGCTGGAGAGAGTGATGAGAAACAGCAGAGTTCGGTTCACCCAGTGTATCGATAATGGCGGGCGTCACTTACGCGATATGATTTTTAAAACTATGTAAACCAAAACTTTAAATGTGTAACATTTGTATAAAAAATAAATAAAAAGATATATATATATATATATATATACTACTTTTTGTTTTATTGCAATACGAAATAAGGAAGTTATCTTGCCGCACCCTGTACATATAAATGTGACTGTGACTGAAAAGTTGAAATGTTATATTTTTACTCCTTGTTTAAATCGACCTTATGGAAACAAACAGATTTTATGGGATGATTTAGAAAAACTAGATTTTATGGGATGGCACTATTTCTAGTGCCAAAAGTGCGTATATATATATTTTAAATATTACAAAAAAATTTAAATTCGGAACAAAAATATTACAATACTAAGAAAACTCCAAATTTTGAGTTTTATGCAACTTTGTGAGTTTTGGTGCAACGTTTCACCTCTAAACGATCCTTGGCAGCACCTGAAAATGGTGAAATTAAGCACCAAATGTTTCTTGCAGCTGAATAGGTACCAAAGTTTGGTGCAGGATCGTAATAATTTTTTTCTCACAGTATACACTCCGTCCTTCCAGAAGAACGGTGCATGTTTCGGTAAATGGTTCAACCTCTTTAACTGCAATCGACATTTTTGTTGTCGCTACTTCAACAAGCCGAATAATCCCTTAAAAGATAGACAACGACGAACAAGGGCATCCGTAGCCCAGTGGTAAAGGCGTTCATCTACGAATCAGAGGATTCCTAGATCGAACCCGATTGAGGGACTTGACAAAGAAAAATAAAAAAGTTGTGATCTAGAGCTGCCAGTTTCGCTACAAAAATACTAAGAAAACTCGAATTTTGAGTTTTGTGCATGGTTATGAGTTTTGGCGCAACGTTTCATCAATAAATGGTATCCGTGGTAACACCGAAAAATGGTAAAACTAAGCACCAAATGTAAGTTGCAGCCAAATGGGTACCAAATCTTGCTGCAAGGTCGTAATAATTTTTAACAATGTAGTAATTTGATCTCAGCATCAGTTTTTGAAGCCACGATGAGGCAAGTGAAAACATCGCCATCGCAAGTGAAAACATCGCCAAAAACATCGCCAAGGGCATGATATAAACAAGTACATCAAGTGTACTTGCGTACATGCGTACTTTTGGAACTAACTTCTTAAATTACATACAAAATGTTTTCAAATGGAAGAGAAAGTTAAAATCTTGTGTTTTGCTTCGAGGTAAAATTTATTCAGATTTAAAAAAAAAAAAACGTTTCATATTTATGTATTAGATATACGTAATATAATTCCAATAGCAGAAGAAGTAAAAAGAAAATGACTTTGAAAATAAGCTTTTTGCATGTAGAAAGGACAAACGTGATTCTACTGTTAAAATTTCATTTGCATAAACATTTTTCCGACAAACAATCGAAAGAGCATGCGAATTGTGAAAACAGAATCCATAAGTGAAAACATGTCCGTAAAACAATTTTAAATATCAAAAAAAAAATTGTGAAAATATTTATCTCTGCATAAAAGAAAGGTTAAAAGCATTTTAAATCAGGTGCGAAATAGGATTCAATAATAGGAAGTAAGCAGAAAAAGTTTAGTTGTGGGGCAATTTCGAAAGAGATTGCACAAACATAATCTGTTACGCATATCTGAGCATCCAGTTTAATACATATAAACACAAATATCTTGAGGGTATCTCTGTTTAAAACAGCATTATTTTAACATTGTTTCTATAAAAACATACGTAATCTGGCTTTTGAACTTTTATTCCGGGATTTTATCACCTCTATTGTTGATATTTTTATGAAATTACATATTCAACAAATTTTAACGCTGTTTATAGAATCAAAATTATCAAAAGAAGCGTGATATGTTTTACAAGTTTTTGACGTATAAGTCAACTGAAATGTAGAAAATTGCATTTAAAATATAGAGAATAAATTTTCAAAATCTCATTTAACTTAGAGTAACAGAGGGGTTTGCTGTAAAAAGGAGGTAACTCCAATTATTCAAGTTTGCAGAAAACCGTAAAAAACTTTGAAAATTCAAAATTCCAAGTTCTGTGAAGATATTCTTTTTGATTAATCTTCTTAATTGTTCCTACATATTAGGATATTATTTTCACTAAAAAATATATTTTCCAGATCACGTGGCACAAGTTGGATTGTTAGAGCTACCTTTTCTTGAAACCAAATAGCTGCTCTGTCTACCTCTATGAAAAATATTTCACAAAAAAATACAATTTACTATAATATTATTTTATTTAAAGAAAACTTCAATTGAAATATAGCATACAACATGGCTTTAAAAACAGAAAATTACATTTTAAATCATCCGACTCCCCCTCTGTAACGTCCGGATCATCTGCTGCGTTGTCTGGTTGTAGTCCATCGTAGAACCACAACACGTAAAAGAACCAAAAACTCTACTGTTTATAAGTGCTGTATAACCTTCCCGTAAGCAAAGCACGTCATTCGTTTGGGGGAAAATGGCGGTAGCTCCAGGAACTACCTCTATATTGCAACAAACTAACGAGACAGACAGTTCCATTTCTTGTGTAACGCGAGAACTAACGATTGGAGCTACATATTTCTGGTACCAAACGAACAAGTTTTTTTTAACAACAAGATAGTACATGTAACTCCAAATTCCCCTAGGTTGGAGCTACATATTTTTTGTAGCAAAACCTTCAATTGTGAAAATATCTAAGTTGAAAGAGTATCATTAGGACCAATGAGTACCATTTAAAGGATTTATCTAAAATCCGAAAGTTTAAAATAAGATTCAAGAATTTAGACAAGTCTTATTGCATAGCAAATTTTTTTAAGATTTTTTTTTGTTTTACTTTTATGCTCTTATTTTTATATTGCTGTTTATTTATCATAAAAAATTAAAATATTTTCAAATATTAGACCAGGCTCAAATGTTGGTAAGCATTATCTTGAACTCTTAGATTGTCATTTCATTTAATGTGATACTTTTTTTGAAGATTTTAAATTTATAATAACTTGTTTATATCCCTCGTGATACACCCCAATACTAATATTACGAATTTAATTTCAATGCATAAGTACCATTCTAATGTTCTAAGGATGTATGGATTCCAAAGGTATTACCATTATTATTTGAGATGATTTCAAAATCTTTGAGCACACAAATGAATATTTCTAATTTTTGGAAAGCTTGACTTGACTCTTTTAAGGTTTTTTTTTAAATTTGGTATTAAATTTACTTTAAACAGGCAAAAACAATTTATATCCATTGAAAGTCAACCAATAATAACTATTTATTCAGAGATAACTATTCTAATTATACAATAAATAAATTATGATAAATAATCATACTTTTAATATATATCGTCGTGTAAGTACTACTACTAGGAAACTACTATATATATATATATATATATATATATATATATATATATATATATATATATATATATATATATATATATATATATATATATATATATATATATATATATATATATATATATATATATATATATATATATATATATATATATATATATATATATATATATATATATATATATATATATATATATATATATATATATATATATATATATAATTTGTAAAGAATTTTTTATCACGAAATTGTATTTTGGTCTCGATAGCTAATCAATATACATATAATGCACAACACACACACCATATGTATGTATTTCTTAATGGCTAATGAATCAATGTAACTATTTGTTTAACTATAACATACATCTATGGGCTTTTTCTGTCGATATCGTATTTTTCGCTTATATAATATTCCGGGATTGTACTGTTTTTTTCAGAGAATAAAGTACTGACGGGAAAAAAAAATTCCATAAAAACGGTAATGCAGGAAACAGCAAGGATAGTAAACATGATGAAAGGAAAATGCTTCTGAAATACGATGGAACGAGTCTGCAGCAGTGCACTCGGCGCCTTAAATAGCAACTTTGCACTCTCAGATACTGGCGATCGTTTTAGATGAGAGGGTTTGGGCACCTTTGCTATAGATCATGAGACAATGCGAATTCGGGCCCATCCCGAAGCAACACACTTTAAGTCTATAGAAATGCGAACTGAAATACGCAAACTATTGAAAGGGCATTTTAAAAATTCTTCTGCTGCTGATAACTATTTTTATTACATGTCTGTAATGAGTATTCTTACTAGTCTGTAATGAGTATTCTTACATGACTGTAATGAGTAATCTTACAGGACTGTAATGGGTAATTTTACAATAGTGTAATAAGTAATATCAATGGACTTTACTATGAGTAATCTTAGAGTTCTGACAATAAATAAGCTTATAGTACTGCAATTAGTACTCTTACAGGATTTTATAATGAGTAATTTTACATTACTGCAATTATTCTTACATGATTTTATAATGAGTAATCGTACAGGTTTGTAAAGAGAAATCTCTACCGCGTTTTATAATGAGTATTTATGAAAGAATGATAATGCGTATTTTTACAGGATTGATAATGAGTAATATTACAGGAATGATAGCAAGTAATCTTACTGGTCTTTTTAATGAGTAATCTCTACCGCGTTTTATAATGAGTATTTATGAAGGAATGATAATGCGTATTTTTACAGGATTGATAATGAGTAATATTACAGGAATGATAGCGAGTAATCTTACTGGTCTTTTTAATGAGTAATCTCTACCGCGTTTTATAATGAGTATTTATGAAGGAATGATACTGCGTATTTTTACATAATTGATAATGAGTTATATTACAAGAATGATAGTGAGTAGACTTACTGGACTTTTTAATGAGTAATCTTAAAGTACATGTCTAACAAGTTAAATTGCACTATAACATATAATAGCGTGTAATTCCATATGTAAATAAGTAATCTAAATCAAAATAGCAAATAAAAACTACCTTTCAAAAGTTGTACAAAACCCCAACTTTTTAATGTACGATAGTATAAAACAGGCAATATCTTACAATTGTTTCTTAATCAAGAGTTATAATATATTATAAATTGTATACTTTGTTTGGCCAAATTGGTTTTTAGAGAATGACGTTGTTTTAGGCCAAATAAACTATTAATTTATTTGTCCAAAATTAAAATCATTTCTCAAAACAATTTATTTGGCCTAATTTGTTTTTAGGAAATGGCGTTGTTTAAGGCGAAATAAAATATTAATTTATTTGTCCTAAAATAACGTCATTTCTAAAAACAATTTATTTGCCCTCTCTTTATTTAGCTTAATTGGTTTTTAGAAAATGGCGTTTTTTTTTGGTAAAATAAACTATTAATTTATTTGGCCTAAAAAATCGTCATTTCTCAAAACAATTTATTTGGCCTCTCTTTATTTGTCCTAATTGTTTTTTAAGAAATGACGTTATTTTATGCCAAACAAACTATTAATTTATTTGGTTTAAAAAATCATCATTTCTCAAAACAATTTATGTAGCCCCTATTTATGTGACCTACTTGTTTTTTTAGAAGTGGCGTTGTTTTAGGCCAAATAAACTATTAATTTATTGACCTAAAATAACGTTATTTCTCAAAACAATTTATTTGGCCTCTCTTTATTTGTCCTAATTGGTTTTTCAGAAATGACGTTGTTTTAGGCCAAATAAACTATTAATTTATTTGCCCTAAAACATTGTCAGTTCTCAAAACAATTTATTTGGCCTCTCTTTATTTGTTCTAATTGTTTTTTTTCAGAAATGACGTTGTTTTAGGCCAAATAAACTATTAATTTAATTGACCTCAAATAACATCATTTCTCAAAACAATTTATTTGACCTCTCTTTATTTGTCCTAATTGGTTTTTAAGAAATGATGTTGTTTTAGGCCAAATAAAGTAATATTTTATTTTGCCTAAACAAACGTCATTTTTCAAAACAATTCATTTGGCCTCTCTTTATTTGCCTATTTTTTTTAAGAAATAACGTTGTTTTAAGCCAAAGAAACTATTATAACTTATCTGACTTGAAACAACATCATTTTTCCAAATCAAATTAAAGAAAATTTCTAATAAAGCGGCGCATTAGAGAATAAAAAAGGGAATTTAAAATTACAAGAATACAAATATAAAGAAATCTAAGGAACCTGACCTATTCCTGAGGGCAACATACAGTTTCAAATATCAACTCTTCTTTAAATAGCTTCGTATACTCTAACGGAGCATGCATTGCTACGTTTACACGCTCCAAGTAGTTTACAGAGTTCATCCCACAAAGTATATTTATTTCCCTAGTGTGTAGGAAATTTGAAATTGCTAACTGAACTGGAAAAACGTAGGGTGGGTATTAAGGGTTGACGTAAAATAAAATTGACCGCGGTGTTTTCACTTGTTTTATTGGTCGGGTACAAAGAAATGAAAAAATGCTAGTGGGTAAAAAGTATTTATTAAATTGATAAAAATTGTATTTTATCTTGGATACTATGGATGGTTTTAGAAAGGAAATCGTGTGATATTATTTAGTGAACGCAGTACCCAAACATTTGTAAATATCAAGATTTTTTTTATTTGCTTAAATTACATTTTGGAATATTCTAAATATGCTTAGAGGGTTGCCAGCTTCTCTACAAAATACTAGAAAAGTCGTCCAGAACATCCGCATAAATTAACGGCGTGTACACGTGACTGCTGCACGATAAAATCTGATCGGGGTCCAAAGTCCCGACGTCTATCGAAGGCGTTGGGTGCCAGTTCAGGTGTTTCCTCTTCATCCTACCATGGTTCTAAAATAACGAGATGTATGAATGTGTGTGTAAATGTATTCCCGGGTCTTTCCTACGATATAGGCCTCGAACCGTCACCGATAGCCCACTGTGCAGCTCTAGTGCGACATTAATTAACCAAACCAAACTTCTAAATATGCTTACACAATTCTAGGTTGGTTTGGTTAAAGAACGTCGCACTAGAGCTGCACAGTGGGGTATTGGCGACGGTTCGGTGCCTATCTCGAAGGAAATACCCAGGAATGATATCTCGTATTTGTGAACCATGGTCAGATGACGAGGAAACACCTGAACCTGCACCCAACATCTTCAATTGACGTCGGACAGATTTATCGCGCATCAGTCCCGTATACACGCCGATAATTTTGTAGATATGCTGGACGACATTCCTAATATTTTGTAGCGAATCTGGCAACCCTCCGATCACAAGATCAGTAATTTTTACTTTTCTTAGTCAAGTCCGTCGCACAGGATCGAGCCGGGAGCCCTTCGATTTCCAGATGACGCCTTTATCCACTGGGCTATCCGGCCCCTAATGCAAAATTCTAGAACTGCATCAATGTTTTTTAATGAGTTTTTTGGGATTTATTACTAGATTGACAGGCTTGTTTTTCAAGGAACGAAAAATTTTAAATCTTTTATTTACGGTGTTTGTGTTTCATTGATATTAAGTGTTTGGAAATGTTAAGATTTTAGTTATTAATAATGTAAAACTGCATAATTTTATAAGTAGTTTTGTTTTAAAAAAATAACTAAGTTAAAAAAAATTATTTTTGAGAAAAAATGGTGTGTTTTTATGAATAACAATTTACATAAAAATGAAATTTATACAGTAAACAAAATTTTAATATAACTTACTATATAAATTAAGCTATAAATATTTTTTTCTACGAATTAACGAACATAAAAATGTAAATATTGTTAACGTTACGAACTTAAAATAAGTTTTTGAAAAACAATTAAAACACAAAATAAATTTGCAAAAATCTATTCTTACGTCTGTAGTATATACTTTGAAGCTACTTAATCAAATTAAATATTTTTAAAATATTACAAATTTAAGGAAGAGTATTGTTTTAAAAAAAACGGCATATTTAGGTTTAAAAAACGCAAAAAATCGAAAAAAAAATTTTGTATATTATGTTTCAGTAAATTCCTAGTGTACGGTGCGTCCTTGGCGCCAATCTGAAAATTGGCGCCAAGACCTTGGCAAACAAAGTGAAACGGTGCGTGAAAAAAGAAAAGTAGGATTGCCGTACATCATAACATTGCTAGGAACGTCATGAAAAGGGTTGCCAAAATATAAAATTTATCGTCAACCAATTGCCGCCAAAACACATTTGGCGACAATTGGTACACTAGGAACACCGTACACTAGGAATTAACGTATGTTTTTTTGTAATTATTGTTCAGAAAGAGATTACTAATAATGCAAAAAAAAATGGTATTTCTGAATTCATTAATAAAAATATTAGGATTTAGGGCTCAAATCTCCCTTATGTTATTCTATTCTCCTTCCAAACGCAACTTTACTTCTTTTTTTTTTTTACAAGAAACATGCTACAACTGGATAAAAGGCTCTAGCGTAAAAAAGAATAAAGATATTTAAGCTGTTTCAATTGTTCAATTCCTTTCTAAAATTCCCCTTCTAAAGCGAGTAGAAAACCTTTTTACTGATATATAAAACGGGCCTTTTTGGACGGGTCCATTGTTAAAAGTTCCAACTTTGTTATCTGCAACAAAAAACCCGGGCAATCTACTTAAGATAGTGTCAAGAGCGAGGAAAAAAAAGAACTTAATCGAACTGTAATGTATTACGTCACGGAACATCGGAATGGGGTAAGTTTGAGATGTTAAGAGATTCTTATTTTCTTTTCTCCCTCGCTCGAAATTGTGGTTTTGTCGCAAAGTTTCGAGATATTCGAGCAATCTGTGTCGACAGGTTTTCCGATAAACTGTTTTGAGCTGCAAAACAAAAATGCGAAAACTGTTCTTAAATTGATTGTGTATTTGTGTTACTTTTGAAGCGTTGCATAACGACAAAGATAAATATTTAATAAAATGTTGTGATTGTCAATATTTCGTATGACCGACTAAGACCATTTCAAATTTTATTTTAATTCATTTTAATGCACAACTGTTGGATGAAGCTCTTTGTTAAAAGATACTCTCCAAAGTCATACATGAATTACATTCAAATACTCTTAAATATGCATCCTGGAAGTTCAGGATTTTATAAATTATATAATTTTCTTGACTTATAGAGCATGGGACATAAAATGAATGATATTAAAAAAGATTTCTGAAATCCAGTTATTTCAATGATTGTTATAAACTTTGTTTATACAAAGTGTTCACTAAAGTTTTTCCCCCTCCTCTTCCCTCTCCCCTAACTTTTGAACGCCTTGGGAAAAAATGGGACAAAGTATACGAGTTAGTATGCATATTTCTAAAATTACATGACATGCATGAGAATAGTCGGTTACAAACTAGTAGAGAATCATATATTTGGTATAAAAAGACCACTCAGGAGCATGAATATGAAAGACGAATAACGCTCATTTGTATTTTTCGCGATTTTCAATGTTATCTTACAAAACGTGCAAAATATAAACGTGCAAGTGATAACGCTTTCTGTAGGTTGAAAGATGTGCTATGCGTGCTATAAGATGTGATTATTTACAACGCTCCTTAGCGGCAATGTACGGAGTTAGTATGTATATCTCTAAAATTATATGACATGCATGAGAATACTCTGTTACAAAATAGTAGAGAATCATATATTTGGTATAAAAAGACCACTCAGGAGCATTAATATGAAAGACGAATAACGCTCATTTGTATTTTTCGCAATTTTCAATATTATCTTACAAAACGTGCAAAATAGAAACGTGCAAGTGATAACGCTTTCTGTAGGTTGAAAGATGTGCTATGCGTGCTATAAGATGTGATTATTTACAACGCTCCTTAGCGGCAATGTACGGAGTTAGTATGTATATCTCTAAAATTATATGACATGCATGAGAATACTCTGTTACAAAATAGTAGAGAATCATATATTTGGTATAAAAAGACAACTCAGGAGCATGAATATGAAAGGCGTATAACGTTCATTTGTGTTTTTCGCGATTTTCAATGTTATCTTACAAAACGTGCCAAATAGAAACGTGCAAGTGATAACGCTTTCTGTAGGTTGAAAGATGTGCTATGCGTGCTATAAGATGTGATTATTTACAACGCTCCTTATTGACAATGTACGGAGTTAGTATGTATATCTCTAAAATTATATGACATACATGAGAATACTCTGTTACAAAATAGTAGAGAATCATATCTTTGGTATAAAAAGACAACTCAGGAGCATGATTATGAAAGGCGTATAACGTTCATTTGTGTTTTTCGCGATTTTCAATGTTATCTTACAAAACGTGCAAAATAGAAACGTGCAAGTGATAACGCTTTCTGTAGGTTGAAAGATGTGCTATGCGTGCTATAAGATGTGATTATTTACAATGCTCCTTAGCGTCAATGTACGGAGTTAGTATGTATATCTCTAAAATTATATGACATACATGAAAATAGTAGGCTACAAAATCGTAGGGTATCATATATTTGGTATAAAAAACCCTCAGGAGCATGAATGTGAAAGGCGTATAACGCTCATTTGTGTTTTTCGCGATTTTCAATGTTATCTTACAAAACTTGCAAAATAGAAACGTGCAAGTGATGACGCTTTCTGAAGGTTGAAATATGTGCTATGTGTGCTATAAGATGTGATTATTTACAACGCCCCTTAGCGGTAATGTACGGAGGGAGTTAGTATGCATATCTCTCAAATTATATGACATACATGAACATAGTCGCTTCAAAATCTTAGAGAAGCATATATTTGGTGTATAAAATCCCTTAGGAGCATGAATATGAAAGGAATATAATGCTCCTTATTGTTTTTTAGCGATTTTCAATGTTATCTTACGAAACATGCAAAATAGAAACGTGCAAGTGATGACGCTTTCTGAAGGTTGAAATATGTGCTATGTGTGCTATAAGATGTGATTATTTACAACGCCCCTTAGCGGTAACGTACGGAGTTAGTATGCATTTCTCAAACATTATATGACATTCAGGAAAATAGTCGGCTACAAAATCGTAGAGGAGAATATATTTGGTATAAAAAAGCCACTCAAGAGCATGAATACGAAAGGCGTATAACGCTCATTTGTGTTTTTTGCGATTTTCAATGTTATCTTACGAAACGTCCAAAATAGTAACCGTGCAAGTGATAACGCTTTCTGCAGGTTGAAAGATGTGCTATGCGTGCTATAAGATAAGATTATTTACAACGCCCCTTAGCGGCAATGTACGGCGTTAGTATGTATATCTCTAAAATTATATAACATACATGAAAATAGTCGGCTACAAAATCGTAGGATATCATATATTTGGTATAAGGAACCCTCAGGAGCATGAATATAAAAGGCGTATAACGCTCATTTGTGTTTTTTGCGATTTTCAATGTTATCTTACGAAACGTGCAATAAATAACGCTTTCTGTAGGTTGAAAGATGTGCTATAATATGTGATTATTTACAACGCCCCTTAGTGGCAATGTACGGAGTTAGTAGGCATATCTCAAAATATATATGACATATATGAAAGTAGTGCTACAAAATCGTAGAGAAGCATATATTTGGTATAAAAAACCTCTTAGGAGCATGAACATGAAAGGCATATAATGCTCATTTGTGTTTTTTTGCGATTTTCAATGTTATCTTACGAAACGTGCAAAATAGAAATGTGCAAGTGATAATGTTTTCTGTAGGTTGAAATATGTGCTATGAGTGCTATAATATATGATTATTTACAACGCCCCTTAGCGGCAATATACGGAGTTAGTAGGCATATCTCAAAATATATATGACATATATGAAAGTAGTGCTACAAAATCGTAGAGAAGCATATATTTGGTATAAAAAACCTCTTAGGAGCATGAATATGAAAGGCATATAATGCTCATTTGTGTTTTTTGCGATTTTCAATGTTATCTTACGAAACGTGCAAAATAGAAATGTGCAAGTAATAACGCTTTCTGTAGGTTGAAAGATGTGCTATTATATGTGATTATTTACAACGCCCCTTAGTGGCAATGTACGGAGTTAGTAGGCATATCTCAAAATATATATGACATATATGAAAGTAGTGCTACAAAATCGTAGAGAAGCATATATTTGGTATAAAAAACCTCTTAGGAGCATGAATATGAAAGGCATATAATGCTCATTTGTGTTTTTTTGCGATTTTCAATGTTATCTTACGAAACGTGCAAAATAGAAATGTGCAAGTGATAACGCTTTCTGTAGGTTGAAATATGTGCTATGAGTGCTATAATATATGATTATTTACAACGCCCCTTAGCGGCAATGTACGGAGTTAGTATGTATTAGTCAAATAATAGACTATTACGCATGTGGAAACTTAACATACTTTATTAAACATGAACGATCAACCTAAAAACATAACGTTAACAAAAAGATCTGCTTTCTGGCCCTCTAGCCGCGTCACACAATGACAAGTTACATATATATATGGAACCGGATGTTCACGGTTATAGTTTATACAGCTCATTTGCATAAGTCCGAAACAATATCCAACAGTACGCATATCTCTAAAATTATATGATATTCATGAAAATTGTCAGCTACAAAATCATAGAGAAGCATATATATGGTATAAAAAAGCATCTCAAGAGCATGAATATGAAAGGCGTATAACGCTCATTTGTGTTTTTCGTGCAATTTTCAATGTTATCTTACGAAACGTGCAAGTGATAACGCTTTCTGTAGGTTGAAAGATGTGCTATGCGTGCTATAAGATGTGATTATTTACAACGCCCCTTAGCGGCAATGTACGGAGTTAGTATGTATATCTCTAAAATTACATGACATACATGAAAATAGTCGGCTACAAAATCGTAGATAACCATATATTTGGTAAAAAAAACCACAGGAACATGAATATGAAAGGCGTATAATGCTCATTTGTGTTTTTCGCGATTTTCAATGTCATCTTACGAAACGTGCAAAATAGAAAAGTGCAAGTTATAACGCTTTCTGTGGGTTGAAAGATGTGCTATGCGTGCTATAATATATGATGTTTTACAACGCCCCTTAGCGGAAATGTATGGAATTATCTCTAAAATAATATGACATACATGAAAATTGTCGGCTACAAAATCGTAGGGAAGCATATATTTGGTTAAAAAAAAGCATCTCAAGAGCATGAATGGGAAAGGCGTATAAGGCGTATAACGCTCATTTGTTTTTTTCGTTGATTTGCTGATTTTAATGAATCTTCATGTTGAAATCAATTTTATCTTTCGAAACGTGCAAAATAAAAACGTGCAAGTGATAACGCTTTTCTGTAGGTTGGTTTGAAAATAAGTAAAACGGTGTATGTCAAGCATAAGTCAAGTCAAACAAGATCATATTCTATTCATAGCATTCATATTCACAAGGTGGTCTTCTACATAAATAAATAAGAATATTCCATTCGATTATTATGTTTTT
Source organism: Troglohyphantes excavatus (assembly GCA_963932185.1). NCBI lineage: Eukaryota > Metazoa > Arthropoda > Arachnida > Araneae > Linyphiidae > Troglohyphantes > Troglohyphantes excavatus. Next base: position 36,940,078 of record OZ010670.1, on the reverse strand, counting down.
CGTTTTTGAATAATTATGTTTTTCACTTGTATTAATTTTTAAACAATAGGAAAATAGAAAATTAAAGAAATTTCTATGATAGATAAATAATTTACAATGTATACAATTGCAACTTTTTAGAATGTTGCACATATACACATCCACATACCCTAAAGAAAGAAACAATAAAAATCCGACCAGCAGAAAATTGTAACTTATGTATGAGAGTTTATATATTAATGTATAAATTGCGTAAAATTCGATATATTAAATAAATATTCGACCTAGAGCAAGCATTGTTGGATAGAGCACCGCATGATACCAAAATAACTGCGAAGCACAACATCTGATCAAAACAGAAATAAATCGCATCTATTCCAACACCACCCGTCCACGCCATTGTTGTTTGTTTTGTATTTTCATCAAAAAAGCAACTCAAGGCAATTTTCTCAGCAACAAAAGAACCAAAATATCAAAAAGCGTCAATTGAAAAACACAATTATAGAACTTGAAACCCCCTTCAGAAGATCAGCATTCATTTTTCTTAGCAGTAACAAAAAACAAAATATATATCAACTATCGATCACTTCTATCCTTTTCTTGGCGCCCTATTATCATGCATCATTTTCTCCTTTGGCGGGCATTGGCGGGAAATAGGAAGCAGCAAAGAAATTATTCACATGAGAATCATTCGTTTTTTAGATACGGTGCGATTGAATTACCAAATTCTTTTTGATCGTCGTCGAATGATATGTATTAGGTGAAAATACCTTTGCGCCAGAACACTAGATGGCGCTGAACAAATTAAATCTAAAATAGATTGCGAGTTTGTTGTTATTTTATGAACCAGTATATTGTTTCTTGATAAATTGAATGATAAAAATAGTAATTTTTGTGGTAACAAGTTTGTAAGTGATTGATTTTATTTTTAGTTTGAAAAAATAATTTGAGAATTTTTTATTCCACTTTTTTATGTTGTACTTAAATGAAAATATATAAAAAAAATTATATTCAATAGTATATCAATTGAATTTAAAATTGTTTGATAGTTTGTTATGATTTTATGAGCCAGTATATTTTCTCTTGATAAATTGAATGATAAAAATAGTATTTTTTGGTAACAAGTTTGTAATTGATTTTATTTTTTGATTGGAAAAATGTGGTTTTGTAAAAATAATTTGAGTATTTTTTTTTATGTTGTATACTTGTATGAACATATATAATATTTTTTTTATATTCAATAGCATATCAATTGAATTTAAAATGCGTTGAGAGTTTGTTATTATTTTATGAGTCAGTATATTTTCTCTTGATAAATTGAATGATAAAAATAGTATTTTTTGGTAACATGTTTGTAAGTAATTAATTTTATTTTTAGATTGAAAAAATTTATTTTTGTAAAAAAAATGGGAGTATTTTTTATGTTATTTTTTTTATGTTGTATACTTGTATGAACATATATAATATTTTTTTTATATTCAATAGCATATCAATTAAAATGAATTGAGAGTTTATTATTATTTTATGAGTCAGTATATTGTCTCTTGATAAATTAGACAATAAAAAGATAATTTTTTGGTAACAAGTTTGTAAGTAATTGCTTTTATTTTTAGCTTGGAAAAATGTATTTTTGTAAAAATAATGCGAGTATTTTTTATGTTGTATATACTTGAATGAACATATATAATATTTTTTTTATATTCAATAGCCCAATTGAACTTAAAATGGGTTGAGAGTTTGTCATTATTTTATGAGCCAGTATATTGTTTCTTGATAAATTTAATGATAAAAATAGTATTTTTTTTTTGGTAACAAGTTTGTAAGTGATTGATTTTATTTTTAGCTTGGAAAAATTTATTTTTGTAAGAATAATTTGAGAATTTTTGTATGTTACTTTTTTATGTTGTATACTTGTATGAACATATATAATATTTTTTTTATATTCAATAGAATATCAATTGAATCCTGAGACTTTTTTATTATTTTATGAGCCATTATATTGTCAATTGATAAATTGAATGATAAAAACAGTATATTTTTTTGGAAACAAGTTTGTAAGTTATTTATTTTATTTTTAGTTTGGAAAAATGTATTTTTGGAAAAATAATTTGAGTATTTTTAGTTTTTGAAGTAACTTTTTTTTTAAGTTTTACTTGAATGAACATATATAATAAATGTTTTTATAATCAATAGCATATCAATCGAATTTAAAATGTGGTAAGAATTTGGTATTATTTTATAATACAAGTTTCTCAAGAAATTTAAAGATGAAATATTATTTGTTATTTCAACAACTTGGAAAGTAAATTTTTAAACACATAATATTTTTAAATACAGATAATTTTTAAATACATTTAATTTTTTAATGTATTTCATTTTTAAATACATTTCATTTTCAAATGTGTTTAACTTTTTAATGTATTTAATTTTTAAATACATATAATTTTTAAATACATTTAGTTTTTTAATGTATTTAATTTTTAAATACATTTCATTTTTAAATACATTTTATTTTTAAGTACATATAATTTTCAAATATGTTTAATTTTTTTATGTATTTAATTTTGAAATACATATAATTTTTTAATGTATTTAATTTTTAAATACAAATAATTTTTAAATACATATAATTTTTAAATACATATAATTTTTAAATACATATAAATTTTTAATACATTTAACTTTTTAATGTAATTAATTTTGTAAATTTAATTTTAATTAATTCACTATATGGTTTTTATACATACTTTTCATTAACAATTTTTTCTTAAAGTGCTTGTTCAGAAAATACCCCGCTTTTAAATATTTTACATAATTGTATAAAATAAAAAACTATCTACAAATAAGCAATAGCTTAAAAACAACTTTAAATAAGATACGATTAATTAAAATATTTTCAATGACCTTTTTTAATAAAAATGCATGGTTTAAAAAAATTAAATGAAATAATATCTTAAATAAAAAAAGGTTTTCAGTTTTGAATGCGTCTTATTTATTGCACCAAGAACAGAAAATGAAACACTTTCGCTTTTTGTTAGCTTAATAAACTAAAAAAAAAAAGCTCGCTAAAATAATTTCACTTGAAAGATTGTCCCCAATTAATCCAATTAAAATGTATTTTAAATCACTTCGACATTATATTCTCTTTTGTGGATATATATAAATGAAAAAATCTTTTGTAAAATAATTATATTTTAATTTAGTGTGGAGTGTAGTATTTATGTCGAGATCACTGATGCGTTAAAAAATGAATGATTTTGATGATGGAAATTTAATTACACTTTTTGGGGTTTTTTTTATTAATTAATTGGTAAAATTTTTAAAAAATTATTCTGCAAAGGATAAACATGTATTCTAATAAAATAACTATGTTCGTTAGTTCTATTCTCATAAGAAAGTTATCCGATTTTGATGAGACTTGGTATAATAATAGTTTCAATCGTAAAAAGGTTTTTAACGTCTAGCTATTTTCACTTTCTTATCTATAAAAATCAATTTTTAATTAGGTTTCCTTGGGTATTTTCTAATTTCATTTAGATCGGTGACAACACTTTACTGAGAGAAAGACAAATAAAATTTGACTTAAAATACATAGAAAAATATATAGAAAAATATATAGGGAAATATATAGGGAAATATACAAGAAAAATATATAGGAAACATTTATTGGAAAATATACAGTAAAACTTTATTGGAAAATATAGAGGAAAAATTTATTGGAAAATATATAGGAAAAATTTATTGGAAAATATATATATATATATATATATATATATATATATATATATATATATATATATATATATATATATATATATATATATATATATATATATATATATATATATATATATATATATATATATATATATATATATATATATATATATATATCATTATATATAACTCATCTCATATATATCATTATATATAACTCATCTCATATATATCATTATATATAACTCATCTTCTAATTAAGAAATAAAAAGAATCGGTAATAAAATTTTCTTTTGAGTGAAAAAATATTTTTAATATGTCATCAAAATCGAATCATTAGTTCTATCAGTATTTGCAATCAAACACAAATATACTTCTTTTATTTTATTGGTATAGATGTGGAAAATAAAATATTTCGAAATGTGTAAAAAGAAAACAAACTTATTATTTGCAAATTGGAGAATATTACTCGCATATACAAATATATCGATAGATATCACTCAGTAGATATCAGCAGTACAGGATGAAATCCATGATAAATTCACTATATTTTAAAGTCATTCAGACGAAAACTTTATATTGAGACAAAATACGGAAGTATATGGATGCAGAGTTTCTTTATGGCAAAAGCGTGTCAAAACATGTCAAGTAAAAGTCCATAAAGATGAAAGCGTGTCAGATAAAGAAATATATTGCTAGATATAGAATGTGTGTTCTGAATGTTATTGAATCGTTGTTTTCGGGAAATAAAAGTTATAGGAGTATCTTAATCGATAAAGTATATGACTTTTTTATTAAATTTTTATTTTGTGAAATGTGTTTGTATACTGTATATTTTTTATTTGAAAAGTCTCTTGCAAGAACGATTAAGGTTCATTCGGAGTAATTGTGTGAAATATGTGAAACGAAATGTTGTATCTAATAGACATATATCATTTGTTTGTTTTATCGTTTTTTGAAGGGACTATTACAGTTCTTACTAAAAGCAATCATATTGTTAGATTATAACCTTTTCACGTTGGTTGTAAGTTAAAGAAAAGTTGCCCTACCTGTGGGCCAATTCCTAAACTAGAGGAGAAAATTTCACTTTGGGATGTAAGACAAATAGTTCGCAAAGCATTGTCGATGGACAATGTGTCTTACAATAAGAGGGGTGTAACTGTCTGACGGACGTATCGTTAACAATTCTTCCTCAAAGCAGGAAGATTCACAGATCTTAAGGTCAATTGAGCGGTTGAAAAACTAAAAATCCAAGCTAAAGACGATCTACGAAAGCTCAAATGTCTGAAACCATGTAATTATGTGTTCTGCTTGCTACACACAGCATATTTAAAACCTCACAGGCGTTGAAGATCCCCCCCCCCCCTCTTCATGATTAATAATTTCCAAATCCCATATTGCTGGTCTGTAAAATCTATGGGACAAATACTGTCCCAGCCCACACGTAAAGGTGAAAATTTACAATTATTTTTATGTAGATCACATACTTATACATATGCAAATAAATAAAAATCACGATACTGACAAAATACAAATATCAAAACTAAAATGAGATAAAAATATATATTTAATATATTGAAGTTCATGTAAACATTCATGTTTGATTAACATGACAATGTAAGTATGTACAAAAGTATATTTACTTATTAGACTTAAGAAACCACTACTTGTTTCTATAAATATTCTATAACACGCATATACTTTGACTTCTGATCGTTGTGTCACTTTATATTAGTTCATACTACTGGCTTCGAACAATTTATTTTTACGCAATGTACAAAAATAGACCAAAGTATTTTGTATTAATATATAATGATTAAATCACGTTTTAATGTAAGATTAACTTATTTCACACAATAATTTTATTACACTGACATGACACAATATTAAAATATACACTTATATAAAATTTATTTTAAAATACATAAATCTCAGACATTTTATTATCATTTTATTAAACAGCTTATCTAAAAATATTATGCAAATAAAAAAATCATCTAAATATTAGAAACATTGTACTGAACACTCTAACTGTTTAGTCATATAAATATTTATCTGTCAATTTATCCTTCACTTTAATTCCAAAGTACAATTAAAAATAAAACGTGTTACGGCAACCTCAAATTAATTTTCAAAATACTTTATTATACATGACCAGGACTTGTCCAAAACTGAATGACTAACATGTTTTAAATTAAATAGGCTCCACCTGTATTTCGTTTTCTCAAAGTGTCTATTAATATTTAATTTTATAGCCGTGAGCCTCGAAGTTAAACTATTAAGTGTTAATTGCTAAAACAACATGTTCCAACTCCTAATACAGTAATATGGTTAATTAGTGTGCAAATCCAATTGCTTAATTATATTGACTGGTAAGTGGAAGCAACTATTCATTAGCAGGATTTAGTTGCCAGATATTTATTTGTATTTTCTTGAAAGTACTTCATCGTATTTATTGCAAAATATAATATTATATAAATATATACATATATTTGAAAATGAAATAGATATACAAAATTTCCTTTATAAGTAATCATGATATTTTAATACATAATATAATGGATATTTAATAACGTTAAAATGTTACACTTCGGATTTCATTATTTATTTAATGTAATGATAAAAAAAATTGTTTTGAAAATAACTAAATTATACAACCGCAGCCGAAAATACCACATTTGAATTGTTTTATTTAGAAAATTAATTTTAAAGCATATATTTTTTATAGATTTTTTTTATGAGCTGCATAAAAAGGATTTTGAGATACAAGAAAATTTATACTGTATTAAAAATTAAGTTATTATTTTAAGGTGACACTGTAGGGCAATTAATACTTTTTTATTTTTTGTGTTACAAATGCAAAACTTATGTTATCTATACAGATAATGTTGTATACATCATAAGATACCATATTTTTAACCGACTGAAAAGCGTTGCAAATAAAACCTTAAAATTAAACTCCAAAACCCCTAAATAAAAACCGCCAAAAAGAGGAGGTAATCAATTAAATTTTTGTTATGTATGTTCGCGCAAGTTTCTGTTCTAATTCAAATATTTGGAAAAATCTTTTTTATTGGATAAGGGTTGTCTCACATGGCAACATTTTGAAAAATATCCGGTTATCTGTCATTTAACTATCCGGAATTCTCAATTTACCGAACCGTATGAAAAAAATATTGTCCGATTTCGAAAATTATTTTTTTGTTGAATAGAGAAAAATTTACTATTACAATTTTTTTAATCGGTTATCCGTTTGTTATATATCCGAAAAATCGATTAACCGGACTTTGTTTTAACAGTTTCTCCAATTTCAAAATGTTTTCATAGTTTTACAGAAGTTATACAACAATGAAATTTCGTTTGCCCAGCATTTACTGGCATGGATAGGGATTTTTTTACAATATACATTGTTGAGACAAAATGTGAGACCAAATTGTTACTTGAATTCCTTGGTGAATAATAGCAGAGGGCGAAACCCCATGCTAAATAAAAAACTAAAAAGAACAAAATAAAATAATCTTTTGAAAAAAAGGAAAACTGACTTTAAGAAATTGCGCTAAAAACTAAAAAATAATTTTTAATTTTCCAAATGAGTTGAAAAACTTGAATTAGTTATTAGTATATTACTAGTATTAATTAGTATATTACTTATTACAACATTTTGAAGTTGGAGCCAATTTATAAAAATTATACATAAATTTTGGCGCTGATTTCAAAAAGTTTTAATAAGTATAAAATAGATATTAAGCCGAGCCCCAAATTCCGAAAAAATTACTAAAATTTTTTTTCTTCATAAAACGGTTCTATACGTACTTAAGAAGGTTTGTACATAATTTCAAAACAATAAAAGAAACAGAACATATGTTTTTTAGATGTTTATATACCATTTATCATCTTTCTACACACTTTTCGTCTGCAACAATCGTCATTTACTCAAAATATTTTTTTTACATTTTGGTCACGTTTAAAATGCTAAGGCTTTGTAATTAATTAACTTAAAATTAAACTGTTAATAGTTTTGGAAGCTCTATTATTTGTTTTATAAACGTATGAATAGTTTTTTTTAAAATTAAGTTGTAAAATTATTTTTCTACGAATTATTAAAACATAAAAATTTTAATTTTTCTTAGGTTTTGAATATAAAATAAGTTTTGGAAAACCATTTAAACCCAAATCTGCAAAAGTCCATTAAAACGTTTGTATTAAATACTTTGAGATTATTTGATCAATTAAAATATTTGAAAAACATTACAAATTGAAGGAGGAGTAGTTTTTTTTGAAAAAGTCTATTTTAACTTAAAAACGCAAAAAAATAACAAAAATATATTTTTTTTTTTCAAATATATTTCTGTTTTTAATTATTGTTCAAAAAAGGGTGTTCTAATAATATTAAAAAAGGATATTTCTGAATTAATTAATAAACAAATTGGGATTTGGGACTCGTGTCTCCTTCAAATAATTCGATATTTTCACTCTTTCGTAAAATTAAAAATTATTTTTTACATTTTAGCGCATTTTTCTTAAAGTCGTTTTTTTTTTTAAGATTATTTTATTAAACTTAAATCTATTATTAGCCATCTTCATGCAAGGTAAAAGCTTATATCCGGCATACCCTTAATGATGTACACTTCGTTATCTGAAACAGCAGAAATATTTCTTTGATTGAATTTTGATCGAGCTGACGTCGGCGGTTTCTTCTTTTTCTTCTTTTTCTCCTTCTTCTTCTTCACCTAAGGAATGAAGAATTATTTGGAGAAAAGTTTCCTTATTCTTTTTCCCTGTGTATCTTTGGTTCACGTCCAAGTTTCTTGAAAAGATCTCCGAAAAAAAATAAACTGTCGAAAATGAATTCTCATACTTGACGAAACTTTTGACTTTTCTGACGAAACAAACACCTGCTATATAATCCGATTAAATATTTCGTCAAGCTAAGGAAATTCATTTTGATGGGGGTTTTTTAATGAAATTTATTTCGATAAAAATTAGGCCGATTTTAAATAATATAATAATTCAATATCGACGACCTTGGACCTCTCGTTTCAGAGTTCAACGCTTTATCCAATCGACGAAGAAGACTTGATAGATTTCTGAAAATTTAAGTATAAGAACCAAACATGAGCAGAAAAGGGCCGAAAAGGATTCTGAGTAAATGACTTTCGTTCAGAATGTGAGGATTCCTGTTTCGTCAAAAGTCACGTGATTCAATAATGAAACGATTGTCAAATTAGCATTGACGATCACAGGATTCTCGAAAATGATAGTGTTATTTTTGAGAGCGTAGAAAGTATTGTAACCGAATAAAGTTTTTTTTTTAAATAGTTATAACTTGTTATTTTTTATCAAGTTAATTTAATTATAAAAAGACATTTCTGGTCTAGTGGACAGCGTACATAAATTTGAGATGGCTGGTATTTAATTTAAACCGTTCTCATTTTTGACGAAAAAAACTTCTTTATAAAAAAAATGACAAAATGAATTCCTTCAGTTTGACGAAATATTTTATTGGAGCAATTGGCAGACGTCTGACGAAAGTTTCTTTATTAATAAGAATTGTATTTTTAACACTGCATGACGAACAATTATGTTAAAAAAATAATAATAATAATCAGATTTGCAGATGATTTTGCCTAAGTGGATTTTTCTCTATCCAACAAAAAAAAGAATTTTCGTAATCGGCCAATACTTTTTTTTCTGGTTAATTGAGAATTCCGGATAGTTAATACCGGATAACCATATATTTTTTTCAAATAGCTCCCAAGTGAAACATCCCCTATCCAACCAAAAAAAATGTCTAAATATCTGAATTAGAACGGAATACTTGCTCGAACATATACAAAAAAATTTTTTAATACATAACAGTCAAATTGATAACCTCTCTCCATGGCGCGCGATCTAGTGGATTTAATTTAAAGTTTCTGGTGATTTAATTTTTTAGTTTTGGTAGGCGCTCTGTTCAGTCGGTTAAAAATAATAAGAAACTCAAACCTTAAATCACTTGTCCCTGAAAACTTTATAAAACGCAAATGCGTGCTGTGAGCGACCATTTTAGTCGAAATTCTCATAACCTGTTCGCACACAAAATAACAACGTTCAAAAGTTTCCTGGAATTTCGAACATCTCATATTCTTAATGGCTTTCATACACAAAACTGAGAACACTCCTTCCCCGGGTCTGCTACAAATTAACGAGTATAAATTTCAGGAAGTTCACATTTATAAATACGGTGCCACAGTCCATTATAACCCAATAGATAATTTAACTGCGAGGAATCCCGAGCAATAAACACGAAACTGACGACCGAATGTGCCATTAAACTTCTGAGTCTCATATTTAAACTGCTCTTAAATTCCATTTCAAAATAAAATGATCTGGAAATAGTCCTTGAAGGAGCAATTTAACGGCCCTGGGAGTATCGTAAAACGTTCCATAGTTACTCAAGGTTTTCTGGAAAGGAAGACACTGAACAGCCAATGAAAATCTCGCATTTGATGGTACTTAGAAGAACGTTCGAAAAGAGTGTGTAGTGCCAATGATAGTTTAGAAAATATGGCAAGTGGGAGTTAAATAAAAAAAATAGTTTAATGTGTATTTTTGTCTTATATTTGGGTTTAGTAATCTTTAAAGAAATAAAGCTATTTGTTCTGATTATCAAACTTCCAATGAAGAAACTACGTATGTCTGTTTTTGTAGTTACTCAATATCGTTTGAAAATATTTTTCTGATTTTAATTTAAAACCTAATTTTGAGAAAAATTAAATTTGTGTAAATAATTTTTTGTATATGCATTGTACTCAAAATTAAATATAGTTTTTGTCATTGTTAATTTATTTTTGTCTTGTTGTTATTAATTAAAATAATCTTCTTTTTTTTCAATTAATTGGACTTTAAAAAAATGCGCTAAAACGTAAAAAAAAAAAAAAATTACGAACAATAACAACTTGTAACAATATTACGAATTAATAACTTGTTGGGTTATTAATTGAAATAATCTTTTTTTTTTTTTTTAAATAATCCAACTTTTAAAAACAACGCGCAAAAAAGTAAATTTTTTTTTTATTTTACGAACAAATTGAAATTATTTAATTATTTATATTATCAATTTTATACTTGTTTCAACTTTTTGAAATCGGCGCCAAAATTTAGGTATATTTTTTGTAAATTGGCACCCAACTTCAAAAAGTGGTAATAAATATAAAATTTATATTAAATTATTAAATTTTTTCAACTTGTTCATTAAAAAAAATTAAAAAATTTAGCGCATTCTTCTTAAAACCGATTTTCCTCTTCTTTTTTTTTACATGTTATTTTATTTTTCCCTTTTTAGTTTTTAATTTAGCAAAGAGATTCCCTGAATATTATTCACCAAGAAAGCAAGGCTGTTAGCCGCCACAGACAGTGGTGTTGAAAAAAGTTAAATGAAAATTTGAAAATATCCGGTTTAATAAAAGCTGGTAAGCGAAATTTCATTCTTGTAAAACTCTGTCGAACAATGAAATATCTTGAAATCGGAGAAATTAATGATGAAATGACGATTTCCGATTTCTGACCATTTAAACTGTGCCCTGAATTTAGTAAGGTAGGCATTTGCTCCTACCTTGCAAACCACAATCTTCTAGTTGACGTTTCATCGATATGAATAATTTTCAAGTCTAACACAACCACTAGTCCCCTTACCAACATTAAAAATTGAAAATTTTAACATTACGTCAGGGCCAATGGATGACTTATAAAGTGTAAATATACAGTTTTGGTGCAACAGTTACAGTTCTTCAGAAAATCGTGATTTCCAAATATCCTATTATATTTCTTCAACCGTCAAAATATTTGTTACAAATGATCTTCTTCATATGAAGGCGACAAAAAACTATTTATTTCAATTTAGCCAAAAATTGAGACTTCAGCATTTTTTACACACAACCCTTCAAATACATTACAACTTGTAATAAGATTCCTTGACAGAATTCAAATACTTCATTGAATGTAAACACACGTGTATTTTCCATTTAAATCCTAAAAGTAAGAATACAAAACCAAAAAAAATTAATATGATATGGGTATTTTTTAATTTAAAGTATATTCTATCAATTCTTGGACAAAAATAAATTTAAGATAATTGAAAAAATTATTTTTGAATGCACCAGCTCAAATGGGTTCCAGCTTCTTTGCTCAATTTCATCAATCAAGCTTATTTTAATTTTGAATTTTGATAACAAGACTAGAAAAGCTTAAATATTTCAATTTCTGTACTCAACTTAAGAAAGTAAATAAATTTGTGAAATAGCTGGCGATATATCATTATGTTTTACATAAAATAAATTATACAAATAAAGGCTAAATTCACAGACTCCACTTAGGAAAATAGAATATAAAAGTCGTTTTTCATATAAAATGGTTTTCTTTAAAAGATGCACAATTTTAAAAAAAATTATTTATCAGGAGTATTTTTTACTTTTATTTATGGTCATCAGAATCTCCATGAGCTGTGTATCATTGTTTTATGTACCCTCAACCTGTTTTTGTTCAGTCTTTTTTTTTTGTGTGGTCTTTTATTTGTGCGATTATTTTTTTGTGCGGTATATAAAAATTTCAATCAAATTGGAACATAATTGATTATTTGGCTACCGATGCATAAAAAAGCATCTAGTGAAGCAACAGTCGTCGCAAAAAACTGATCACCGACTATGGTAACTGAAAAAAAGTCAACTCTAAACGAGTGCGAGGTAGTATCTTCAAATGACGAAAGCAATTTTGAACCAGGTTACTACAAGAAAGTTCGCGCATTGTCAGACTACGAAGGATAATGGTTATACGTTTTGAAAAGTTTTGTTTGTGTAAAATAAGTACATATGTAAATAAAATATTTAAAAATGTTCGCATGTGTATTTTTAAATCAGATTTCAAAAGGTTTGCCGAGATTCCAAGTAGCTGTCAAGCCTCGTGACTTGATTTCGTTTAAAAAAGCAATTCCTAGTTATTTCATAAGTTTTGAGTTATTTTCCACTTGAGACTTTTTTTATGCGGTCCCTATTCACCGCATAAAATAAATATTTTCTAATTGTGTTGCAAAAAAATATTTTTTATAGCTACTCGTAAAGTTTTGTGCGATTTTTATGCGGTCCCTATCCACCGCACAAAAACAGGTTTGAGTGTATTTCCCAAAGTATGTGCAAATTGATTTTTTAAAAGTTTAAAGGGAATATCTGACACAAAAACATTAAAAACATCTAAAATTATATCAGTTATAATTCCCCGAGCATGGACTCTGCCAAAATGGAACCGTCTTCCACCCCCTTTTTTCTACTTGAACTTCACGAATGTATCCTTCTGCGTATTGTAAATTTTTATAAACCTTTTCACTGTAATCAAGGAGTAAGAAATCCCCGGCTTTGCGGTCGCGTAAAAATCAGCTCCTCATTAAAATAATCTTTCGATTTCACACTGATATCATCTTCGAGCATGAATGGACTGTAGTAGAGCGAATATGACGTCATAATCGTGATGCAAACATCTCAGACCGAATGGCCTCCGACACGTGACTTCTTTTCAAAATTATGAATTAAAAAATACTCTACTCGCGATTGGCTGATGAATTGGGATATGTGTAACACTGAAAATTTATGAATGGAATGACGTAATTAACCACGTGTCCGAGGCCATATACGTTGGCCTCACTTTGATGTTAGCGAGATTATAACATTATGTTTTCTATACTATGAAGGATCCATGCTCGAAGGATATCATTAATTAAGAAGAAAGATATGCTAATCCTAGTATAAGACAACTCTTCTTTTAAAGTTATTTTATTGTTTAAAAATATTTCATTTTATTTCGATTCTAACGACACCAGAATTATGTTTCTAAGTTTGTACACTTGATTATTTTTGCCAAATCAATATTAAGTTTTGATACAAAACTGCGTGTTTTGTTTGTATCAAAACTTTGAACTCATTTTTAACAGTGATGACTTTTGACCAAGTTTAAATTGATATAGGTTCAAATGTATTTGAAAAACTGCTCCAAATGTGCTACAGTGTATTTACAAACATTTTACTTTAATTAGTCCTGAGGGATTATTAATATATAGATTATATTTGTTTTAATATTTTTTTAAAAATAGTTTGAACAATGAAATTATCGATTTTTTTTCAACTATTTTTTCTTAATTGTTTTGCAATTAACAAAAATCTTCAGATACAGTTTGTTAACTACATTATTTTGCTTATAAGAATGCAAAATTTTAGGTTTTCAGTAAATTTTATTGTTTACTCATATAAAAAATCAGACAAGTCACATTTTTTTTTAATTTATATATTTTTTTAATGTTTGACACGTGATTATGTTAATATGCTTTGCACACATATGTGAAAAAAATAGTTATATCTGCTAAATTAAAGAAAAAAGGGAAATTTTTTACTTGTATCACTATAGTTCTAACTGCCTTATATACGCACATATAGAGTCGAGAAACCTATATTTTTACGTGCTATAGAACTTGACTAGAGTACAATAGTAAATACGCACATTTAATAAAAAGTGCACATTAACCGCTTATTCAAACTAAATTGGTCATCTTACGGGATGTATATTAAGTCCTAAAATAGTCCGAAATTGAAATGCTACCCACGGTTTGCCATCCAGAGGATACAATTATTGAATTTGTTTTGTTATAATGAACACAAGCATTTTTTATATGTTGTTGAACTGTGTCCTTATTTTTCCAGGGAGAAAAGAATGAGTGCAGGGATATCGGTATCTACCTTATCTACCCAGTCAAATAAAAATTCCAAAGTTGTATAAAAAATTCTGTTTTCAGATAAAAAAAAAAAATTAAATAATGTGTGTATCCTTGTGTTATTTTTATTTAAAATCATTTAGATAAAGTGTTTAATGAAAACATAAACGGATAGATGCGCAAATCATATGATGTAAAAAAAAATTACATAACTTCTGTATCGGACTCATGTGACAGGAAAAAGTTTTTATTGAAAAAATAAATCATCCTTATAAAAGATACAAATAATATTTATTGAACAGGCTCAATAAAACCTGACAAGTGATAAATATAACAGGTTTAGAATAGGTCATAAATATCATAATTATGTCTTCATTTGCTTGAAATGCAACTAATAAAATTAAAAATCTACAAAAATTATTTTAAATGAATGATTTTATGGGCAAAATTTCAGATGTAGTTAATGCATTTATCTCCCACATTTTCTTTTAGATATCACAATATATTTCATTGTTACATAAAAATTTTGTATATATACTATGAAAATTCTTTAATATCTGATCAAAATAATTAATATATCCAAAGAAAAGGACCGGGAATGCTGCCTCGTAATTTTATTCCAAGGGGAAATTACGAGGACAACACATGAGATGGAACCCCACTCTTCTCTGTAGGTGTGGCACGTTTCGACCACGATATATTTAAATTTGTGGATGGAAAGAAACAAAACTGGCAATCCTCCGATCACGAGCTCGCAGCTCTCTTAAAGCTAGATTCGAACCCACTACCCTTCGATCACAAGTCTAGTACATTACTACTAGGAAAATACCTTGGCCCATAAATATATGGAGTTTCAATTTAAATAAATGGGAATGTTAAAATAAGAAAAGTAAATAACACAAAATAAAAATTATTAAATATAAGATTTCGCAGAAACCTGATGACTTTCAAAAGGGTGTAGTTTTTTTAAATAACTACTTTGAGTCGTAAACATTACTTTTATTTCATAATTAATCAACACCGTTTTATTTTTTTTCGGGCAGGGTTCCTTTGAAAGTTGGTGAATGGGAATTAACTTAGTAAGAAGATTACTGAAATTTTTTGTTATTTAAAATGTTAACATGACTAAGTATTATTATAGTTTAATTATTATTATTATACGTTTAGACAAATAAAACACTGAAATGCTAAGTTTTACAAAAATTTAAAAACATGTCACATGCCAATCTTAGAAATGAGCAGTGTTATTCAATATTGCTAATTTCAGCTTCTCTTCAAGCGATCTTAGCAAAGCAACCTGACAAACTTAAAATAGTTTTTCAGAAGATGGTTTTTTACATTGTTTCGATTGCTTAAATGGAAACTGAGTTATTACAATTCAATTAGGTTACTTCTCATTCTTTTGGCACACCTTTTTATTAATATTACTTTTGTTTAAAACTTCTTCGAGTCGCGATGGTAGTACAACGGATGAGACACTGGACTGCGGTGCCCGAGGATCTGGGTTCGATTCCCGGTAAGCCTTGGTTGTAATTGTTGATATTTATCGAAAGTGATTTATGAAAACAGCCTAGGCATGCAACCTACTGCTCTTTTTTTTTTTTCATTATTATTTTTCACTCACTGTAGTTTTCACTCACTGTAGTGTCATTTTTCAGTACATGTCTTTCTCAAAAATGAAACTTATGTATTCGGAACTACGATAAGTCTCGAATATAATCAAAAATTAGTATATTTTACTTATTTTTGAATAAATTTTTTAAACAGTTTAGAAAGAGACACACACAACATACGGTATAGTTAGAAATACAATTCATAAAACTTGAAGACTAAAAATAATAAAGACTTTAATACTGAAAATAATGAATCAAGAAAAAAGAACAGCAAAACATAACAAAATAACCTAAATTTTCCTATTATAACGTAGTATATTATAGCGTAACGTAATATATCATAATATAAAAAGTTAATGGGACAAATAGAATTATTTTTAATGAATTTTTCTATTACAAATTATTATAACCATTTGTCTAGTTTTTGTCCTAAACTGATTATTACCTTAAATTGAGCCATTATTTAATTCAATCACGTCCTGCTTTATTATTTCTCTTCCTTGCCGTCCAATTTTTTACTCTTTTCACTTAACGGGAAGTTTTGAAAAAACTTTTAACATTTTATCTAAGCCGAACCAAACAATACATTTTAAACTGTTAGAGGGGACTTAGCTTGTGAACGAACGTGAGGAAATTCACTAAATTGAAGCAATCGATTACACTAAGCTATCGATACCAAAGACTCCACCGACTGTGACATTTATTCTAGTTTTTAAATTTAATAAAATAAAGTGTGAGCATCATCTTGGCTTTATGATGAGGATGAAACACCATATTACGCTCTCTAAAGATCCTCTCTGTCACAATTAACACAGTGGCAAATAGCACGAATAACATATTTTTAGTCTTGTTCCTTAGGAAATTAGACCCCGGTTGTTGCATGTAAAATTTTGAAATAAAGCATGGTATATACGGAATGAGGATGGGGCCTGCAGAATCAGTCACAACCATAGAGTAATGATACAAATAGAGGAATAAAAATGCTGATTTCCGTTGTCCATCATTGAAACCACGTGATAGGTGGAAATGCCAATTCATTCATGCGCCAATATTACTTGGCAGGCCTTGGCGACTTTTAAGAACTAAGCGAGATCGAAGTATTGTAATAGGGTTTTGTGCTTAATTTTGTATTTAAATATAGTTTTTTTTTAACGAGTGGCACAATTTAAGAGAGTTTAACAGATTTTATAAGGAGATTGTTCTTACTTTGTAGTTTTGAAATAATTGCATTACGTTTTTATGTAAAACATTTACCATAAGCGAAGTTCTTTCAATTGTTATTTTGCATACTTCAATAAGAAAATATGAACAATAAAACCTGAGAAATATAAAGAGTTTCGCTTCTTCGAGTATTGAACACAAATAAAATATTTTCGTTACGTTAATGAAGAGGAAATATTTAGCGCATATTGTTTGAAAATAAGTAAATACGTACATATATGTTAAAAAGTTGAATACGGACAGAACTCCTTATCACCAAAAGAGAAGAAAGTGCGCCAAATTTGAAACTCCTGCAGATATCTGAACGCCAAATGTGGCAGCGCTATAACCACGTGATGCGAGTTTTTCTTTTCAATGTTGACACCGCGGCCTTACGGGAGTCTGGTATTAAAGGCGCTCTCTATTTAATATTACAACTCTCTGGTCACAACAGTTTGAAAGGTTTTATTGTACAGGGTTATTATTGGCGACCAATCCATATTCTTCTAAAGCATGTTAAGATGTCCAAGGGATATATTTTGACACTATAAATCCATGATAAATACCGTGATTGATGTACGGAACCGATAGTATCTAGTCTATATTACTTCGATTTGGTTTGTATTTTTGTTGACTACTAATCCTTGTTTCTATTATCTATTGTTTACATTCCACGTTAATTTTTTGTATCCATGCACAGTCACACGTAAATTTTTGATGTGAATGCGTTTTTAAAATCGGTACTAGTACACATACAGACACTTAAGCGACGTAATACATCAATATTTAAAAACTCCACAACTCCAGGGTAACTAGCATATGCTGATAATTGACCTACCATCGTGTACGGCAAATCAATTTATCAATAGGAACGTCCACAGTAATTAACTTAAATGTCCTTACTAAAGTAACATTTTAAATTTTTAAAGAATTTGAAATCTGTTGCGGGCCACCAGTGGTCAGCGAACCACGTGTTGGGCACCACTTCTATAGAGAAATGTAGGTCACGTCAACCAGACTGGTTAATAACCGACTCCCCAATCTGACCATGACGGGGAAAATGAGCCAAACTTCTGGTAAACTCTAGCCTTTTAAACCTCTGTAACTTCAGTATCGTAGAGAGTGTGAGTTTAAATTGATAAGAGTGACAAGTTCAATAATTCCATTTGATTAGTTAATATACTGTTAAAAATAGGTAATCAAAAACAGTTTTTGATTACATTCGATGCTTATCATAGCTCCGAATACATAAGCTTCATTTTTGAAAAAGACATGTACTCAAATATGAGTATAATGAGTGAAAATGAATAAAAAGAACAGTTGCTTGACTACATAGGCTGCCTTCATAAATCACTGTCAATAAATATCGACAATTACAACCAAGACTTACACCAGGAATCTAACCCATATCCTCATTCACCGCAGACCAGTGTCTTATCCGTTGCATTACCAAGACGACGTGAAGAAATTACAAAGAAAATGAATGTTAAAAAGGTGTGTTAAAAGAATGGGAAGCAAGATAATTGAGTTGTAATAACTCAGTTTCCATTTAAGCAATCGACATCAAATTATGTGGAAAACCATATTCTGAACACCTATTTTAAGTTTGGCGGGTCTCTTTGTTAAGATGTCTTTAAACAGAAGCTCAAATCAGCAATATTAAATCACATTGCTTAATTTTTAGAAAGTACGGTTGCTTAAATGTGAGTACGTCATTGATCATTTACGATGCAATTGTACTCAAAGAAAAACAAGTAGGTTCAGATACTCATTTTAAATACTTTTTTACAGTGTAGTTTAAACTAGTTGTGAGAAATTATGTGGAGCAGAAATTGGTGATCGATCTAAGATTTCACAATGAAGCCAAAATATCATTTTAAAATTGAATTAAGGTATTAGAAACTTAAACAGTTTTGAGGAGCAGTTCAAGACACACAAAATGATACCAAGAAGTCTAGCCTTTTAAGTTCGGAGAGATTAAGAGCTCACCAAAAACGCAAGAAAGATCATGCGGATCTGGCACGAGTACAAAGCAATCTCGAATCAAACCTTAAGGTACAGTGGGGACTATGTCTAACTCTTTGTTTAGAATTGTAGTAAATTAGTGCCTTCTAAGGTAGACAAAAGGAATCATACAAAATACTCAAGGGGACTCAAAGATTTATTTCAAAGCGAATGTTATAACTCTCGCTCTACAAAAGAAAAGTTTTATCTGTCTAGACACCAAACTATACCTAACCTCTGAGGAAATAAAGGGAAATTGGAGAACAAGAATAACTCCTCTTGTTCTTCCCCCAGGTAAATTCACTTAACGTTTTCTATTTCACTTAACTATTGCTAGTTGCTGAATCATTGGACTGTGCACAGAATATCACAATATAAGATTATATACTGGTAAGAAGAATTGTATTACATTAGAAATAATGAATGTAAGATGTATTTTTTGTATTATTTTAAGATAAATTTAGAAGGGAAAATCTTACACAAAACAGTCTCGTTTCCTTAAACTAATAAATTTTTAACTAAAAGCCTCCGCCCCCTACTCTCTGCATTTTCTGCGGTTTAGCTGAATTCAGCCCATTCAAAAATTTCATAATAAGACAAAGTCCCTTTACTGTTGTTCAAATTTTAAAATGAAGATGGCGCCACGATGGTAACTTTTTGTTTGTATAAAAAGAGTAATAAACTAATTAATTGCTTAATATTTTATACTTTTGGCACGTTTTGGCACATCTACAATTCATCCCGTTTCAATGCCCCTTTGACAATAAAATTTGGTTATATAGTTTAGGAGGAGCAATTGTCACAAAATATGGTCTTGTCTTTTAAATATATAAATTTTTCTGATTGATCCACAGACGACAGGCAACATAAGGGAGTCATGAACCAGACGCACAGCCGTAGCAAAAATATTTAAATTTAAATTTCAAAAGTGAATGGGGAATTTATTTTGTAAGGTAGTCAACTTCGGTTTATACACTTTTGCAGTTAACTGCAAAGTTTCGTGGCGTTGAGATCAATAGTTATATTTTAAAAATACTTATATGTGTTTTGGTATGTAAAAGTAGATTAAAGATACGACACATTTATATTTTTCTGCTCAATTTACAGCTACAATTTGTTTGTGTTTCAGAGTACATTGTGTATAGAGTACTCTGTGTACAGTGTGTACATTGTGTTGCAGATAAAATTACAAAACATTGTACAGCCAAGAAATATCAAGAATTGTTATCGAGTTTATAATAGAATTACGTAAAGTATGATAAAAAAGCGTTTAAAAGAAATTTGCATATTAAGTTATGTAAAATTTGAAATTAAAATATATGCAAAAGGGAACACGCCCTCTTTAAAAGGTCACTATTTGAAAACTTTAAAAATTAATTACTTAAAATAAACACGATATTTCATGCACTCACAGAACATAAATACTTGAAATTACTAGTGATTTTACGATTTTCAAGAACTGGCATTTCTTCATCTTTTTATACACTTTTCTCAAAAAAGTATATTTCCAAACAAAACGAAACTTTAAGTACCATTAATTTAATGTAAAAACACGTTAATCGCAAATATAATTGTTTGAATAGAATAAAAAAAAATATGTGTAAAAAATATTAGTCAAAAAGTAAACAAAAATTCTATATTCTAAAAAAAAAATGAAAGTTTTTTCTACCAATTTCTACCAAAATTAAAATTAGGTTCAATAGTTTAATCGTATTTATTCTACATTAAAATAAAATTTGGTGGTTGTGTGTTGAATACCGTTTAAGAAAGTGTACCTACAAACTTATTTTCCTAAAATCCTATAGTTATAAAATTACTTTTTAATAAAAAAATATACGAAATGAAGAAAATATTGTAATTAAATCCTGTTATCCCCACATGTATACACAATTTTATTCCAATTAAATTAATATTATTGTAATTACGCTGCTTTTTATAAACACAAAAAATCTCCATCTTTGTTTATCGCAAACTGAACGGTCCCTTTAATCTGCGTGCCAGGTCTGACAACAAGCACAATAAACTTATTAACCACTAATTACATTTCAATATCAATTAATTTAATGAACGTCCCAATATATAAATTGTAAAATTCAATACGATATCATTCAAGAATTTTCCCTTCGAAATTAAATATAGACAAATATCTTTTTAAAAGGGAAACTCACTTTACTGTTAATTTTACGCGAATTGTCAATTAAAAATAAATCTATAAACAAATTAACACAAGAACATGACAATGTCCGATCCTTCTTCTCTGCTATTCGAATGTAGTTCTATATTCGTCCGCTAGAGAGCAGCGGCAATGACGCTAAAAGAAAGCTACTCGGTTACACCCTCACTTTACTTTACGTCTTACCTCACTTTAAACAAATGTAAACACTTAAAACACAATTTTAAACAAAATGTCAAAACTATTTTCGTAAAAGTAAATTATTTTAATCCATTTATACCAGTGCCAACAACAACATAACCTAAAAAAAGTAATGACGTTTATAAATCATATAATATATCAAAAAGCTTAAAAATTATCTCAAAAAAAGCAAAAATAACGCACATTTTTTTAAAAAAAGTTCCACAAAATATTCTTTGTTCCACCAGTGTTCACTCTAGAAATAAAAAAAGGGCAGGGCGCCCCAGCAAAAAAAGTCAGCATGAAACCTCCATCAAAATTGTCAAATTGAAGGTTTTTTGAAGGTTTTATAAAGGATATTGAAACAAAAAACTGCAGTTTTTATGTAGTTTTTAATTTTCCCGCATAAAACCTTTAAAATATCTGCATTTTCCCTTCATGATTAAAAATTTAAGGTTTTTTGCAGGTTTTTATGAAGGTTTTTTGCAGTTTTTATGAAGGACATTGAAACAAAAACCTTTAATTTTATAGATCTTCAAAAATTGCAGTTTTCCTGCATAAAACCTTCAATATCAAAATTTTGATGAAGGTTTTATGCTGACTTTTTTTGCTGGGGCTGTTGGCTGTAAAAGGGCACCCCGTTTTTGAAAAGGCACTTCTTGTTTTTAAAAGGGCACTTTTTAAAAAAAAAGTTTGAGATGGGCGTGGCACCCGTTGATATATCGGACCCGTGACCAAAGAAAAAAAGTTCCGATTTGTTGATTGGTATTGCGCTAGAGCTGCATATTGGGCTATTGGTGACGATTCGGGGCTTATTTTAAAAGAAAGACCCGTTCAAAATTGAAATCTCTATATGAAGATACTACTTAAAATCCAAAATTTGACACTTAAAAATTAATGTTTTCGCTAAAAACCAAATCTGTAAGTAGCCCTAATCGGACCCCTTACAAAACTGATGAAAAGGCTACTTAAATCTAAAATTTGGTAATAAAAGGATTAACATTGTAACCAAACCAACTTCATTTAAAAAAAAACATAGCATTTCGTATGCTGGTACAGGCAACCAATAGGATTCGTGGAATGCCCCGTGCTCAAAATAACCACGGAATTGTACAGCACGCGTAGTTAAAAGGAGTTTGTTTTTCTACTGTCATAATTCACTTAATTCCAATTTACACACATTTTTTAATCGATGCCTTTTTTAAAGACATCTAGGGAAGCAAGGGCGCTTGTGCTTGACTAAAAAGGGCAAGAGGGGCTGATTTTTTTAAAAAAGGGGCATGAGGGCGCTACCAAGAAGAAAAAAGGGCAGGCAGGGCGGACCGCCCTTCAAAAAACGCCTTGAGTGAACACTGGTTCCACACAAGACAATAGGTAGTTAAATGTTGCAGAAACATTCCAGAAGTAAAGAATTATCAATGAATCAACAAATGTTATAAAATTCTTCCACAATTGATTTCGAAAGCGGAAACAAATAATGATCTCATATAAACTAAATGCGTTTATTTACGTTTTAATAAATAGAACCGTTCTAAATCAAATACAAATGTATTCATCTAAATAAGACATAATACAATCTCATTTAAAAAACGATTCTTTAACAAGGAAAGGATTTTAATGACTTTTTTATGTTATTTGTGCACTTTTTTAGAATTGCGTCGGCAAAAAAATAAGTATGGGTTGCTTAGAAACCATTAAATTATTCTACTTGAGTGATTTCTTTACACTTGTTCGTATCCATAGCGATAAATACCATTGTATAGGAATCCATCAAATCCAATTTGTTTAATATATTTGTAGTCGAAAAATCCTTAACATCAAAGATGTAAAGCAATTAAATGAAAATAATTCAAAGAGGTTTTTTTTTTAAATCGTCTGCTTGTTTGTTTACTTTATAAGTACTATTTACGAACTCTTTAATAATTTTTGTATCGACGGAAAAATATAAGTCAATTAAATTTACTCAAAGTAATACTTTTCAATATCAAATACATAAACAAAATAATTTCAATGAGTTCAGACTCTTCTTCTTTTCTTAGTGCTTTGGGAAAATGATTTTCGTATTTTTTTTCAAATTCCAATACTTTGCATATTATTTTCTTTGATCTCTTTTGAAATTGCACTTCGTGGTCCTCTGATTAGTTTTAGAATAAAACAAATTATTTAAAGTCAACCATTTAGGACTCGAATCGACAATTATCAGCCAATATTTTCGTAACTAACTTTTTATCTTCAAATTCATTGCAATAAATAAACAAATTATATGTCAATAAATTCCTCAATATTTCTAGTCAAATAAAAATTAAAATCAAGTACATTTTTAATTGACTTTTACTTAACTTATTTTTTATGTATGAAACGATAATTGAGTTTTCTCTTTTGTAATATAAAATAATTCTATTATCTATCAAACTAAAATAAAATATAATACTAAAATTGTTTACTTCAAACACATGCATTAAAGAAACAAATTGTATGTCAATCAAGACCCCAATATTTTTCAAATCGAATAAAAATTAAATTCAATTACATTTTTAAGTGACTTTTGCTTAACTTGATTATTATGTATGAAATGATTATTGAGTTTTCTGTTCTATAACAGAATACTATTATTAATTAAATTAAATTACAAAATTAACTTATTTGAAATGTTTTTTAAGTAATTAAATCATAATATTAATTCGTAGTGCTTTCTATGTAAAAACCGTGTGTCCCAGAAAACGCTTTCCGTAACTGAATCGCTAAATATAAGTAAGGGTTATGTCTCATATTTTTTTTCTCAATTTTTATGTTTTTATGTAATGATGAAATAAAGACGCCAACGCGTCGTTTTACGGTAAGATTCACCTCATTTGCATAAAGATTCAATGTACACAAATACATGAATGATATTGGCTCATGAAACTTCCCGCTAAGAATACCTGGTGTACCAGTGATAATATTCCAAAATAAATAAAATGTGCACATTTTCTAAAACATTTCATGCTTATCTTCGAGCATGGATCCTTTGTAGTAGAGTAGTCATGACCTCACTCTCCCTAACATCAAAGTGAAGTCAACATGTATGGCCTCAGACACGTGGTTAGTTACGTCATTCCATTCATAAATTTTCACTGTTACACATTTCCCAATTCATCTGAAAATCGCGAGTACTTTTTAATTCATAATTTTGAAAAGAAGTCACGTGTCTGAGGCCATTCGATCTTAGATGTTGGTTTCACGATTATGACGTCATATTCTCTCTACTACAGACTATTCATGCTCGAAGATGCTTATTATTGCTCCGAATACATAAGTTTCAATTTTGAAAAAGACATGTACTTAAAAATAAGTACAATGGGAGAAAATTAATAAAAAGAGCAGATGCTAGCCTACATAGGCTGCCTTCATAAATCGCTTTCAATAAATATCGACAATTACAACAAGACTTACCAGGAATCGAACCCAGGCACCGCTGTTCAGAGTGTTATCCGTTAAGCTACAAGAGCGACGTGAAGAAGTCATAAATAGAAGTAATGTTAAAGAGATGGTCCAAAAGAATGGGAAGTAAGGTAATTGAGTTCTAATAATGAGTACCAGAACCTACTCGTTTTTCTTTTGAGTACAATTGCATCGTAAATGAGAGATGACGTACTCAAATTTAAGCAACCGTACTTTCTAACTATATTACATGTATATACAATGAATATGTTGCATTGATCTTTTGTGTGTTTTTTATATTGCATCGTAAAAACTTGTCATTAAAAATCATGTCTATATAGAAGCAATACTTTTTATAGCTTCCCAGCAAAAAACTCAGCATAAAACCTTCATCAAAATTTTGAAATTGAAGGTTTTATGCAGGAAAACTGCAGTTTTTTTGAAGATATATAATATTAAAGGTTTTTGTTTCAATGTCCTTCATAAAAACTGCAAAATACCTTCATAAAAACCTGCAAAAAACCTTCAATTTTTAATCATGAAAGGAAAATGCAGATATTTTAAAGGTTTTATGCAGGAAAACTGCAGTTTTTTTGAAGATCTATAACATTAAAGGTTTTTGTTTAAATGTCCTTCATAAAAACTGCAAAATACCTTCATAAAAACCTGCAAAAAACCTTCAATTTTTAATCATGAAAGGAAAATGCAGATATTTTAAAGGTTTTATGCAGGAAAATTAAAAACTTAAAAAAAACTGCAGTTTTTTGTATCAATATCCTTTATAAAACCTTCAAAAAATCTTCATTTTGACAATTTTTATGAAGGTTTCATGCTGACTTTTTTTGCTGGGTTAGGACACTAAAACATAGATTCCAAACGGCAAAACAAATAATTTGTTACAAATGACACAAGACATCCATTTTTGTTTTATGTTTTCTGCAACAAATCGAATTATTTTACGGTAAATTCGATTTCACTTGTTTTGAAATACTTTCGGGAGTTGAAATTTCTTTTATTTGTCCTTGCGGTTTATCGATCTCTGCATAAGGCCATATTCTTTCACAATTTACGACTCGTACTTATTTTAGCGGCGTCACATTTCTCTCGGAAAAGTTGGCAACGGTAAAAAAGTTTTATATATATTGTTCGAGAGAGCGTAGAGAAATAAATCTTAAAAGTATATCACTTTTCTTTCCTGTCCTTAAAAAGTAAAACTGGTTTTATAGATTTTAGTTTGGAAACATTAAGTATTGTATTTCTAAGTAGTTATAAATAAACTAGGGGTCCAACACGTCTTGGGCACATTAGGGTTCAACACAGGTCCATGAAAATAGTTCAGGGTACTTTGGGAATCAATTATGGAGATAGGTTTAGAACTTTAAATATGTAGACACTTAAAAAAAAAGTTACCTTATTCAAATTTAATAAATTAAGGGATGTTGAATTATAGGAATTTTATATTGCGTATGATACTAGAGGTCACTAATCTAAGATATACAATTCACAGATAAATCGGAATTGTATTTCTAAGTAGTTATAAATAAACTAGGGGTTCAACACGTCTTGGGCACATTAGGGTTCAACACAGGTCCACGAAAATAGTTCAGGATACTTTGGGAATCAATTATGGAGATAGGTTTAGAACTTTAAATATGTAGACGCTTAAGAAAAAAAGTGACCTTATTCAAATTTATTAAATTGCGTGATTTTGGAATATTGGAATTTAATATTGCGTATGTTACTAGAGGTCACGAATTTAAGATATACAAATCGGAGATAAATTGAAAAGTTACAAAACATTATTTTTTAATACTGTAATAGACAAATGAAATAGTTACCTACACTTTAAAAAAGGTACTTAAAATGAGTACCTGAACCTACTCGTTTTATTTAAGTATAATTGCATCGCAAAAATAGCAATGACGTACTCAAATTTAAGTAACCGTACTTTCTCAAAATGAGCAATGTGATTTAATATTCCTAATCTCAGCTTCTGTTCGTGCCATCTAGTAAGCGACCTGACAAACTTAAAATAGTTGTTCAGAAGATTATTTTCCACATTGTTTGATGTCGATTGCTTAAATGGAAACTGAGTGATTACAACTCAGTTATCTTACTTCCCATTCTTTTGGCACACCTTTTTAACGTTCCTTATGTTTATTACTTCTTCAAGTTACCCTGGTTGTTTACCGAATGCACTAGAGAATCTGGTATCTGACGATCTCGTTTTGATTCCCGGGAAATCTTAGTTGCAATTGTTGATATTTCTTGAAAGCGATTTACGAAGGCAACCTATGTAGGCAAACATTTGTCCTTTTTATTCATTAAACTCATTTTTGAGTACATGTATTTCTCAAAATTGAAACTTACGTATTCGGAGCCATTATAAGCATTGTATGTACTCAAAAATGAGTATATTTGGCTTATTTTCAAGTACCTATTTTTAACAGTGTGATTTCTGAATATTTGAATAATAGGAATTATTGCTTCATCTGATACTTAAAGAGGAAAACTCTATCCATTTCCGAAAATCGAAGCTTTCACTCAAAGAAATGCGACATCGCTTATTGTCCTTCAAGTAAACGATTCCAGTTTGAGTCAGATCACCATTTTAGCCCATTTTAAAAGGGATTCCTTTCAAGAAATAGCTATCTCGAAAAAAGAACGCCCTGGATCATTTTTATCTTATCGACCAACGGCTAACAGCATGCTCCCAAAAATGCATCGTTTCCTTTTGATAGTTCTCCGTAAATAATGCTCCTATCTCTTTCAATGGATCCCCATCCAACTCTTTGCTGGTAAAAATTTCGATGTATCGGACATTTTGGGAATTTTTTTATTTTAAATGAATGGGTTTTTTCGTGGATGGTCCACGTATTTTGAATAACTGTAAGCTTATTTTTTGTTCTGTGAATGATAGCGATTGGATAGGAAGAATCCGAAAAAAAATCTATGGGAAGCTATTTGTATCATAGTTCTAATAAACCAAAGACTTTTAACTCTCTAATATCGCCTTTTTTATCAAACTATAACTAGTTTTGCTTAAGTAGTATTTATATTTGTATAGTAAATTATAAGTTATTGTAAGTTATTAGTACTTTCAATATATTTTAAATAAAAAGAATATGAAAAATTTATTTATGTCATCACAAAATATACATAAATATTATAAATTCGTATTGTGTATGATTTATATTTACACTGTAAAAAAAAAGGTGCTTAAAAATGAGTACATGAACATACTCGTTTTTCTTTGAGTACAATTGCATCGTAAATGAGCGATGACGTACTCAAATTTAAGTAATCGTACTTTCGCCAAAATGAGCAGTGTGATTTAATATTTGCAATTTCAGCTTCTTTTCAAGCTATCTTAACAAAACGACATGACAAACTTTAAATAGTTGTCCAGAAGATGGTTTTCCACATTATTTGATGTCGATTGCTTCAATGTAAACTGAGTTATTACAATCCGATTATCTTACTTCCAATTCTGTTGACACACTTTTTTTAACATTACTTCTGTTTATAACTTTTTTCACGTCACCCTGGTAGTTTAATGGATTTAAGGCTTTGGGCTGTGGTACCTGAGGATCTGGGTTCGGTTCGCGGTAGGTCTTAGTTGAAATGGTAGATAATTATTGAAAGTGATTTATGAAGGCAGTCTACGTATTTTACCCATTGTACTCATTCTTCTGCTCTTTTCATTCATTTTTACCCATTGTACTCATTTTTCTGCTCTTTTCATTCATTTTTACCCATTGTACTCATTTTTAAGTGCATGTATTTTTCAAAATTTAAACTTATGTATTCGGATATTTATGATACAGGATTCTGGTTGGATGCAAGAAAAAATATTTTGAACTAATCCATAATCCTCCAACATTTATATTCTAAACTTTTTCATGTCATATCGTCAGATATTCATTTTTCTTATACTGTCGTTATCATATGCTAAGTCAATAAGAAAATATTATATTTTTAAATAAATTAATTTATAATTTATAAAAAAAATATTTAATGATTCTTAAACGTTCATGTTGAACTCTGTTAATTATTTAAGTTTCGTTAATTTCATTAATAAAACTTAACTTTATCATTTTCAAATTTTTTAACTCTAATCTACTTTCTTTTAATAAAAAAAACTTAAATTGGCAAATATAAGTTTTTCAATTTTCTTAGGTTTTAGTTTTTGTTGCATTCTTATAACCTCCAGTAAGTTGCATTCTTATAACCTCCATTCATTTCAACAACATCGTGACATTAAAAAAAAAGATAATTATTTTAAATATTTTTTTTAAAACAGTTCTTATATTACATGCATTTATAATATATTTAAATTTCCTTAATTATCACAGGTTTAATTTATTCACCAACCAAAAAACGTACATTCTCTTGCTATTAAGCATGATGGATAATTTCACAAAAAAAATGAACTGTTCTCCTTTTGGCTCAAAGTGCGAATAATTTCCTCGTTAATAAAGACACTGTAACAGAAACAAATGACGTTTTTTTAATTAATTTCCGGAAAGGTTTCAGAGGTGGGATTAGGACTTGTTTTCCTCGTTCATTTCTTCCTTGAAAGTTGCTACTTTCACAAAGGAAGCTTAACTTTTGCATTGAGACTAGCAGAAACCGGATCATTTCTCTTACAGTAAGACTGTTACGAAAATAATAAAATTTGTTCTAGTTTTTGGGAAAAATTGTTTTATTGGCTTTTAGTTAGTTTTGTTACAGTTACTTACTTCTCACTAGTTATAAAAAACAGAAATTCTTTGGGCAAACTGTGATAACTTAACCAAAACATTTCTGTTCGGAGTGTTTCTAAGTTGATTTGCTATGGTGGAGGTGCCGGCATTACGTTCCGCCCCTAAATATTGTTTATATAGTTTGTTTATATTACATTTCTTAGATTTTTAATGCGGTGTAGTGTAATATACTTAAGTATTCTTAGTAGTTTCAATAAATTATTTTGACACGTTGAAAAATAAAATATTATGTGGCTACATTTCCATCCTAGGTCAAGGGGTGTATTCAGGGGTTATATATTCAAATTTTTGATTTAAGGATGGTAAACCTTCTAGTTAAATTGGAACACATTTCCATCAAAAAAATTCATCTTGATCGAACATGAAAAAAAATTCCGAGTTATTTGCTAACTTTCTAAAGCCTAATTACGAGTGCAAAAAGTTAAGTTGTTAAAAATGACTTTTTCTTATTTTTAGATAATATAGATTTTTTTTTAAATTTAATATTTAAAGGGAAAAATTCTGCATTTTTAGGGTTCTGTTCCTTAATGATAACATGCAGTCTAAATTCCTTCCAAAATGCACTATTATAGATAAAAATATTATACTTGAAATTTGTAAGGGAATTCAGTACCATAAAACGTGAGTCACATCAGCAGTACACTGTTAAAAATGTCAGTTCAACGATGAACCATATCTTGGTGCAAAACAGAAGTCTACACCATATTATGGTGGAATCTAGGTTAAACCACAAATCCGTTATAAAAAAAGAGCGGAAGTTGCAACGATAATTGGTTCAACTTCTTTAACTGCAACCGAAATTTTCTCTGTCGCTACATCAACAAGCACCTCCAAGAAAGACAACAACGAACAAGGGCCTCTGTGGCCTAGTGAATAAAGGCGTTCAGCTATGAATCAGAGGACTCCTAGTTCGAGCCCGATAGGTGACAAGTTGTCATTTGCGACCGGAGAGTTGCCAGCTTCGAAACAAAAATATTACAATAATAAAAAAACTCGAATTTTGAGTTTTATGCAACGTTATGAGTTTTGGTGCAACGTTTCACCACTAAACCATCCTTGGCAGCACCGAAAAAGGGTGAAACTAAGCACCAATCGTTTGTTTGAGCTAAATGGGTACCAAAGTTTGGTACAAAATTGTAATAATTTTCAACAGTGGAAGAACTGTTTATGCTCTGGCATTAACTTCGAGCATGGATCCTACATAGTAGAGAA
This sequence comes from Troglohyphantes excavatus, assembly GCA_963932185.1. Taxonomy (NCBI): domain Eukaryota; kingdom Metazoa; phylum Arthropoda; class Arachnida; order Araneae; family Linyphiidae; genus Troglohyphantes; species Troglohyphantes excavatus. Next base: position 36,909,082 of record OZ010670.1, on the reverse strand, counting down.
AACATAACTTTGTAATCTCACTAACATCAAAGTGAAGCCAACATGTATGGCTTCAGACACGTGGTTAATTACGTCATTCCATCCATAAATTTTCGCTGTTACACATTTCCCAATTCATCAGCCAATCGCGAGTATTTTTTAATTCATAATTTTGAAAATAAATCACGTGTCTGTGGCCATTCGGTCTGAGATGTTGGTTTCACGATTATGACGTCATATTCGCTCTACTACAGTCAATTCATGCTCGAAGGCCATTAAAGGATATTAAAGTTCCTTGGCATTTGCAGGGGACTTCGAAAACGTCTTTCACATATAACTAGGTCAATTCTTATATAGAGCTTGGGATATATGTGACCCATGGATGGAGGGTCAGAAATTATAAGGCTCTAAGGTTTTCGGTTGGGGACACAAAAGGCACGTTACTGAAAAGGGATAGCCCGAATAATGATTTCTACATCTGACACTTAGATTGGGTATGTGACAAATTCGCTATCAGGAAATTCGGATCTTGAAATAATGTATTTTTTAAGAGCTTCTTATCTAAAGCAAATGTCTTCTAATTTACTCCAAGCAAGTAAGGATTGCAGTCCCTATTAGCAATGCTTTGAAGATGATCATACTATCTGTAAAACCTATTTTGTAGCATTAGCCTGGAAACAAAATAGGTTACAAATATCAAATTTACACAAAATATTTATTTGAATGGCACTATAGGAATTTCTTATTAAAAATTTATAATATTTTTTTACATAAATTTCCGAAATGTAAATGTCATTATCCATCTACATTTCAATAGTGATTAGTTTTCACAATTTAAAAAACTGTTTTTAATTTTTATCAAATAATAATTTATTTATCATAGTTTATATTGTATTAAAGAATTTTGTACGAGTGTCATCTAACGTACTTTGGTATACGTGTCATTAATGACAGTATACTCGTACTAATTTCACCAGTTAGTATCCTATAAAAGTGTCTTGAATAAAAACTGCAAAATTTTTATTTTGTAGCATTAGCCTGGAAACAAAATAGGTTACAAATATCAAATTTACACAAAATATTTATTTGAATGGCACTATAGGAATTTCTTATTAAAAATTTATAATATTTTTTTACATAAATTTCCGAAATGTAAATGTCATTATCCATCTACATTTCAATAGTGATTAGTTTTCACAATTTAAAAAACTGTTTTTAATTTTTATCAAATAATAATTTATTTATCATAGTTTATATTGTATTAAAGAATTTTGTACGAGTGTCATCTAACGTACTTTGGTATACGTGTCATTAATGACAGTATACTCGTACTAATTTCACCAGTTAGTATCCTATAAAAGTGTCTTGAATAAAAACTGCAAATTTTTTATTTTGTAGCATTAGCCTGGAAACAAAATAGGTTACAAATATCAAATTTACACAAAATATTTATTTGAATGACACTATAGGAATTTCTTATTAAAAATTTATAATATTTTTTTACATAAATTTCCGAAATGTAAATGTCATTATCCATTTACATTTCAATAGTGATTAGTTTTCACAATTTAAAAAACTGTTTTTAATTTTTATCAAATAATAATCCATTTATCGTAGTTTATATTGCATTAAAGAATTATGTACAAGTGTCATCTAACGAACTTTGGTAAACATGAGATTGATGACAGTTTAAGTGTACTAATTTCACCAATTAGTATCCCATAAAAGTGTCATGAATAACAACTTCAAAAATGTTTGCAGTGGTAATAGGAACTTACTCTTTATCTGTAGTCGCAAAATAAATTTTAAATACCAAAGACATGAGAATTGTTGACTGTTTAAATGGAATTTAATGATTTATAACCGACTGAAAAGCGCGCCATCCAAAGCGCGCCAAAAGGAGAAAGGTTATCAATTCGACTAAAATGTATTATTTTTTATTTATTATTATTCTTTGGTTATTAGTTTATCATTACATTTAGTTTATTATTCTTTGCAAACAAAAAAGTTACCATTGTGGCCCCATCTTCATTTTAAAATTTGAACAACAATAAAGTGACTTTGTCAAATTATGAACTGAATGGGTTGAATGCAGTTAAACCGCAGGAAATGCAGCAAGTAGGGGTGGAGACTTTTAGTTAAAATTTTTTAGTTTAAAGAAACGTGACTGTTTTGTTTAAAAGTTTCCCTCTAAATGTATCCTAAAATAATACAAAAAATACATCTTACAATCATTAGTCCAAATGTAATACAGTTTTCTTACCAGTATATAAATGAGTATTGTGATATTCTGAGCACAGTCCAATGATTCAATAACTAACAATAGTTAAGTGAAATAGAAAACGTTAAGTGAATTTACCCGAGGGAAGAATGAAAGGAGTTATTCCTGTTCTCCAATTTCCCTTTATTTCCTCAGAGGTTTGGTATAGTTTGGTGTCTAGACAGATAAAACTTTTCTTTTGTAGAGTGAGAGTTTTAACATTCCCTTTGAAATAAATCTTTGAGTCCCCTTGAGTATTTTATATGATTCTTTTTGTCTACCTTAGAAGGCACTAATTTACTGCAATTCTAAAAAAAAGGGGGAGTCACAGTCCCCGCTGTACCGTAAGGTTTGATTCGTGATTGCTTTGTACGCGTGTCAGCTCGGCCTGCTCTTTCTTGCGTTTTTAGTGAGCTCTTAATCTCTCCGAACTTATACGGTAAGACTTCTTTGTATCAATTTGTTTATCTTCAACTGCTCTTCAAAACTGTTTAAGTTTCTAATCCATCAATTGAACTTTAAAATGATATTTTAGTTTCATTGTGAAATATTCAACATATCGCCGATTTATGCTCCACATAATTTCTCACGTTAGTTTAAACTACACTGTAAAAAAAGTATTTAAAATGAGTACCTTAACCTACTCGGTTTTTTTTAATACAATTGCATCGTAAATGCAACACATATATCGTGTCGTACTAACATTTAAGCAACCGTACTTTCTAAAAGTTGAGCAATGTGGTTTATTATTGCTGATTTCAGCTTCTGTTTAACTCATCTTAACAAAGCGACCTGACAAACTTAAAATAGGTGTTCAGAAGTTTTCCACATTATTGGATGTCGATTACTTAAATGGAAACTGAGTTATTACAATTCAATTATCTTGCCTCCCATTCTTTTGACACACCTTTTTAACATTTCTTCTGTTTGTAACTTCTACACGTCGTCCTGGTACTGCAACGGATAAGACGCGGTGCCTGAGGATATGAGTTCGATTCCCGGTTAGTCTTGGTTGTAATTGTAGATATTTATTGACAGTGATTTATGAAGGCAGCCTATGTAGTCAAGCAAACTATTCTTTTTATTCATTTTTACTCATTTTTGAGTACATGTCTTTTTGAAAAAAGAAGCCTATGTTTTCGGAGCTATGATAAGCATCGAATGTAATTAAAAACTGTTTTTGATTAACTATTTTTAACAGTGTATTAACTAGTAATTATAGAACTTGTCGTGCTTTTCAATTTAAGCTCACACTAGCTACAATACTGAAGTTACAGAGGTTTAAAAGGCTAGAATATACCAGAAGTTTAGCTCATTTTTCTTATCAGAGTGGGGAGAGGGTTAATAACCAGTCTGGTTGACGTGACCTACATTTCTCTATGGGTTTGGTGCCCAACACGTTGTTCGCTGAGTACTGTCGGTCCGCAACAGAGTTCAAATGGTTCATAAATTTAAAATTTTACTTTTGTAAGGAAATTTAAGTTAATTACTGTGGACTTTTCAATTTTTATGTAGTATACGGTGGTAGGTGATTTACGTGCATAGGCTGATTACCCCTAGTGTTATAGTGTTTTTAAATATTGGTGTATTATGTCGCTCAAGTGTCTGTCTATGTACTAGTTCCGATTTTTAAGACGTATTCACGGCAAAAATCCACGTGTGGCTGTGCCGGAGCACGGATAGAAAAGTTTTACATGGAATGTAAACAAATTATAGAAAAAGTGATTAATATTAAAAAAAAACTCGCCAATTGAAGTAATATATACTAGAGAGTATCTGTTTCGTATATCAATCACGGAATTTATCATGGATTTATAGTGTCTGATTATATCCCTTGAAAATCGTAATATGCTTTAGAAAAATATGAATGGGTCGCCAACAATAATCTTACACACAGAAGAAACCATGGAAACTGTTGTGATTGACTCTGCAGGCCCCCATCGTCCGTACATGCCATGCTTTATTTCAAGATTTTACACGCAACAACCGGGGTCTAATTTCCTATCGAACGAGACTAAAATATGTTATTCGTGCTATTTGCCACGATGTTAATTGTGACAGAATGTATCTTTAGAAAGCGTAATATTGGTGTTTCATTCTGATCATAAAACCAAGATGATACTGTTTTAAAAATGCATAGAAAAAGGTAAACGCACACACTGATAACATTATATTCTCACACTTTATTCTATAAAATTGAAAAACTAGTATAAATGTCATAGTCGACGGAGTCTTTGGTATCGATAGCTTAGTGTAATCGATTGCTTCAACTTAGTTAATTTCCTCACGTACGTTCACAAGCTAAGTCCGCTCGAACAGTTTAAAATGTATTGTTTGGTTCGGCTTAAATAAAATGTTAAAAGTTTTTTCAAAACTTCCCGTTAAGTGAAAAGAGAACATTGGACGGCAAGGAAGAGAAATAATAAAGCAGGACGTGATTGAATTAAATAATGGTTCAATTTAAGGTAATAATCTGTATATGACAAAAACTAGACTAATAGTTACAATAATTTGCTGTAGAAGAAATCATTCTATTTGCCCCATTAACTCATTATATTATGATATAATACGTTAGGATATAATATATTACGTTATAATAGGATAAACCATGTTATTGTGTGCGTTTTTATTGTGTTGTTTTATGTTTTGCTGTGCTTTTTTCTCGATTCATTATTTTTAGTATTAAAATCTTTAGTATTTTTAGCCTTCAAGTTTTATGAATTGTGTTTTTAACTGCACCGTATGTTGATTGTGTGTCTCTTTAAACTGTTTAAAAGAGGTACTCAAAAATAAATAAAATACACTCATTTTTGATTACATTCGATGCTTATCATAGTTCCGAATATATTAAGTTTCATTTTTTAGAAAGACTTGTACTCAAAAATGACTACAATGAATAAAAAATGAATGAAAAGAGCAGTAGCTTGTCTAAGTAGGCTGCCTTCATAAATCCCTTTCGATAAATATCAACAATTGCAACCAAGACTAACAGGGATCGAACCCATATCCTCAGACACCGCAGTCCATTGCCTCATTCGTTGAACAACTAGGGCGACGCGAAGTTTTAAACAGAAGAAATATTAAAAAGGTGTGCCAAAAGAATGGGAAGTAAGATAATTGAGTTGTAATAACTCAGTTTCCATTTAAGCAATGGAAGCAATGTGGAAAACCATCTTCTGAAAAACTATTTTAAGTTTGTCAGGTCGCTTTGCTAAGATACCGGAACGGAAGCTGACATTAGCAATAATAAATCACTCTTCTCATTTTTGAGAAAGTGCGTTCGCTTAAATTTGAGCATGTCATCGCTCATTTACGATACAACTGTATTCAAAGAGAAACGAGCATATTTAGATACTCATTTTTAAGTACCTCTTTTTACAGTGTATACATCTTTAAATTACCACTATAATGGATTCTACAACACATTTATAAAATATTTTTTATGTAAACTTTATATTCGGCGATATCTTAAAGGACAGTTAAGTTTTAGGTTGAAAAAAAGCAAACTTTTTTGAAAAACAAAACAAAGAAGTGTGTTAGATACAATAAAAAGTATAAATATTCTTCACTTTCAAAAGTGCATTTTAGAAGATTTGCATGAGAAGTTTTAATATTTTCGCAAAATTTAACATTTCAGTGTTTCCTTTGTCAAAAAGTAGTAATAACTGAACTGTAATAATACTTAGTCATGTTAGCATTTTAAATAACAAAACTTTTTAGTAAGCTTCTTACTAAATTAATTCCAATTCACCGACTTTCAAAGAAACCCCGCCCGAAAAATAAAACGTTGTTGCTTAATTATGAAATGAAAGTAATGTTTACGACACCAAGTAGTTATTTTAAAAAAAACTGCAGTCTTTTGAAAGTCATTAGGTTTCTGTGAAATCTTATATTGTGTTATTTACTTTTCTTATTTTAACATTCCCATTTATTTAAATTAAAATTCAGTATATTTATGGCTGAGGTATTTTCCCAGTGGTAATGAACTCCACTCGCAATCGAAGGTTAGTTGGTTGGAATCTATGCTTTGAGAGACCAGCGAGATCGTGATCGGAGGATTGCCAGTTTGGTTCTTTTCGTCCAAAAAACGAATCCGCTGTGGACTGGAGCAATTTTAAATCTGTCGTGGACCAAACGTCCTCACACCTACAGAGATGCGTGGGGTGCCATATTAGGTATTGTCCTCGTAATTTCCCCTTGCAATAACATTACGAGGTAGCATTCCCGGTTATTTCCTTTGGATATTTTAATAATTTTGTTCATATATTAAAGATTTTTTAGAGTATTTATAAAACAAAATGTATGTAACAATGAAAAATATTGCGAAATCTAAATAAAAATGTGGGAGTTAAATGCATTAACTGCATCTGAAATTATGTCCATAAAATCATAAATTTAAAATAATTTTTGTGGCTTTTTATTTTTATTAGTTACATTTTAAGCGAATTAAGACAAAATAATAAATATCATAAATCATATTAATGACCGATTCTGAACATGTTATATTTATCACTTGTCAGGTTTTATTGTGTACGTTCAATAAATATTATTTGTATCCGTTAAAAGGAAGATTTATTTTTTTAATAAAAAACCTTTTCCTGTCACCTTAGGCTGATATTTTAAGACTGAACATAATTCCTATAAAATGACCAATTCATTTTGAATAAATATGCACAGTATATGAAATGTGCACTTTTCATTAAATGTGCATATTTACTATTGTATTCTAGTCAAGTTCCATAGCACATAAAAATATAGATTGTTCTACTGTGACATTAGCAAAGTGCCTTATATATATGCGTATATAAGGTAGTTAGAACCATAGTGATACAAGTAAAAAAATTCACTTTTTTCTTTAATTTTGCAGATATAACTTTTTTTTTCACATATGTGTGCAAAGCATATTAACATAATCACATGGTCAAGTTTTAAAAAAATTATAAATTAAAAAAATACAAAAAAAAGTTTTTCGTCTATTTTTTGATATAAGTAAAAAGAATTACTGTTAAAACCAAAATTTTGCATTTTTATGAACAAAAGAATGTATTTAAAAAATTAAAAAAATTATTAATAAAAAAATTTGATAATTTTACTGTTCAAACTATTTTTAAAAAAATACTATAAGAAATATAATTTATATATTAATAATCTCTAACGACCCATGTAAAATTTTTGGAAATACGCTGTTGCACATTGGGAGAAGTTTCTTCTAATATATCTGAGCTTATATCAATTTAAACTTGATCGAACATGAAAATAGTCATCACTGAGAAAAATAAAAATATATATATAAAGAAAATGCGCTAAAAAGTTTAAAAATAATTTTTAATTTTACGAACGAGTCGAAATAATTGAATTATTTACTATCAATTTTATACTTGTTACAACTTTTTGAACACTTGGTGCCAATTTACAAAAAATACACATAAATTTTGGCGCCGATTTCAAAAAGTTGTCATAAGTAAAAAACAAACATTAAATAACTCAACTTCTTCAACTCGTTCGTAAAATTAAAAAGTACATTTCACTTTTTAGTCTATTTTTCTTAAAGTCGGTTTGTCTTTTTTAAAAAGATTTTTTTATTATATAATGATTCATTATAAATCAAAGGTGGTTATATTTTGATTCCAAATAATCTTTCTAAACAAAAGGAAAACCGACTTTAAGAAAAATGCGCTAAACAGTAAAAAATAATTTTTAATTTTACGAACGCATTGAAAAAATCGAATTATTTCATGTCAATTTTATACTTATTACAGCTTTTTTAAATCGGCGCCAAATTTAGGTATGATTTTTGTAAATTGGCCCCAACTTCAAAAAGTTGTAATAAGTATAAAATAACATTAAATTATTCAATTTTTTCAATGCGTTCGTAAAATTAAAAATTATTTTTTACTTTTTATCGCATTTTTCTTAAAGTCGGTTTTCCTTTTGTTTCGAAAGATTATTTTATTTTCAAAAGTTGTAATAAGTATAAAATAACATTAAATTATTCAATTTTTTCAATGCGTTCGTAAAATTAAAAATTATTTTTTACTTTTTATCGCATTTTTCTTAAAGTCGGTTTTCCCTTTGTTTAGAAAGATTATTTTATTTCTCCCTTTTTAATTCTTAATTTTGCAGGGCGCTTCACCCCCTATTATTATTCACCAAGAAATTCAAGCAGCAACTTGTGCTCAACAATGTATATTGTAAAACAATCCCTATCAATGCGAATAAATGCTGGTTAAACGAAATGTCATTGTCGTACAACTTCTGTTAAACAATGAAAATATTTTGAAATCGGATAAATTGTTTAAAAAAACTCCGGTAAATCGACATTTCTGGATATATAACAGCCGGATAACCGATTATTTTTTTTGCAGGTTTTGCGTAAGTGGATTTTTCTCTATACAACAAAAAAAGAATGTTCGAAATCGGACAATATTTTTATTCAAACGGTCCGGTTAATTTAGAATTCCGGATAGTTAAATGCCGGATAACCGGATACTTTTTTAAACACGCTCCCAAGTGAATCCATCAAAAAAAAATTCAAATATATGAATTAAAACCGAAATCCTGCGCGAACATACATAAAAAAATACATAAACAGTCGAATCTATAACCTCTTGACTTGGCGCGCGATTTGGCGGTTTTAATTTAAAATTTCTGGCGGTTTTATTTTGGAGTTTCGGTTGGCCGCTGTTCAGTCGGTTAAAAATATCTATTTAGCCCGCATAAAGTCTAAAATTAAATATATAGGATGATAGACATGAAGTAGAGAAAGTGCATTTTATTTCTTTTCTGCGTCATTTTAATTATATCCATTTGAATAAAGAGTAAGTTTACTAATTATTTTTAATTCCATTGTATCATCATTACGATTATTACATTGCATTGTTCGAATTTTCATTTTATTCTTCATGAAAAGACTATTAATTTTAGTTTATCTTCCAAAAAAAAGCGTTTTAAATTTAACACTAAACCATTTTTTTTCGCCAGCTGTATAAATCTTCCTTACTATCTTTTTTTAGAGTAATAATATTTTTAACAACCTCGTATATTTCTTTAAAAGCGTCCAATTAGAGCAAAATGCTGTATCAAATTCACCTGAAGCATTGCATTGCAGTTTTAAGACTTGAATTTATAACCTCTATTAAAACTTCGCATTATTTCTTTATAATAATTGGATTACTATAATGTATTACTACAATGGTAGGCTTTGGAAGCACAAATTTAAATATGCAAATTAAATCTAAATGGAAAAAAGTTTTTACTGGGAGTTTAAGATTCATATACAGCACTGAAAAACTAATGCTGTGTTGAATATTTTTACCATAACCTTAGTGGAAAGTTATATTCTTGCATAATTAAACTGTGCTTAAATTTGTATCATTATCTTAAACTGTATCATTTCATAAATATAGCAAAGTTATTTTAGATTGTTTGTGCAATTCTGCCATTTAATAAGTTTTATTTCTTATATTTTTTTAAGCTGAAAATAAAAATGCGTCTAATTAGTAGAACCTGCAAAATTGAAATATGTGTCGAGGCACTGCAGTTTTCTTATACTTTATAATTGTTTTTAGACTTTGATTGTATTATTCTTCATAATTTATGTAATACATTAATAGTCGACTTTCTGAAACAACTGAAAATTATGTAAAATAACATATTTAACGTGAATAGTTAGAAATTTTAATGTTAACAATAGTTATTGGAATTAAATAATTAATATGTATTATGTATTATAAGGGTTAAAAATGTTACGGAATCTACTAAAAAGAAATAACATAAATAGAAAATATGTTTATCAATATTGAACAACAGTAATACACGAATTGTATATGTGAAATATAAAATAACATTAATATTTCAGTAATACTGTACATTTTAAATAAAATTTACAGACGATATAAAATTACAAAATACAGTTCTTCTATATATACGGTCTTTAACATTTACCAATTATATAACACAATGTAAATATCTTTGTGGAAAACACATTTTTTAAGTAAAACAACATATTATAAAGTTTAATAATTAAACAGCAATAACTATAATACATTTGTTAGTTAGATTTCAAAAGTTAAAAAGTAGCATTATAATGGTTATAAAATATTTCAAGTAATATTTACCAAGTTACTGAAACAATCTTATGTGTTTATATAGAATGCATTTAGTTAAAATCCTATGCAAATGCATTTTTACTAAAATATTATATATTTAAGATTGCACATAATAATTTCTAACCTATTTATTATTATCAATACAATATCTTTTACGAAGAATATTTTAACTTTTATATCTTTGTTTTTTTAATTGCAAACTAAAGTATTTAAATATGTCAAAAATGCTTGTATGTCTTTTATACGTAATACAGTTATAAAGTAGCAGTTTAAAAGCATTAGGCTAAAATTTCACACAATAAATATTTCAATAAAAATATAACAAAAAAGACAATTGGGTGTAGTTATATTCATAAATAAAATTTAAAAACAGATCTTTCAAAAATAAAAAAAAATATTCTTTACTTTAGTCTTATCCATTAATGCCTTGACCTAAGAGTCCTTGTAAAGCAGTTATATTCCTTGGTATAGAGAGAGCTTTCAAAACTGTACCATTTCCTGCTCCACTTCCAGCTAGAAGATTGCGTATGGGATTCCCACCAATGCCAAGGCTTAAAAGGTTACTCGGAGCGACTCCAGCAAGAAGGCTACTTGAACCAAGTCCTGAAAGAAGGCTACTTGAACCAAGTCCTGAAAGAAGGCTACTCGAACCAAGTCCTGAAAGAAGGCTACTCGATCCGATTCCCGGGAGATTTTGACCAAAGATACTGGGAAATCCAATACCATGTTGTCCACCAAGCAGATGTCCAAAAAGATTGCTTCCACCGCTTCCGAATGTACTGATGCTGGATCCACCTTGTCCGCTTGATCCACTACTGTTACCATTACCCTTTTGAGATTCTTGACTGAATCCAGCAAGCAGCAATTTCAATAACAGATTGGACTGACTGTCATTCCCAGTCCCATGGATAGTACGCGTGACGCGTCTGTTAACCTTCGCCTTGTTTGGACTGACTGAAGTACATTTGGTACGGGACAAATGGACTACGGAATCGGCACCCACATTAATTCTTCCATCTATTGGGTTCATTCTTTGAGGGTTATGTCCGTTAGCGTAACCCAAGACATTCATATTCAGACCTACAGTCTGCCCTGGGATTTGCTGACTTGGGTTGACTTGTTGTCCTGATAATTGTTGTCTCGGATTGGCATGATGACCTGAGATTTGATGTTTGGGGTTGACCTGTTGCCCTAAAATCTGTTTTGGGTGATGTTGTTGGCCTTGGATGTGCTGTTTTGAGCTCATTTGCTCACCAGAAATCTGCTGTTTTGCAATGGGTGCAGGAACATAATGTCCTTGTTGGAACTTTGATCTTTGGGGAAGCGTAGAGCTCATACCATCCGAAGTGGAATGCGGTCTGGAAGCCTTTTGTTCGTTATTGATTCCTGTATTATGGTTTGTTGGATTTCCTGTATGAGTTTGACCTTGGGGTACCAAGTTCGAGTGAACCGAAGCATGGAATTTACCTTGTTGAGCATTATCCCTTGCATGCTTATGATTCACGCCAGAAGTGTGACGTTCATCTTCCAGTTGAGGCTGCAGCATTCTGGTCGGTGCGATATTATGATTTCTCGATACAAGTTCAGGAGGAACTTTTGATGGATTGTTATAAACTCCTTGATTGTTATTCGTATTTTGCGGAAGTCCGTGATTGTTATTTGCATTTTGATGATATCCTTGATTATGATTCCCGTTCAAATGGTATTCTGGCCGTTGGTTGGGTTGGTCCGAAGGTATGAGATTGACAGAAGCATGGTTTACAGTCGTGAAGTAATCATTGGATTGAAACTCAGCCCTGAATCTTCGTTCGTCTTCTCTGTAATTCACTTCCCGATGCATGGCTCGATTGTCATTAAATCCCGGATTGTTGATAGGTATGTTATTGATAGGTATGTTATTGATAGGTCCCATATTGTTACCGGGTCCCATATTGCTGTTTTGTCCCATATTGTTGTTGGATCCCATGTTGTTAAAGACTGCTGGATTTTGATTGATTCTCGGATTATTGTTATTATTGTCGAATCCCTGGCTGTCTATAAATCCAAGATTTTCTTCAAAACGTTGATTGGGTCTAAATAAATCGGAATCTCTTCCTGGTGCACTTCTAAAGTTAATACCACCAAAACTTTCATTGGGATCTTCGTAAACGTATGGTTCTACTGTTAATACCTACAAAAAATATATACATAATATATAAAATATTTCAATCTCTTGTTATAAAATCGATAATGAATAAAATAAAGGTATATTAATTATGATTAATATGATGAAATGCATTAGAAGAATAAAAGTAGGAAAAATTATTAAAGGTCCATAAGGTAAATTTATATTGCTGATTTAACAATGCCCACAAGAAGTAGTACAAATCTTATAAAACCATTATTTTACAAACACATGAAAGTGGATAATAACATTATCAATATTTAAATATTTTTAATAAGCTTAAAACTAACAAAATATTATTGATAATAGAAAACGTGGTTGAAAGAACTAGACAGCTCCATTTTTCCGGATTTACACTTTTCCCTTATTACTATACTCCCTTATTACTGTAAAGGAAAAAAATCCACCATTGGTTGGTGCAAAAACCGGACATGGCTTTAGATATATAAAGGAAAATAAGCTGCACTGTTGTCTCATACGGTGAAAACATCGTACAGCTGTCTTGTTTTTGCGCCGAACTACACTGTTAAACATTTCAGTTCAACGATGTACCATATCTTTGATCAAAAAAGAGGTCTACACCATATTATGGTGGAATTTAGATTGAACCAAATATCCTTTATCAAAAAAAGCTGAGGATTCACCGATAATTGGTTCAACCTCCTTAACTGCAACCGAAATGTTCGCTGTCGTTACATCAATAAGCACCTCCAAGAAATACAACGACGAATATGGGCCTCCGTGGATCAGCGGATAAATGCGTTCAGCTATGAATCAAGAAGATTCTTAGTTCGAGCCCGATCGGTGACAAGTTGTCATTTGCGATCGGAGGGTTGCCTGCGAGGATTCTACGAAAACTAATAAGAAAGGTCGAATTTTTTTAGTTTTATGCAACGTTATGAGTTTTGGTGAAACGTTTCACCACTGAAACATCCGTGGTAGCACAGTAAAATGGTGAAACTAAGCACCAAATGTTGGTTGCAGCTAAATGGGTACAAAAGATTGGTGAAAGATCGTAATAATTTTTAACTAGTTTTAGTTGAATGTTTGGTCGCTTGGTTGGATCGCTTTCCGTGTTGCATCAGCCAGTCGTTTTCCAAACTCGTTTGCTGAAAACGTGTTGTTTGTTGAAAACTCAGCAAAAAAAGTCAGCATAAAACCTTCATGAAAATTGTGAAATTGAAGGTTTTATGCAGGTAAATTAAAAACTTCAAAAAAACTACAGGTTTTTTTTGAAGGTTTAATGCTGAAAAATTCAGCATCGAAATTCTTGAAGGGAAAATGCAGTTTTTTTAAAGGTTTTATGAAGGTAAATTAAACCTTAAAAAAAATGCAGTTTTAGTGAAGGTTTAATGTCGAAAAATTTAGTAATGATATTCTTACAGGAAAACTGAATCTTTTTTGAAGGTTTTATGCAGACTTTTATAAAGCTTATAAAGCCTAAAGAAAGTTATAAACTTTTTTTTAAATGTTGTTTATTAGAAGTTCTAATGATGAAAAATTGAGCATCTAAATTCTTGAAGGGAAATTAAGTTTTATTTTATAGGTTTTATGTAGACAAATTAAAAACTTCAAAAACCTACTATTTTTTATTATTTTTTTTAATGTCGAAAAATTTAGTATTGAAATTATTGCAGAAAATGTGTAGATTTTGTAAATGTTTTCTTAAAAGTAAATTTAGGAAAATTGATATTTTGAAAAAAATTTGAAAGCTTTACGTGTTGTTTGTTGAAGTAAAAAGTATGTTACATATACGAAATTCCCTTAAAGTGGTGTTATTCCGAGCTTGACTATATCTATATGTGGTTTATTATGCAATCCTTAAATGAAACGAATATGTTTTGCCGTTTGAAGTTCGCAATCGCATTGATGATTCCGGAGAAGTATCTAAATGAATTTTATTGTTAATCCTGGCCACAGAATTCCAGGCTCTCCTCTTAATAGTGTTTCAGAAACTCGACGGACAAAATTTCGCTTATAAGTAATAAGTAATAATTTTGTCCGTCCACTCGACGGACAAAATTACTTATAAGCGAAATTTTATCAACGACGACTATAATATTAAATAACTTATAAACTAATAACAGTATTGAAACAAAAATATATTCATCTTATTTATCAAACATTTCTTAACAAATTCACTTAATTTCATAATTTTAGGACTTTTACATTTTGAGATACGATCTGAATAACATTGAAAGAACTGAAAATTCCCCCTAGGACTTACTTTTTCCCCCTAGGGCTTACTTTTTTTTTAAATTTTACCTCAACCAGTAAGCCCTAGGGGGAAAAAGTAAGCCCTAGGGGGAAAAAGTCAGTCCTAGGGGGAATTTTCAGTTCTTTCAATGTTATTCAGATCGTATCTCAAAATGTAAAAGTCCTAAAATTACGAAATTAAGTGAATTTGTTAAGAAATGTTTGATAAACAAGAAAAAAATATTTTTGTTTCAATACTGTTATTAGTTTATAAGTTATTTAATATTAAAGTCGTCAATGATAAAATTTCGCTTACAAGTAATTTTGTCCGTCGAGTTTCTGAAACACTATTAAGAAGAGAGATACAATTTTTTTAGGGAGTGTACAAATAGGAGAACCAGACAGCTCCTTTAATATTTTGGATAAAAAAAAATTCAGGAAAATTTTTGAAAAAGTTAAACCCGGTGATGTGATAGAGGAAGTTATTTTTTATGTTTTACCCAAAATCGATAAGTTTTAAAAACCGTTAAGTATTTTTAAAGTGTTTTTCGTCCTTCATGAAAATTTTTGAAAACTTTAGCTGTCTGGTTCTTCCACCTATGTCTTCAATTTAAAATAGTAAATATACTCTTTATTATAGTATCAAATTTAGCAAAATTTGATTGATTAGACCTTTGATGAAATACTTAATTATCTTAAAGATTAAACTTTAAAACAAATTTTATGAAAAAGTTTTTCCTCTCAATGAGAGGTTACATAGACAATATAACCAATATTTACTAAAACTTGAAAACCCATACAAATTTTTTATTCAATTTTAACTTAATTTCATATCATTTTAAGTCCGTAGAATTTTTTAAAGATAATAACTAATACTTACACTCACATAATGCCTGACCGAATCCACCGCATTTGCCGCAGCGGAAATAAGTATCAGCTGAAACATTTAAAATTATACTATAGTTGCTATCATTACATACCACAAATAATACAAATTATTTTTATAATTTTAACTTAAGATTTACTACAAAAGTCTCTCATTTTTCAATATATTATTCATAATAATAATATTTTCGAACTATATTTTTTTTTTAAATCATAACAATTTCGCTGTTTTATTAATTTGAATTAATTTGAATTGCTGGCTTCATACACTGTAGACAGTGTCAATGTGTCCTAACAACAATACTTTTTTAGCTATGTAAATCATTACTGGAAAATCTTTATAAAAGTTTCAACTGAAAATCGTTGTTTAGACAACTGTAAAATTGTTTCAGCTCATTGAAAATCGAAACATGTGTAAAAAAACAACAGCATAAATGCGCCAAGTATAAATGAGACAACTTTTATTCTAATCGCCAAAGTAAGAGAATTGGCACTAATGTTTATACCGTAAGAGAATTGGCACTAAAAATAACTCTCCACTAAGATTTATATTAAATTATAGGAAACTGGGGTTGCCACCTATCTGTTACCTTTATGCTGTCAATCGACTTTTAAATAATATTTATAGTACTTCACATAAATAACTACATCTAATTTAATTTTTAAGATAGAATTTCAATCTTGATACCATTCAAGAAAGGAGGATTTTACGAACATGATTGCATTTTTTTAATGGGAAAAAATAATATTTTTAAACTACTCAGAGCAGTTTCAATTTTTCAGGTTTGAAAAAACTTGCAAAATTGGCGATTATTTTAGAAGTTTCGTCACTTGTTTAAAAATTTATAACTACAAAACTAAATCGAATTTTCAAAAAGGCTCTGAATCAGTTGTTGCCAATAGTTTAAACTATATCCCAAATTTTGTATTTATTTTTTTGTTGAAGATTGGAACCCAAGTATTCAAAAATGTATCAATTTATTTTTTTAAAAATTTTATCAAATACTATAAAGTCTTCAACATTAAATAACGTCTAATTTACTGATGGTATTTAAAAAAAATATTCACCTTATTCATCAAACATTTCTTAATAAATTGGCAAATTTTTATATTTTTAGGACATATACTTTTTGAGATGCGAGCGGAACAATGAAAAAAAAGTCGCAAATTAAAGTTTACTCGAAATTTCCGAAAAAAATTTCCTTCTTCTCTCATTTTAATACTCATTCTTAATTAACTTATATCTAATTTAATTTTAAAGATAGAAATATGATCTGAATGACATCGGATGGATGAAGTTTTAACGAACATTAATATATGTTTTATTCAGAAAATATGTAATTTTAAATTAATTATAGCAGTTTAGAAATCACTTTTCAAAAATGAGGGTGAAAAAACTTCAAATAAGAAGAGCGTGTTTAAATGTTTAAAAAATTTATAAATCCGAAAAAAAATCGAAGTTTACAAAATGCTTACTTGGATTTCCAGTTCAAACCTATTCCTATATTCCCTAAAAAAATTGGATCTCTCCACTTAATAGTGTGTCAGAAACTCTATGGACAAAATTACGTGTAAGCGAAATTTTAGCAACGACGATTTTAATATTAAATAACTTCTATACTAATAATCATATTGAAACAAAAATATATTCGTCTTGTTTATCAAATATTTCTTAACAAATTCTGTTAATTTCGTAATTTTAGGATTTTTACTTTTTGAGATACGATCTGAATACCAGCGAAAGGATTGAAAATTCTCTTTAGGGCTTACTTTTTTTTTAAATAGAAAGATTCCTTTCTAAACATCCACAAACATAAAAAGGTTAATTCAATAATTTAATATACAATGCATTACGATTATTTGAAATTAATTTTCCACGGTCAGAGATATTCAATTAAACTAAAATGCCTTGTTTCATTAGTTTTGTGTCGTTATTTCAAATTTAATTTATTTTTAATGCCCTGGCATCGTGCAACTAAATTGGTTTCATTAGTTTAAATCTCAAATAAAAAATTCAATCATATGTTTGGTTGTTTAATTTAATAACTCTACATTGTTTCAATCGTTTCATTTTACAATTTTTATTGCAATAAAAAAAATGTGTACCAAATAAATAATTTTTCAAAACTGTATCTATCCGCTTAAATGTTATTTTTTATTTTAATTTATAAATCTATTACTTTTACAAAATTACCATAATAAAATAATTAAATTGAAAACAACATTAGGTATAGTTTTTATATTTTAAGGATTTCTAAATATTTCTGAAAAAAGTTCATTAAATTAAAAATATTAAAAAAACATTTTAATTGATAATGAACAATATGTAATAATAAAAGTATTTTTTACATAAAACAAATGAATGTATTACAATTTAAAATAAACGTTTTAATGAAGCGGACAAAAATGTAAGTGATTTGCATTTACGAATGCATTTTAACAGTATTACATATTTTAAATAGTTAGCTACTTCTAAACCTTATAAGCAATTTATTTGTAAATATTTCACAACTTTATTCTTAAAATTATTTTTTTATTAAAAAAAATACATGACAGTAGAAATATATGACCTCTCGACTTGGCGCGCGATTTGGCGGTTTTAATTTAAATTTTTTTGCGGTTTTATTTTAGAGTTTCGGTTGGCGCGCTGTTCAGTCGGTTAAAAATATTAATTATCTTCAACGCGGCTGTATGAATTTTCTGACAGTAAGCCAACGTTATTTCCAAAAAATAAATAATTAAATTATATGAATCGAAAGCAATATCTAAAAAATATTAGGTGGTTTAGTTTTTAACATGAAAAACAAATGTCTTTAAATTCAGCTACATGGGGAATTTCGTAATCATTCGATAGAAAATTAAGCACCGGTGAGTGTAATAAAATAATTGAAAGAAGATAAGAAGGAGGGATGCCGATGGTGTTAAAGCGCGGTTTCTTTATCTTCCTTTTGTTGGCGAAGTTTTTATTGACGACTCATACTTTTCTTTTTTTAATCTTATGTAAAAATAAAAAAAGCTAATTTTTTTTAAAAAAAAAGACCCTTCCCACCGTTTTTTGACACAGCCTCACTCGAATCCTTTTTAAAAACGCATATATTGAGACTACAATTTAAGCTATTTTGAATAGAAACTACTTCCTAATCTTGACATTTTGAGTTACAGCTTTCAAGTAATTTTTAAGCGAAATGTAAGCTCTAATTCTCATTAATTATTATAAATATCCAAATCGTTTTTAATATTTTGAATGGCACATATTAAATAAAAAAGAATATCAGCAACGTCAACAATTTTACAGTAAGACTAAATTATAATACATATACGAGTTATATTTATAATAATTAACCAAAACCACTTCAATACTTCTATTTAACAAAAAAAAACTCGTGGTGATTTATTACATTAAAATAATACTTACCACATGCAGCATTGTTAGTTCAGATACTTTCGTAAACTGTTGACAATAACTCAGTGACAAGCACTTTTATAGGTCAAACTCCAAAATAAAAAAATAAACAAATCTACCGCTTCGAAAATGGCGGCAAAAATTCAATTTCGAGAAAATTCCATAAAAAGAAATGCAAAATAGTGTTAATTGAATTTTATAGAATTCATAAGATTACAAAAGGAAACAATGGGTAACGTAACTGTTCTATTTTATTTTCTAATCTTCCTTTTAATATAGAAGGGGAAAAAACCAACAAGTGAAGATACAAAAATAGTAGGACATGTTACAAATAACAGGTTTCGTATAACTATTTCATATGTCATTAACTTTAAACCTCATTCTAATATTTTTAAATAATACGTCATTTGTAACGAATAGCGTTTTTATCTCGCACCAGTTCATTGACTTCTCGGGTGACTCTTAGATCAATTGTTACTTTCGATCTTTTATAATTAAAGGAGAGTGCAGTCGAGTCTTTGCTAATGGATTAAATTTAGCCTGAGAATGTTTGTTTCTTGCTGAAAATAGAAGCATTTTTAAGAAAATGGGCGAACTTTATGAGGAAGGAAAACGATTTTCCTTATTTGGCAATACTTCTTAAATGTTTCGGTATTCAAGATATAGATTTTAATTAAAAATGAAATTTGAAGCAGAAAATTCATTTAGATTTTTAACATTAAAGATTTTTATTAAAAAAACTTTATATATTAAATAAAAATGTAGTAAATCTAACTATAAAAACCATAGAAAATATTTTTAAGTATTTTTTTTGTATGTGTGTCCAAATGGTGGTATTTTTTTATGAAAATACAAATTTAATTCTAAAATAAAATATATATATTATGCTGTAACCCTTTAAATGCGTAAATAAAATGCTGATGAATTAATTTTTTGTATTTATTCCAGTTTTCTCCAAACTTATAACTTATGCTGACAATAAACTAATTTAAAAATTCCGTTCCATTTTGTAAGCGAAAAATATTTTGCTTTAGGGTTTGAATATATTTTTTTAACTCGAAACAAAAAAATAAATATGTAATTTATAATATGTTCTTGTCTGTCTGACATTCAAACCTTACCAAGCTGAAAAACCAAGATACACTTTGAAAAAATATTAAATGCGAAACGGAACGCAAATGAGTGTATGAATAACTAGAAGAAAGTAATACAAATTTCAAAAGAAAACAATTTTAGAATGTTATTGTCAATGTTTCTAAATAATTTAAAATAATTATCACTACACTGTTAAAAATAGGTACTTAAAAATAAGTCAAATTTACTCATTTTTGATTACATTCGATTCTTGTCACAGCTCCGAAAACATAAGTTTCACTTTTGAAAAAGACATGTACTCAAAAATGAGCAGTTGCTTGCATACTTAGGCTGCCTTCATAAATCGCTTTCAATAAATGTCAACAATTACAACCTGGTTTTGTACCCAATCCGTCTATCTGATGTCTTCTGCACAGAAGTCCAGGGCCATATCCGTTGTACTATCAGAGTGTACTATCTACGTGGATAAGTTATGAACAGAAGTAATGTTAAAAAGGCGTGGCAAAGGAATGGGATGCAAGATAATTGAGTCGTAATAACACTGTTTCCATTTAAGCGATTGATGTCAAATAATGCGGAAAACCATCTTCTGTACAACTATTTTAAGTGTGTCAGGTAGCTTTGTTAAGATGGCTTGAACAGAAGCTGAGATTAGCAATATTAAATCACACTACTCATTTTTGAGAAAGTACGGTTAGTTAAATTTGAGTACGTCATGGCTCATTTACGATGCAATTTTTCTCAATGAAAAACGAGTAGGTTCAGGTACTCATTTTTAAGTACCTTTTTTCTTACAGTGTATTAAAAGAAATGTATCAGCAGATAAAATATTGTTTATCTTGCATATAAAAATTTTAATTACTTCTAAATCAAAGAGTTATTTGACAGTGTACGTTTTATTTTAATTTATTTTTGTCTTGTTAGTCAAATTAAGTATTTTACTTGCAATTAATTTGCTACTTAATTGCAAGCAAAATACTTGTCAATTTTAGCGATTGTTTACATATGTTAACAAAATTTACATTTTCGTCTACAAAAAATATTAAATTCCAAGAAAATGGGACTAAAAATATAATATTACAATTTCAGGGAAAATATCTCAACTTTCAATAAAATTATATTTCCTTAATTTTTTTTTTATTTATAATAATATTTTTAGAGTTAAATACTACGGCACTGCATTTGAATTTGAAAATACTCATTTTCTTGCCTTACTTGAAAGATGCAACAAAAACAGCAAATAAGCAATCAGAAATAGCTCAAAGTTTGACTACCTTGATGTTTCAAATTGAAATGGAAATTCCAGAAACTTTTCATTCGGAAGATCAAAGTTTATATTAACAGTTTATTAAAAGTCCAAAATATTTTTTTCAAAATACCTAAAATGTGTACTCTGAATTCAAAAAATGTCATTTAAAATAAAGAAGTAAGTTTCGAACTCTCCGAGACTTGTCATCCAATGGTGCACGAGGAAATTTCAGCAAATCATTTCAACAATTTCTTAAAAAAAATTCTATGATATTTATTCATGAGCTGTCTGAAGTACATTTTGTATGGAATATAATCCAACTTACAAATAACACATTTCGAAAAATAATATGTATGGCGAGTTCTATAAAATGTCACAATAAAGACATTTCATAAATATTTACGAAATTTTACTTATTTAAAACTGAAATACCAGAAATAAACGTTATTTAAAATAGTAATAGAATAATTATTATTTTACAGATACTTAGCTCAACATTAACATCTTTTACAAAGACATTTCAAGAATTAATCATCGCATCACTAATCAGTCGCAAATTATTAAATTGTAGCATAATTTTTTTAATATATTTTAACTTCATAAAGAATGATTAAATTCTTACTGAAAAGGGCTGATATTTGTAGAGAATTTTTTTAAATATTGATAAGATCAACACCTTTTACAATTAGTATTACTTTCTTTTGTGTTAAATAATAGATATTTTTATAAACACCTATTTATTTATTTTTTAAATCATATTTTATATGTTTCTATTCTAAACAAAATTTGGTAAATAAAGTTTTAAATTAAATATAATTATAATAGTATAACAAATATAGTATGTCAAATATGCCACAATATTTTTTTTGAATTCATCATCTAGTCACTATTCGAATTAAAAAATATTATATCGGTAATTTTTATTCATAAAACTTATAAAATAAAGTAACTATTCTAAAAAAAATGTCTCGAAATTTTTTGTCACGGCATTTCCAGGTTTTCCTACAATTTTAGAATTTATATATGAATACTCCGCAATGCAATATTTGTTTAAAATTTTTTAATCGAAGTAAAATTTAAAAGTCATCACTTTATATATATATATATATATATATATATATATATATATATATATATATATATATATATATATATATATATATATATATATATATATATATATATATATATATATATATATGTAATGATTATTATTTAGATTTGCAGTCGTTAGTTATTAGATGATAAGTTCCATGATGCAAGGATAAAACTGAGGGCCGATGATCAATTCAAACATTTATTTCTCCGGACTTCACAGCCCGACTTGCTAGCTCGAGGTTACATCGTGAATCTGTGTATCAAGATGGAGATTATGAGAAGGAGACTGGACCGTGGACGCCTCTGATTGGTTCATCTCGGTTTTGGTTCGCATTTTTAGGTTTGGGTTTGGGATTTAGAAGTGGCGTGGGTGGGAAAGCAGTCACATGAGGGATGCTTTTGTACTGCGAAAAGGGGGCGATATCCATAGTTAAAGAAAGTTATTTAAAGTACATTTTAAAGGGGGAAATAGTTATAAAATATATTACATATATATATTATATATATATATATATATATATATATATATATATATATATATATATATATATATATATATATATATATATATATATATATATATATATATATATATATATATATATATATATATATATATATATATATATATATATGTATGTATATATATATACATACATATATATATATATATATATATATATATATATATATATATATATATATATATATATATATATATATATATATATATATATATATATATATATATATATATATATATATATATATATATATATATATATATATATATATATATATATATATATATATATATATATATATATATATATATATATATATATATATATATATTATATATATATATATATATATATATATATATATATATATATATATATATATATATATATATATATATATATATATATATATATATATATATATATATATATATATATATATATATATATATATATATATATATATAAAGTATAGTATTTAGTAAGCGTTTTAAGTTGTACTATCTGTATGGGACGACTGGTTCACTTTCAAGGTCAAGCATGAAAGTAAAAATTAAAAATCGATTATTACAGAAAATATGAATTTGGAAGGAGATCTCCAAAAAAAAAGAAATCGAGTATTTTAATTCGTAAATACTTTATAGTCACACTGTTCGGTCGACTCTTTTCATAAATTTTAACGTGTTGCTATCATTTTATTCGTCGTCTTGACCTGCAATTTCAACCTGCTTAGTTTCCTATACTACAATCGAACTTTAAAATATTTCGGATTCATAGCGAAATCTGCGAGAAATCGTCACTTTCCCCTCTACTAAACTGTCAACTAGGCAAAAGTAACTGAAGAAATCGTCATTCTCTTCAATTTAATATCCCATTCGCCACGATCAAAACTGAAGTTATAGCGGCTAAACAGGCTAGATAATGTACGAAATTTAACTAATTTTTTTCCGCCCACGCGTCACAAAAGACAAAAAGGGGAGGGGGTGGATTAATGACTTACTCGACACCCTTTCCTCCACACGATCGTAGGTCGTTAATTCCCATTGGCTATTTCTTCATAAATTTATAAGGAAGAGGAGTGAAATATCAACACATTTCACGTCGCTCAAATTTCTGCCGATGACCGCTACACCTAGTCCGATTTTAAAGATGTAATCGCATCAAAGGTTGCAATTCGAATCTAATCCGAACCATCATTAACAGCCAGTTTGCGCAACACCATTGAGAAGCGAATGTTCGAAAGCTTGATTTGAAGTTAAACGAAATCAAACGAAAGGTTTGTTACTTATAGTGTTGTTAATAATACCATTAAGATTGTAATGCCATGGAAGCCTGCCAGAGCATATTTTAAGGAATTTTAACTGGTGGGGCAAATTAAATTCTGCAGAAAGCAGAACCCCAAATGTTAATGAAAACTTTGTACTTAAAATAGCAAATTTTTAACTAATTTAATAAACTTAGTTTAAAATTATATATTTTATAAAAAAGTTAATTAAAAAGAACTTATCGAATTCATGAAATTTTCTAACGATACATAAAAGTATGCTTTATTTGTTTTAATAATGCAAATTTTTTTTTTAAATATTCTTTTTTTAAAAAACCTAATGTTTTGTATTTTAAAATATATATTTCCTACATTTCCGCCATTTTACTTCACACATTTGTAAATTTTAAATCTATATTATATATACATCTAAATCCGTATACTTAAGTAAATTTTAGACTAGTACCCGAGCATATTACAAACAAAATGTGCATTAATAAGTAGCATTTACTTTATAAGATGAACAATAATATTCTATTTATTTGTATTCGAAAAATATTTCATTTTACAGCACAAAAATGTAGATAAATAAGTAGTTTTAAATTTTTTAAAAACATAATACTTTCTTAAAACTTGTTATCATTTCTGAAAAATGTTTTTTATAATCTCTGCTCTTGTAAATTGCTGCTCCGACAACTTTTTTCGCCGTTCCTTCAGCTGCAGAAATTTTAGCACTGAAGGGCGGTGATGGAAAAATGCTGTTCCTTTTCCAGTTAAGACTATTATGAGTCTCTTATTATTTGTTTCGAGATTATCTAACTGCCTATGATCTGACATCAACATGTAGTAGCAGGAAATTACCCTTTCCACTTGCATGGAATGTGGTGCGACCAAGAGTCAAACTCCCCTTTCCTTTAAGACCACATTTTTTGAAAATATTAAATAATTATTTTTCAAGAGTAAAGCAAATAAATTATTCTGGTGGGGAAATAGAAGTTTATTGTGAATCGGAGTTATTTGAGATTTATAATAGTATTATTAAAAAGAAAAGTATTGGAAGCATTGCCGTTTTCACCGAAGCATACATATCTAAAATAAAAATCTAAGATAAGTAGTTGAATAAAAAAACTAGTATTAAATGGCATTTACAAAAGTTTTGACTATTTTTTTTGCATCGGTTTGAAGTATTTTTTTTAAATCAAAATTTCAGACACTTTTTTATTTCTACCAACTTTCATTAAAGTTACTCATATAACCTACGCATAAACGTAAGCTTGTATTGGGCCCACGGGCTCGAGGCTTATGACTTATGACTGCAGTCCTAGGCCCCCGATCTATACCGAAGGTTAACAGGTATTGGCCCAAGACTGCTGCGTAGTCTGATTTGGGACAATTATTAACATACATAAAAAAAAATTAGTTCTTCTCCTTGGTTAAACAATGAATTACTTGCACAGTAAACCCTCACCACAGCGACTCCTCACGGGACCTGCACTAAATGGTCTTAAAAGTTAAGTCTATACACCCCCCCCCCCCCCCTCCCCTCTAAAAAAAAAATTTGAAAACTTTACGCCTCTGAACCTACGAAATAAATATCCAATGAAAGATTTAGTCGCGAGACTAAGACTTACTGTTCCAGAATTTAAATGTATTACCGAATGGCTTTTTATGTAAGATAGTTGGCATTAACCTGGCATATTACATTGTTAAAAAGTAATATATCCAATTTTTTTTTTACTTTTTGATTAATTTATATTGGTATCAATATATTGAAAATATTTAAAAATAAAACATTTTCATAACAATTTTAATAAAAAATATTTAGTCTCTTCGATCATACGTAAGTAACGAAGAAAAAAAAGATATTTTTCAATTAAATTATTTTAACCTTATTCTTGCTGTCGTTTCACTCTAGACATTTAGTACAATAACTTAAATATGCTAAATTTGGTTACCTTAGAATTATACATCCATGATATATTTTGTTCATATAAAACTACCAATCAAAATTTAAAAAAGAAAAAAAAAACATATTCATAAGAATAATCTTCTATAATCTTTTGAAAGACTGGCTATAATTTCATATAGTGTATGCATTTTATTAAAAATTAGAGCTACCCCTCCCCAATAATTTTGAAAAATTTGGGCTTCTATTTATATGTATTAAAATTTGTAAATAATGATCCCTTCAAAATGTTATTAACATCGGGAAATACATTTTCCCCCAAAAGTATAAATTAGAAATCTCTTTTAACTATACAAATGACATTTAGTTAAACTACACACCGTAAAAGAAATCTACATAAAAAATAAATGTAATTTACTTACTTTTTGTAGTTGTTAAATGCAGGTAAAAATATCTTTTAAAATTGAAGTGAAAAATCGGCCTAAGGAATGATACTGGAACGTCTTGTTTCTGACAACATTTCAAGAGAACCATACCAAAATGCATTGGAACACTTTCCACCCCTTATATGACACACCCCCAGAGGCCATATATTTCTGACCTAATACCTATTCAAATAGATGCCAAGAGTTTTCCCGACTATAAAAAAACAGCTGGTGCCCACTTTAGAGATCCTGCGTATAGATAAGGAAGGCAATAAAACGTTTTGAACAGTAGGCAATCCAAAATATATTGTCAACGGCTCGACCACCCAGTTCTGAACAAAAGGATTTTTGTGGATGGGAACTAGCTAGACCGGGGAGGGGTGTGAAAGCTTTTTTTCCCTCGTTAGGAGGTTGAGTGTCGAAATCGGGCCTTTTCACGGGGATGGGTCCCCCCGTCCCTCTGTCTAACATCCTTCTTTCTTATGCCACAGATTCAAGTTTATGTTTTTACTGGGGAAAATTGATTAAACAAAACAAAATTCCGGTGGGGCAAATTTGCATGACTGGTGGGGCATTTCTACACACTGGTGGGGAAAAATCCCCACCAACTCTATGTTAAAATAGGCCCTGAAGCCTGCTATTTATGTGTACAAGGCCAATGAAGGAGAGTCATCTAAATCGGTTGGAAGATATCAGTAATTGAAGGGTTTGCTGCAAAAAGGATGTAGCTCCACTCTAGGGGAATTTGGAGTTACATGTACTATCTTGTGGTAAAAAAAACTTGTTCGTTTGGTACCAGAAAGATGTAGCTCCAATCGTTAGTTCTCGCGTTACTCAAAAAATGGAGATGTCTGTCTCGTTAGTTTGTTGCAATATAGAGGTCGCTCCTGGAGCTATCGCCATTTTTTCCCAAACGACTGAAGTGCTTTGCTTACAGGAAGGTTATACAAAACAGTAGAGTTTTTGGTACTTTCACGTTTTGTCGTTCTACGATGGACTACAACCAGACAATGCTGCAGATGAACCGGACGATACAGAGGGGGAGTGTGATGATTGAAAATGTAATTTTCTGTTTTTAAAGCCAAGTTATATGTTATATTTCAATTGAAGTTTTCTTTAAATAAAATAATATTATAGTAAATTGTATTTTTTTTTTGTGAAATATATTTCATAGAAGTAGGCAGAGGTCTATTTGGTTACAAGAAAGAGGTAGCTCCAACAATCCAACATGTGCCACGTCATCTGGAAGATATATTTTTGAGTGAAAATACTGTCATAATATGCAGGAACCATTAAGAAGATTGATTAAAAAGAATATCTTCACACAACTTGGAATTTTCACAAACGTTTCTTACGGTTTTCTGCAAACTTGAACAATTGGAGCTACCTCCTTTTTACAGCAAACCCCTCAATTTTTTGTGAAAGAAAATTTCTTGTTTTATAATATATCAATTTGTGCATACATTTAACTTAATAAGAAAGTTCCTAGAACGCGAGTGCTTACTCCTTGACTTAGCCTGAACGGCCAAATACAAAATTGCTTAATCTATAATTACGACGATCCCCAAAGGAATTCTTTAATCAAGCGACATTTATACCTACTTAAGACCGAAGTAAATTGACGACAAGGGAGTGATTGGATAAGAGGCGCGATATGCTAAACAGGCAATTTTAAGGAAGTTTCAGGGCAACTGAAAAATAGTCTAAAGTGTTTCCAAATGCTTTAGAACAACAGTTGGAGATGCGTAAGACAGTTAAAAAAGTTAGAAGAAAACATAATAAAAATTTAGAAGAATAAAAAATCAAATATTATCTTCACAAAACGAAGCCACCATTTTTGAACTTGTATTAAGTTTTAGTGAAAACGCACCTTCGAAAATAGTTATAAAAATCTTACAGGAACAACTTCACAAGGAAGTATGTCAGGCAATTGTTGAAGGAAGATCGATCATTTACAGCAAACCAAAGAGAAGCCAAGGAAACTATTCTTAAATATCACTTTCCATTGGAAAGAAATGATGACAGGTGGGAAAAGTCAATAAGCAGTGAAAAAGAAGAAAAAAATTATATACAAAAATTCTTCAATAATCTTTAAGTTTCACTATGAAACATATATTGAAATCTAAAAAGAATCTTTTACAAGTGTTTTTTTTTAATTTCGTATTGACATTAAAGATAAGACGTTAAATCCAGATCTATTAAAAATATTAATATTTGTAGAATTGTTTAAAAAAAAATTAACTATACACCCTACTTACACACTGTTAAAAATAAATACTCAAAAATAAGTAATATGTGCTCATTTTTGAGTGCATTCGGTGCTTATCATAGCTCTGAATATATAAGTTTCATTTTTGAAAAAGACATGTACTCAAAAATTGGTACAATAAGTAAAAATGAATAAAAAGAGCAGTTGCTTGCCTACGTACGCTGCCTTCATAAACCACTAAATCGATGCATTGTAGGTGACGATGACAATACCCGAGCTGGCACCCGACGCAACCTCAATCTATGTCAGGACATTGGACCCCGACCATATTTAACGTGCACCAATCCCGTATGCACGCCATAGAAATTGGAGGTAAATTCCGACAACGTATTGTTACTTCGCGGCGAATCTGGCAAACATCCGATCAGAAGTTCATTGCATTTGAAAAATTTTCAACTCTCTGATATCAGCCGTATTCGAACTCGCTGACCTCTGGTTGCTAGCCGACGATGGCACCTCGGCCCTCTACCTCTGGTTGCTAACCGACGATGGTACCTCGGCCCTCTATTAAACAGGTTCGGATTTTAACGAGGTCATGGGTTTAAATTGAACAAATCACATTTAAACCGGGAAGGTTTGAACAATGGTCAGATGAAGAGGACAACACCTGAGCTGGCACCAGTCGCAACCTCAATAGGCGTCAGGATATTGGACCCCGATCAGATTTATCGTGCACCAGTCCCGTATATACACGCCAGTATAATTTGTTGATGTTCTGGACGACTTTCTAGTCCTTTAGTAGCAAAGCTTGCAACCCTCCGATCGCAAGATCACTACTTTCTTACTTTTCTTTGTCAAGTACATCGCAAGGGCTGAAACTAGCAATCCTCCGATTACCAGGTGAAGGCCTTTATCCACTGCGCAACTGGAGGCCCAGTACTTTTATAAGGGCTCTGAAACAAAAATAAGGTCTTCCGAAGGACTGTACGAACATTGTCGTCGATTTGTATTTTGAAAAAATACTAATATTGTCTTCGAGCATGAATGGACTGTAGTAGAGAGAATACGACGTCTTAATCGTGAAGCCCACATATCAGAGCGAAAGGTCCATACTACGTGCCATCTCTTCAAAATTATGAATTAAAAAATACTCGCGATTGGCTGATGAATTGGGAAATGTGTAACAGTGAAAATTTATGACTTGAAATGACGTAATTAACCACGTGTCTGACGCCATACACGTTGGCTTCACTTTGAAGTTAGCGAGAGTGACGTCATGACTCCTCTACTACAAAGGATCCATGCTCGAAGAACACCATGTATGAATGTATGAAATGAAACAAACACCAGCAAGTGAAGAAAAATTAAAGTTTTACTGTTCCCCATTTCCAAATGTAACAACATTAGCATATAAGAACAACTATCTCGACAACACTGGAAGAGTATCACATCCCGTCACACCTCCAGGGCGCATCTGATAATCGCGCCCCACTAACAATTTAAAACTTACTTCTCACGCAAGATGGAATGTCAACAGTTTTTCAAACTCAACAAAGCTACAAAATCAGTGTAAAATCTTCCAGTTCATCTGCTAACACAGGCATGCATTTGTCTTCTGTCTACACGACTCCTACTATAAATAAATTACTTATAAATAGTTTTTGTATTACTATGGATATACATGACCTATGCGGTTTTATTCATCTAGTTCAGCCTCCGTGCCCACTAAAAAGCCTAGGTCTGCAGTACGGTAACTAGTCAGACATGCATTTACCAGTAACCATCTCTTCAATATAAATATCAATAAATTAGTAATACATGGTTAATTTTAATTGTGCCTGAAAAATAAGTGCAATATGTATTGATTGGAAGTCAAAAAATAGAAGAAATTTCAGAGCGTGATTTATAGATTAAGCAGTGTTGATATATGAAAAGTGCAATGCAAAGAATGAAGTGTTTTATATTTAAAAAGGAACTTAGAAAAGTTGGAGTTGTTATCAGTAACTATTAACTACTCAAATTGCGTATAATGTTATAAATAGCTCTAGAAGAGGTTATTGCTTAGTTTTTTTTTTTAATAAATAGGTTGCTTAATTTATGTTAAATCCTCAAAGGAAGAATAGTTAAAAAGGATGATGCAGAAGAAAAAAAATGCCTATCATGCAACAGAAGAAATGTGATAGAAAACACATATAAATTACAAATAAATAAAAAAATAACTCAAAATTAATCATGAAAAAAAATCATGCAACAAAAAATATTTTTCTTTTCTCCTCACAAGATTTCAAAGCATACAAAATAAAAGTTTAATACACAAAAATACAACAAAGCAGTCTATAAAATAGCTATCAAAATACAGACTCAACCAGCAAAATTTCATTATATTTCAGTACTTTAAATTTTATGACAAAGAAATAATCATTTAAGGAGAAAAATAATATTTTTTTTACAGAATGAAAAATAAATAAATAAATAATTTGTGTAACTAATAATGTTTATTCCTATATATCATATGCTCTTAATACAATTGAAGGATCCTTTACAAATTTAAAAAAAATTGAAATGTATATATGCTGAAACTAATTTATAGAATTTCTTTTAACGTTATTACACAAAATAAGTATGAAAAATTACTGGTTGATGAACACAAATAAATATAATATTAAATCATAATAGGAATAACCTTGACAGCTCTTCCACTAAGTTAAGAACTTAAACCCAAAATGACGGAAAGAATATAAAATGCATATAAAAAGGCCAAGCTCAAAGCAATAAGTAAAGAATATTTACATCAAAACAAGTTGAAAAAAAAATTGTTTCCTAAAACCATTATAATACAATACTAACATTTACACAATTAGGCAGATATAACTTAAACCAAGCAGAAAATAATTACATATATGAAATTATACAACAAAACACTAAATAAAAAAATCCTCAGTTCAGTTGTTTAATCATCCGAGTAATGTTTGATGAACCACAATTTTTCTCAAATTGACATAAATGAATTAAATACTTTATATTTCATATTTTTAAACCAGTCTTGAATTGTAACATTCAGGTTATTGTTCAATTAGAGCTTATTTGGAAGGGAATTCTATGTGGTATGTAGGATTTCAAAATATTCCTTAAATCAGATATAAACACTAATTTTCGTTTTTTATAATTTTCTAAAGAATTATCATATATTGAAAGACATATATTTATTAAGGAAATATAAAACTGCCAAGTAATTGTTTCATTTCGATAATACCAGGGAAATGATTATTCAACCCCACGAGCGGTTTTGACCAGTTTTTCCCATCAACGCCTATAAATTTATATTAACAAAAATAATCTAGACTGAAATTATGTTTTTTTTTTATATCTATTACAATAATTTTTTTCTTAAATATATAGAAAATAAATTTATTGGAATTATAAATCAAACAATATTTCTGGGAATGCAACTTTACAATTTTGACATTTTCCTTATCGCTCAGAGGGTTAATATTTTTTTTTAAACTGCACCTAAGCAAATTTCCCTGGATAAAGGTAGTAATTTTAATATTTTAAACTTTATTTTAGAATAGCCTTCAAAATCACTGGGTATAACTATGTCTTAACGCTAACAGGGCCAAAACATTTATAGGCAATCACCAAATCACTAATACCAAAATCTACTTGATTGTTTTGGTAAATGGTACTTTAATATATTTAAATAAATCATACAAATATAATCAGTAAAATGGCATAGAAAGGCTACTCACTCAAACTGAACAGAGGTTAAATATTCAGATCAGATTACAAACTGAATCTGAATACTTAAGCTCAAGTTGATTAAGTTATCTCTGATATATCAAGTACGACGACACACATGCACAATGGCCTACAGTATTCCGGTTACACCAACAAAAATAAAACAAGTGCTAGACTACGAGAAGATACGAATCTGTTATTCTTCATTCAAGATCTAATGCCCAAGTCTTTTTCATGCAATTTTGATTTTAAATTGCATTTATGGTTCCACGAATTTTAAATTCTTCTTTTGAATCTAAGAGAATGTGATGTTTTTATTAACATGTTCTAGAATTTTAAAGTGTGCTTATTAAATTTCAGCAAGTGCTTTGAATACCCTTTGTAAATAATATGGCACATAAATTAGTAAAGAAAACTTCCTTAAGCTCCACAGGAAAAGCACGTCTAATTTACGAAAAGCCTTTAATAAAATCTAATTTACGAAAAGCAGTCACTACAATAAAAGCTCGTTATCTGGCGGCTTTTGATTCTGAATTTGCGCCAGATATGCACATCAATCGCCTAAAAATAGAAATTCATCGCCAAATACAGGTAAAAATTTATTTTACTTGGCACAACAAAATCTTAAAGAGGGGTGGTTTGAAGCAAATTATGCAACAATAGGAACACTGCCTAAATACTATGCTTTTCACAATTGTAGTGAAAGATTAATATGCCCTCATCAAATTCAGTTAAATTTCAATACTAGTGTGCCACAAATGCCAGATAATCAAGCCTTTACTGTATGTTTAATATTAGAGCCAATTCACACAAAAATATCTTATCAAGCCACCCGCAAAAAATTACTTGATTGTCAACTTTTTGCAGTGAAATCAAACTAATGTAGTACCGTATAAGTTATAGATAAGCTTAAAAACTAAAAGTAAATTTTTAAAGGCTATAGGATATTTTAATTTTAAAAATCTTGAAAAAAAAAATTTTTAATTTATAATTCCTTGCAGGAACACCATATAATGGTAGATTTATTATGAAATGTTGCTGTAACAACAATTACAAAAAAATATTACAATAAAACTAATCAACCAATTGAGATTTTCAGCAATGGTCATTTATTAGAAAGGAGTAGTTAGTTATATCACGAAGTCGCTTAATAGTTTAACAATACCGGGACAACTGTAGTAAATTTATGAAAACATAATGCATAAAACATGCCAAATTTTTTTTTAATTACTTCCTTTAATCACATTAACCATTTTAAATAACTATAATTACCATTGATTTTTTTGTGTAAATTGAACATAAAATATCAAGCTTATATTATGGACACTTTTAAACCATGTGGTTCTTTAGAACACCTGATATGAGCTATTATCAACAAAATTAAGAGCTTTAAAATGTCCAAGATAATCCGTGATTGCTACTTCTACTATTTTATATAACAAAAGCTTGATTTCACTGCAAGTCAATTGGCTTGTATCAACAATTAAGAAACTTTATTGGCTTGACCTATAAAAGTAATTTGTGCAATAAGGCTCTCAGATCAAAAACGCTATTGTACATTTTTAACCACCAAAGCTATCATTGCATACATTTTTAAACCATTTCATATATCAATACTTTTTAACAGTCTCAATGATGTTTCTTGAGCATTAATTTTTTTTTATTCGGTGGAGTTCTTGATCAGGCACATTTTATTCTGCAGGAAGAGTATCGCTTTTCCACAAAAATATGCATTTTAACCCACTAGGGATAAGCGTGTTTTGTGAGCGTGATAAAAATATAACCAAGGCTGATGAGTAGACTCTTGGTCCTGACAATCAATTATTAATGGGATTACATCAATGAGGTACATACAAACAAAGTAACGTCAATTGATTGAAAAAAGTTTAAATTACAAACGTATTCATTTTTTAAAGAGAAAGGTCCTTTAAATATCCAATATTTTATAATTCATTCTTAGCTATATAACTTTAGCTATATCTATTTAACTTTGATATTTTCTACTCGCTAAAATTATATAGTGTACACACACTGTTAATATATTATTAGTACAGTAACTGTTAATAATATTAATAGCAGTGTGCTACATAAACTATTAATATTACTTGAATAAATGCTTTTTGAAGAATTGTAGTATGTTTTGTATTTTATAAGATTTGATTAACAGTTTTATGGGTCAATATAATGTCATTAGAAATCACTTAAAGATATATATATAATCTGAATTATTATAATTAAATGAAAAATTGAAATAGGTTTTCAAAAATAAACCAACAAATACAATTGTCACAGAAAGAAAAATTATATCAATTAATTTAAATATCTTAAAACAATATGTTCCATAAAAATGTTAACTTAAAATACGCCTCAATTAATAGTATATTCTTAAGAAAGCATTGCAAGTTAACTATCATGAAATAAATTTAAAGTATTTATGATGAAAACTTTCATCTAAATAATAAAGTAAATGGTTTACGTATGGAAAATTCAAGCCTAGAATTTTCATTGGACGGACATGATGCAACACAGTTGCATGCATACTTTGAAAAAGTTATAATGCAGCCAAATAAGTTTAATTCGTAAATTTACATCAACTCTTTAATTATAGTGAATAAAAATTCTAAAAAATTAAATGTAAAACGGATAATTAATTAGAAATATAAAGGGTTGTTAATATGCAAATCTCAAAAAATCTTATGAATTAGCTATAATAATAAGCAATTAAGTTCAAAATAAAATGGATTTTGATTCATAAAGACTAAACAATAATTCAGACATGCGATTGGTCAAAATTAGTGGAACTTTTTCACATGAGGGCCCATGCACAAAATGCATCATTATTACTCCATCACCATAAAATTATATCAAATTACTTCTTTTTTATTAAGTTTGGGTAGAATAATTATTCTTATTTATAAAAGTTATTTTCCATGTACACTGCACCATCTTAATCCTTGGAAGAAAATCAAAATTTGAGTACTTTTCAATATATCTGTGGCTTGAAAAGCGAAAGACCAATGTCAAAATGCGAGAGTTTCATGCAGAAAAAAAAAAGACTGCTGTTCCAATCGAACATGGAGAAAATACCGAGACTCTGAAGTAGTACTGTACGATTAGCATGGAACTTCAGTTCCTATACTAAAATTTTAAGTTCTTTTCATTAAATATTACCTCAATGTAGAAATATTTACTTCATATACTGAGATAGATTGTACTCAAGGTTCATAAAGCATTTTTTGTGTTAAAATAAAAATATTTTTTTGTACTTCGTTGTAATTCTAATTATAAGCAATTTATATACAGATAAAATATAAGTATTTCTGTATTTAAATTTATTATTATATTAATTTATAAGTATTTAAATTAGAATAAAAATAATACTTATTTGGCGAAAACCAATATTATAAACAAACTTTCCCATAATTGCAAGCGTAGCGACTAAACAAATGAAAGCAGAGTTGTCTGCTGTATGGAAGAAATGAAAACTACTAGTAAGTTTTCCACTTGATACGTCACGTGAAACTCCTGCATTGACAAAAATAGCTTCAAAGTTTGAGAATCAGCTTTGTTGTGGAATTGTTTGATTTGAAGGATTAGAGAAACTTAAAGACATTGGTTTCTATTTCATTTACCTGTTCAAAATTGATACATTCAAAATAGTTTTTTTTCCCAGTTGATATTGGCCATTCTTGTCCCCAAGACGCAAATATCGCAAACCACATTGAAGCGAGTAGATTTGAAAATGGAAGGCAATTCAGATTGAGTTGTTGATGGAATCGCAGGTAGGAATATAACAAATTATGTCGATTAACAACAAACGTTATATAAAAAATGCTATGCCGTCATCCAACAAAATGAAATTTGTGGGGAAAAAAATCGCATGTCTGATAATTATATGTTTTGAAATGATTTAAGCGTAATTAAAATAGTCAGGAGTATGTGTAATTAAATGCATTGCAACAACCAAGAGTCTACCAACAGCCAGTTGAAAAAGAGTCAGTGAATGAAGAACACAAATTATCATCTCGATGGGCATGAGCTGATTCCTGATTGCTCCCCAGTTGACGTACAAGTTGTACCACTGTGTGATGATTGAAGGCTCGACATGGATCCCCTATGGAAAGATGGTCATTAGGGTTTTTTTATGAATGCCATTTAAAATGAATCAAAGCTTAAAATAAGAATTGCTTATAAGACACTGTTGTGAGTCTTTGGTTAAGAAAGTTAAACTTATAAAAAAAAATTTCATTTTATATCTATGTGATGTTTTTTTTAAATATGCCAAGCATCATTATTTTTTATATTTTTTTTAATCGTTTGTCTTTCATTATTCTGCATTAAGTTACATTGTAGGTTAGTTAACAAAAACTAAGTTATGAGTGAATTTGTGAAATTGCAACACAAGATTTTTGTCTCCGTTCAAATCCCAGTTTGAGATTTTCAACAGCCTTTAGTACAAGAAAACAATTTTAATGTCTGTGTTGAATATGAACATGCTAAAAACAAAATACTGAATTATTTGAAGATGTTTTCCAGGGTCCTTCCATTTAAACTGAAGTTGTTACATCAATTTCTGTTCCAACATCTTTGTTTAACACAATTGTGTTATTTTGAAACTACAAAAGGATAAATCAGCCCTACTACCATAGTATTGAGCTAGACTAAAATGCATGCACTTTAAAATTGAAGGGTTTGCTTCAAAAAGGATGTAGCTCCAATCAGGATGTATCTTGTGGTAAAAAAAAACTTGTTCGTTTGGTGCCTGCCATAAAGATGTAGCTCCAATTGTTAGTTCTCGCATTACTCAATAGATGACAATGCAACAGATGTATGTAAAATGTAATTTTCTGTTTTTAAAGCCAAGTTTCTGTTTTTAAAGCTATATTCAATATTTCCATTGAAGTTTTCTTTAAATAAAATAATAATATAATAAATTGTAATTTTTTTAGGAAATATTTTTTATAGAGGTAGACAGAGCATCTATTTGGTTGCAAGAGGTAGCTCCAACAATCCAACATGTGCCACGTCATCTGGAAGATATATTTTTGAGTGAAAATACTGTTATAATATGTAGGACCAATTAAGAAGATTGATCAAAAAGAATATCTTCACACAACTAGGAATTTTGAATTTTCAAACGTTTTTTACGGCTTTCTGCAAACTTGGAAAAATTGGAGCTACCTCCTTTTTACAGCAAACCCCTCAATTGTGTTATTTTGAAACTACCTAAGGATAAATCAGCCCTACTACCATACTATTGTGCTAGACTAAAATGCATGAACTTTAAAATTGTAAATGAAATTGTATTTTAAACAAAACAGGCCAACTATTTTGGAAATTATTACAGGGTTCCCACTCAAAATCTAAAACAAAATTCCCTGACTTTTCCCTGTTTTCCAGTAGATTAAAAAAAATTCCAGTATACGACCGACATCATTGTTATACATGAAAAACCAAATATTGTCTTATGCAACAGCGTGTGCAGAGTTAAATTTCTGTATTAAGCACTTTTTAACCCATTAACAAAATTTCTTAAGCACATGCGTGAACATCAGTTAGCTTACACTGCAGCAAATACCCAATTTATGTCAAATTAGCTATTGCTAAAAAAAATCATTTCAAAAAGCACACATGAAAATATGCAAAATGTATTTGTTCGTCTATCAATCAATTTGAATTAAGGTGCAAGGTTCGCTTTTCAATCCCTTTAAATATATAGTTGTATAAAAGACCTTCAAAAAGTTAAATAAAATTAAATTTTTAATATTAAAATAAATTAAACACATAAAAGTTTCAACCCAATATTAATGCCTAAAATAATTTTTATCCAAACATAAAGAGACAAGCTACTTTCAAAAGTCAACGTTTTAACATAAGAAGACAAGTCCCAAACTTCAACTTAGTAAAATAAATTTAATTTGTGAAAAATTTAAAGCAATTTCGTTAACTAGTGCAATGCAAATCCTAATAAACTAAGAAGTACTGAAAAATAAGCATTTATCTATGAGATGCAAAAGGATTGAAAGCATTTCAACGGACCTCGCAGCAAATAGCATTTCGTGAATTTCTATAAATTGATGCTTTTCATTATGGGAAAAAAATTCTAAAAAAAAAAAAAACGACCTTTACCGAGGTCGCGCATTCGCCAGACACAACGAAATTTAACATAGCCTTAGAGGTATAACAATCTCAACTTTAGAATGTCTCCAAATTAAAAAAAAAAAATTAAAAAAACGGATTTCCGGGTTAGACTACGAAAAGTAGGACCTCTGAAGAGTTTGCCACAAAAATAATGCCCCCACAAAATTATTCAATAGGGGAACGATCCATTCAAGGAAACGGGTGGATGTAAAGAAATTTATTTACATGATATGCCCATGCAAATAATGCATCATAAAATTCTGCAATAAAAAAAACATCCATTTCGCAGTATATGGAATTAAAAATTAAAGAAAACCTTTATTGTAGGAAATAAAAATCTGCAAAGGATCGTCTGGAAAGGATTGCATTCGGAAATTTGGCAATAAGGGCGCTGAAATATTCTTGTTGCATGGTATTAGAAACCCAAAACGTTTGCAGAAAACTAATGTTTGGAAGAGATGACCCCTAAAAAGATTCATTAAAAAATTCGGCAACAATAAAGTGATCCCTTGCAGAAACAATCACGGTGCGCACGTCACCTACAAAGAGTATGCGCAGAAAAAGAATATTTATATCTACATCGCTTCCAAAATAATACATCACAAAATTCGGCAATACGAGCATATTTTTTTTTTTTACAGTATGGAGTTTAAGACAAAAGAGTGTAAAGAAAATAAAAATCTGCTACAGGATCATCTAGAA
This sequence comes from Troglohyphantes excavatus, assembly GCA_963932185.1. Classification (NCBI taxonomy): domain Eukaryota; kingdom Metazoa; phylum Arthropoda; class Arachnida; order Araneae; family Linyphiidae; genus Troglohyphantes; species Troglohyphantes excavatus. The sequence continues at coordinate 36,869,736 of OZ010670.1, read as the reverse complement.
ACGAGAGAAAATAAACGTACGGTTTGCGGCGTTAGCTAACGTAATATAGATTGTGACAATCATTATAGAAAGCGCACAGCTAAGCTAGACGTTTGCACGCGCACATTTTTCCTGTCATTAAAAATGATGGAAGAGTTAAGTATGACATCATCACTACGGAACATATTGAACGGTTTCGGTGACAGATTGAGAATTAGCCAACTGAAAAGAAATTCCCTGACTTTTCCAGAAATTGTTCAAATTCTGCGATTTTCCCTGACTTTTCCCGGTTTTTTCAACCCCTTTTCATTTTCCCTGACAATTCCCGGTTTTACAGGTTTTCCCGGTGCGTGGGAACCCTGTTATCACTATATTTTAGTTTTTTTTTTAATATGCATAATGAATGACAACACATTTTAGAGGTTCATCAAAGTTTGTGTAAATAAAATTTGACATAACAATCCTCCTCCAAACCGTTTTTAGCAGTTTAATTTGTCAACACCTTATTGACTTTTATGTAACAAACTTTCTGTTAAAATAAATGCTTTTTATTAAGCATTTACTGAAAGGTTACTAATTTAGGAAAAATTGTAAGTCACAGAAAAATTCCCTGTATCGGAAAAGAAAACAGCCTGATAACACTTACTTGTAGTCCTGAGATTTTAGCACCTCATGGTAGTACATAACTTTGGATTTATGAGTTGACAGAGGGAAATCAAAGGAGTGATGATGCACCGTTTCGACATGCTTCCATTGCAAGATATATGTTCCTTCCCCTCGAGTTACATGTGAACCCTAAGAAAGAAAATATTGCAATCGTAAGCACATTTCATACATATTTACACATAGTTCAAGCATATTTTTAAAAGTTAAAGATAAGTCATTCTTAAGGATTTTTTTACAACTGCCAAGCAATTCTTAAGAATATCTGATTTTTTTTTAACAAATGTATGTGGAATTAAATAGAAACAAACAAATTTGGAGAACTAAAGTAATCAATTTTAAACAGATTTAATATGTAATAAGAAAATTAGCAGCGAAATTATAGTATGGGTATGATGCCTTTGGTTTTGGGATTGCTACATATTATTTTAATTCATACACATAACTACTCCACTTAATGTTATTTTTCAAATTGAATTTAATAAAAAGCATGTTCAGAAAATAAAAAATTCAAATTTTGAAGCAATGGAAACACAAGTTTATAATTGTAAAAAATGCATGAGTGTCTGTGGGTGAATAAATATTTTTTTTTACACATTAATAGTATGCCTGTAATGTAGCAAAGTATTTAAAATAAAAATAAAAAAAAGAAAATCGGCATGCATTTATATTTTCATATCAAAAACAAAACAATTTCCTGAAAAATCGAAGTTTTCCAAGCACCTGAAACACGTAGACACATACACATGACAATATTACTACACTACAGTCCTGATTAGGACAGTGTCAGATTTAACGCTAGCCAGACTAGGCAAATGTTTAGAGCCGCCGCAACCTAAAGAATCTTTTACAGAACTAAATATTTTTTTCACAGAAGTTTGATATTTGTAAAATAGCCCGAATTTACTCGATTCTTTTGCACGACTCTTAACCTTTTGAAAAAGTTTGCTGATTATCAAAATCAGGCATTTTTCTTGTTCGCTACTGATTTTAAATTTGATAATACTAATCTGACATGAAGTGACTTCTGAAGTATATATATTACTTTAAAATCACAAGAAATATGGAAGAGTAGGGAGGAGGCCGTTTGGAGAAAATTTCGCTGAGGACCATAATTTTTTTTTAATTGGGCATTGCAATCAATCCATTAATTTTTAAAACAACAAGATTCTTAATCACTACAACAACCGCTCACATAAGTCGCCATGTTATTAATTTGGGTGTCGTAATGCATCATCCCCCTGTACTTCACATAAAGCACTAGAAACTGCAAATCAAACCTGGACGCTCTCCCCATCCTTGCACGTGAGCAGGGGCTCCACGATGGTGTAGTCCCTGCCCAGAATCCACCCCTTGGGGATGACGCTGTGCACAGGTGTCTCGAGGTTGAGCATGCCCAGCTGGAGAGATGGGTGACCGCAGCCCTGGAGGTCGTCCTCGTTCAGCTCTTTCTCTGGGGGAGGGAGGGGCTGCTGGGTTTGGTACACGCAGAAGGAGATGTCGTCCTTCATGACATCAAAGTCCCAACATATGACACTGCCTTTGTCCGTAATGGAAAGCACCACCTGCAGGAGATAAAAAGATGTCAGAGAGGCGATTGTAAATTTTAGATTAGTTACACAAATATATTCACATTTTCTATAGGCATAGATATTTAGCTGGATGTCAATGATTTGAATTAACTGATTTAAATCAATTGATTTTTTTTTAATTTATTAAGACCTAACGTAATAAAAAAATTGACAGTTTTTGCCTAGCTGGCATACATTTCACATTTATTCACTAATTTTATATAAAAACCACTTTTAGATTAAAAGATTATTTACGGTCCCCAAAACAAAAGGATCAATTATGACTATAGCATAGCTGGCAAAAAATCATATGAAGCACTTACTTCGTGGAATTGTCCTTTAACTAAACTTATAACATGATACATGGAATCGTCAAATAAATGATGTCCTTCGGCTTTTTCTTTTTCGTATTCCTCTACTGACATGTAGAAAGACTTGGGCACTAGACCACCTTCACAAATTTTGGTCTGAAATCACACAAGTTTCAAGAATTGTTTAAATGCATTAAATAGTAAGTAATAGTAAGAAAGTATAACACAGTTGAAAAAAATTTAAACAAAGCACAAGGGATAAAAATAAATTTTAGAAAAAATTCATTAAATAAAGTGCGTAGAAATATAGAGAGAAACTTTTTAATACAAAACTAAAACGTTCAATAATTCCAGGGAACATGGAGTAGTAAGACATAATCTTATAAATTATTTCTTAAGTAATAATTAAAGTTTTGAATCTTTTCATTTTAATGGAAATTAAAACAGGGTGGAAACAAAATTCTGGAAAAAAAGTTCCTTGATGTTTCCCTGATATCTATGATGGAGTCACAAAAATTTCCCTGATTTTACAATTACATTAAGAAATGTTGCAATACGATTGTATGATTACAATATGATTTGTATAGAGACAAGTATTCACGCTACAATAATCCAATAAATATATTGCATTATAAATGAAAAATTATAACCAATACTTATTGTAATTTAAAATAATTTATGGATATAACACAAATTATACAATTGCAACAGGCATCATAGTAATTAAACATGTTCTCTAGAAGCAGATAATGCAAAAAAAGCAAGTTTTTCCAATTATTTAATTTGGAGATAATTTTAAATGTTTTATTTGCTTCATATTTCCTATTCCAATCTTCAATAAATCGCATATTCATTAGCCCTTCACATGTTGCTTACAATCTAAAGTCCAACACACTTTGCTTTTGCTTCTCCCTCCAGCAGTGGTTCCCATTTTTACAAAAATAAAACTCAAAATATGAAAATGCGCATTACCACGCTTTTTTTAAAACCTTTTTTCAGAACTAAAAGGAGATATTGACAACTAAACTACCCATAATAAAGGGCATAATAGACGATAATTGCCGTTTTACTGATCTAAATTTTAAAAAATTTCCTTGATTTTTTTTTGTGAAAATTTGAAAAATTCCCTGATTTTTTTGAAATTTTGAAAAATTCTCTGACATTTCCAGAATTAAAAAATTCCATGATAATTCCCTGATTTCCCAGGTTATGTTGCCAACCTGTAAAATATAGGTTGTCCAAGAACTATAAGATACATTATAAAATTGTGTAATATACAATATGGGTTGTGGCTGGTTTTATGTCATGTATTACTATAATGGTTCTTAAACAATATTTTTGTTTACATTAGTCAAATTGTCAACACAATTGTTAAAATGAGCTATTCCCTAACAGATTGGCCATCTTGCGGCTTTCTCACTCAAAAGACTTGACACTTTTGGATATGTTCAAGTGGGGTTATATGAAAGATAGCGTTTATCAGAAATTATAGTTTGTAAGAACTGTAGTAGCTTATCTCAGCTGTTATCAATTCCATAACTCCTCAAGTGCTAGGCTAACACATAACATGAAATCGAGTATTGCTTTGATGTACTGTAAGATACCAAGGAATCTTGCATTAAAATTTATTAATTTTTAATAAATTAATAAAAAAAATCACTTTTAACTATTTTATTTTTTTTGAAATATTTTTGAATGTATTCAATAACTCTCAGACATCCTGTATTTTAATTCAAACAAGACATTAACTAAAAATGCAAAAAGGGTACAATACGCATTTTTCCGAAAATAAAAAAAAAATACAAGGAATTTCTAAAGACTTTTCAAGGATCTTAAAAGCAATTTATTAGCTTAATTAAAAAAAAAATAAGGACTTCCAATATTAAATGCAAACAACTTGCATACATTTGTAGTAAAAACTTAGATCTAAAGTCACAAATAGGCTTTTTAACTTTTTTTTCATTTTTGCATATAAAAGTGGAAAATAGGTACAATTAGCTAAACGCTACCTGTGGGTTTTTACTCAGACGCAAAATTGTGTTTAGTGTATGATTTTTTTTCTTTTTTAATGAAAAAAATCATTTTCTTTTTGCCCTTGGACTGTTGAAAAAATACATAAAAAAATCCTAAGTGCCTATTTAATTAAAACCTTTGTTTATTGTATATGCAACATCATGTGTAATTACTAAAAAAAATTTCAAAAAGTATGAAAATATAGTTAAATACAATCTACATACTAGGATTTTTACACTACAGCTAGGATTTTTTGTACAGCCAGATTATTCTTATAAGTAATAAAACAATCTTCGAAACCTTCATGAGCCAGTTTTAGAACAATAGACTTGGAAGCAACTTGGATTTATCACAATAATTTTTATATAGAAAAGGGACCTTGCGGCAGTTATAAGAACCAGGCACATGGTTCCCTACGTGACAATACTATAATAGTTAACATAAAACTCAATAGATGCAACTAGCGGTCATTTTAAAGTTTATGCACTAGAGGGTTAAGTCACATTAAAATCAAACATTTTAAATAGAGGTTCAGTAATTTTTTTTAAATAATAGTTATTTTGAGGACTTTTTAAGAACTTCATGTAATTTGAAAATTTTAAGGATCTTTTAAACAAATATAAGAGGTTTCTAAGTATTTTATAGGGGACCTTATGAACATGAAATCAACATAAGGCGTTCCTAAGGACCATACAAACCCCCAAAAATGTGCCTTATTTTCATTTCACCATTCACTACATTATACTTACAGAAACACAGAAGTTCATTATCAATTATTTTTTTTATTAATTACCTCACTATCACCTCCAAGGAAGTCGGGCAGGAATTTCTTATCAACAAAATCCAACAGTCCACCGGGCCCTTGGTAGTTGTTAGCAGCGTAAAATATGAACTTCGAACGGGTCGTGTCGTTGATGAACGTGCTGACAAGGGTCCATAAAATGGGGAAAACACGGGGAGCACGGACGATCAGGACTCGTCCCATGGTTTCCGGGTAATTTGCTTCAACAATTTCAATTATATGCAAAAGAGCCTTGACACCGGGTCGCCATAAATGACGCATGTTAAGGCCCTCCAAATCAAGTAGACAAGTCCATGAACTACAAGCAGAATAATGAAATATCAAATATAAATAGAATACAGAAACTTGAAAATAAAAAATTTAATAGAATCCAAAATTTTAAAAATATTGAATTTGTTTAAATTTTTTAAACTTATGTTTACAAAAGTGGCTTAAATTACTATATTTACACATGAAAATAATGCAGAATGTAAGCAGAATAACTAATAATACTAACTGCTTATTGGAATTAAATTTGTATAAGAAAACACCTTAATGAAATGCAAAAATGTTTTGCATGGAAATATAATAAATAAATGCAGGAATAAATTAGTGGGCAAGCAAAGCGGTTTCAAATAAATACCTAACAGGCTTTCCTGAGGTTCTTGTGGCTTCCTCAACTCTTTTCAATCCTTCTTCACATACATGAAGAGTCTAAAACAAAATATTTTATTGGAAATAAGGTACCATGAATAACCTTAAACTGGCAACAAGGTGTTAATTTAAAAAAAGTGAAGTAAAGGAAATAAAAACACTGGGTGTTTTCACACAAAAGATAGAACCGAAAAATAAAAACAACATTTTCTAGTTAAAAATTCTTTTGGTAATAAATTAAATGTCATCAAAATTTACATATTTTTAATTTAGACATTTCTATTTTAATACCCTTGATGATAATTAGCTAAAATATTATGATTTACCGTAAAAATTGTTATAAGTCACAATGACTATTAGTTAAAGCAGCATGATAATTTCAACATACCAATTTCATGAGACCTTCTTCGCCAATTGATTTTATGAACCCTTTTACGTCCATTTGTCCAAGACGTAAAATATACATGGGTCTACCATCTGAAATAAAAATTATATATGAACTACACACAAGAAAATACAGGAATTAGATAAAATTACGAAGGAATCTTAACATAAATTAGCAACACATAAAAAAGAATCCAAAACATATCCTTAAAAACTAAAGCTATAGATAATAAAAAGCCAAAATAATAATTACTTTAAAAAATTCACAATTTACAAGTTTAACAGAAATTGTTAATCCACTAAAGAGGATTTAAACCCAATAGTAATCAGGTAAAGATTATTAATAAATATCAATGTTATGCTTGCGCATAAAAATAGGCTGTATCTGATTTTTTTTTACTTTTATAACAAGGAAACAGATGTATTATAGGACATTTGGCGCTGTTTTTTTCCCTTCGCGACAAAAAAAGTTGCCAAAGAGGTTTTTTGATTTGCGCCAATGAATTTTACAATTTAGTATTAAGTGCGGTTATTAGACTTTCCTGGTGTTTTGAATTATTGACCTTAAGCAAAATTATTAATATTATTACTTATTAGGCAAGTATAAATACAATATATTAAATACATACAATCGAAGCTAGCAATGAAGACAAACCTTTATCACAATGATGCCATCCCCCAGGAAAGTACTGCTTTATTACAGAAGGAGAATCATATGTTGACAGAATTTTATCAACTTGGTACTTCTTTCTCCAGACTAAAGAATGGCATAGCATTTCGCGGGCTTTTTCCAAATTATAATCCTGAGCTTGCAAGAAACGCATTAAGGTCTGATCACTGGGAACCTACGGAAAGGCATTTAATGTTCAAAGTTACCATTTACTGTTGAATTGTACGTATATTCAATAAAAAATAGGCAATAAATATAAGTTAATAGAGTAGAATCTACTTATAATAATAATCAAAGGATCGACAGATTTCGATTGTCTTTGTCAGTAAATTATTACACCAGAGTCAATGATGGAGTACATACATGTACATACATGAAATTTAAATATGCTATACAGTGTTTGCTCTAGGCATTTTTGAAGGGCAGTTCGCCCTGCCCGACCTTTTTTTTATCTCAATTGCGCCCTCATGCCCCTTTTTAAAAAATTCCGCCCCACTTGCCCTTTTTAGTCAAGCACTAACTTCCTTGATTTCCTAGCTGTCTTTAAAGAAGGCATCGATTAATATTTTTTTTCTGTGTAAATAAAAATTAAAGTGAATTATGACACTAAAAAAAAATCTATTTTAACTACGCGTTTTGTGCAATCGCAATGATTCCACGGTAATATTGAGCACGGGGTTGCCTGTGCCCCGCATATGAAATGCTAAGGGTCTTTTTTTAAAAAAGAGAAGATGGTTTGAGGGGATTTTACAAGATTAGGCATTTTATTACCAAATTCTGGATTTAAGTAGCCTTTTCATCAGTTTTGTAAGGGTCTGATTAGGACTACTTACCGATTTGGTTTAGTGAAAAAAAAATAATATTGTTTTGTACTATTTGCACTAATTTAAAAGTAAGAGACATAAATTTTGTATGGGTCTTTCCTTCGAGATAATCCCCGAACCATTACCAATAGCCCAATATGCAATGTCAACCAGCAATGTGAACTTTTTTTTTGTATGGTCAGGGGTTTGTTTTTGTTTAGCCACACCCACCGCAAACTGTTTTTTTAAAAGCGCCCTTTAAAAAACAAGAAGTGCCTTTTCAAGCGAAAACGGGGTACCCTTTTACTCCCAACAGCGCCCTGCCCTTTATTCCTAGAGTGAACACTCTGCTATACAAGTATTTTTTTTTTAACAGAGAATGAGTAGCATTGGTAGATTGTAGATGCCATGATAACAGAATAAACTCCCTCATTACAGGATTAAATATGCATACAGATAAGCTTAACAGTGAAACTTTATAGGGATAAGAGTTGTAAGTGCAGGGGAAAAAGCTCACTGATTTCTCCTCGGTACCTTTTCCTATCCCTACTTTATTAATATAGGTAGTCATATTCAACATAGGAGAAGATAGGATTTAGAACAGGACTCAATCACTACATATTATCTTTATAACCAGCATCACAATTACCAAAATAATTTAAATATGCTGCTAGATAGAATCCAAACTGCCTTTGTTATTTACATTGTGATATCTGACCTTTCGTTGTATCCGAAATTGTAATAAATGGTTTCATTTACAATTTTTAGTATCATACATTGCATTAAGAAAAAATAGCTAAATGTAAACACCTTTCCTTGGTGAGCGTCAGCCATCCATTTCTTCAGTTGCACAAGATGTGATTCCTGAAATGGTGTCAACTCTCCAAGATACCTTTTGATGTATTCAGATTCAATTTTTAAATTAGCCTCTGGAAAATATAATATATTTTTTTAACAAACAATTTAATGTTAGTCAATCGAAGTATTGTTTCAATAAAATTTAAAAGTAAACATTGTAGCTGTTTTAAAATGTGGTGTATTAAAATGAAAAAAAACTAAAGAAATTAAATTATTACCAATCAATAAAATAAATTGAGACAAAAACTATAAAATGAATTTAAAGTAACTTTATAAAAAAATGATTATCTAAAGAATAACTTAATCCTATTAAAATCATATATACATTTTTAGAAGTATAATTTTTGAAACAAAAACAAGGAATAAAATTAACTATTTTTTTGCCTCTTAACAAAAAAAAATCAACTAAGTGTCAGTAAGGCTCTCATACTGAGGATACCATTTTAACATTAGAGGACTATCATCAAAATTATTTGTTTTATTGTGAACCTGATTTGCAATTTGTTTTAACTAAGCAAAAACAATTAAGTATTTCCCATAAAACTATATTATTAACAAATTCAGTCTGAACACTCAAATCCATACTTATCCGCAAGTGCGACACAAGGTGAATTAATACTGTTTAGTAACTATTCGGTATTTTACTGCAATGCAAGAAGTATAAGGAATAAAATAGAAGAATTAAGGGGCATAGTAGCAGCAGAAACCATCGATATAATTGGGATTACAGAAAGCTGGACAAATGTTAACGATTTAGCTGCGTTATTAGAAATTAAGGGTTTCATTATGTTTCGGCAGGATAGAATTAATAACAAAGGAGGTGGTGTGTTGATTTATGTAAGAGAAAATTTAAATTGTTCGGAAGTAACTTTTGAAGGTAAATCTCAATGTATTGAATCAGTTTGGATAAAATTAACAGATCATAAAGGTAAGAATTTGGTTGTGGGAAATGTTTATAGACCCCCGAATAGCACTGTTGAACAGGATGAAATTCTATTTAATCATATAAATGAAGCGTGTAAGAAAGGAGAAATAATTTTAATGGGAGATTTTAATTTTCCTAACATTGACTGGAAGGGTAACTTAGTTAACATTGGAAGAGGGGCAGAATTCTTGGACACGATTCAAGATTGCTTTTTAGAGCAATTGGTTCATGATAATACAAGGGGTAATGCGTTATTGGATTTGGTGTTTAGCAGTTGTGAAAATAGGGTACACAATTTAACAGTGAGCGAGCATCTAGGGGAAAGCGACCACAATAGCATGAGATTTAACTTTATGTTTCAGACAACTGTAGATAAAAATAACAGGTTAATTCCAAATTTTAGAGATGTTAATTTTCATAAGTTACGAGCTGAGGTAACTAATGTTTTTAAGGATGGGTTGGAGCATTCACATATAGTAGATCAATGGAAGGAATTTAAAGATAAATTAAATGTAGCTGTTAATAAGCATATTTCGTTTAGGCAGAAAGATGTAGTTCGAAAGCTTTCTCCTATGTGGTTTTCAAAGGAAACAAAACGAGCTCTTAAGTTAAAACAAAAGATGTATAAAATATTTAAAGAAACAGGTAGGGACACTGATGGTAAGGAGTATAAAAAAGCTAGAAGGGAGTTTAAGTATATCAGTAGAAAACAGAAATTAGCATTGGAGGAAAAACTTGCTAGGGATATCAACAATAATCCAAAGGGATTTTTTGCTTACGCCAGTGGAAACAATAAAGGAAATAATCATCTGGGACCACTTGAAAATTATCAAGGCAATTTAATTCAAGATGATGTAGGAATGGCTAATATTTTAAATGAATTTTTCATGGGAGTTTTTAATAAGGACTTCAAATCTGATTTCATGCAAATAGAGGATAATATGCGTCCGGTTATTAAGGAATGCAATTTTACTAGAGAAGAAGTAGTTTATCACTTAAGAAGTATTAAACCTTTTAAAGCACCAGGACCAGATGAAATTTACCCAAAAGTACTAGTGGAGTGTGCGGAAGAACTGGGAGATGTTGTACTAACTATTTTCAAATCGACGTATAATTCGGGTAATGTACCAATAGACTGGAAATTAGCAAATGTCACTCCGCTTTTTAAAAAAGGGGCAAAATGTGAACCTGGTAATTACAGACCGGTTAGTTTAACATCAGTGTTATGTAAGATTTTTGAAACATTAATTAAAAACAGCATCATATCATTTTTGGAATCAGAGAGCTTGCTGTCAGATAATTAGTATGGATTAAGGAAAGGAAGATCATGTACAACAAATCTTTTAAAATTCTACGATAGGGTTACTGAAGAATTAGATAAAAGGAACAGTGTAGATGTAGTATACATTGATTTCCAGAAAGCATTTGATAAAGTTCCCCACGAGGCATTGCTGTTCAAGTTGGAAAGGTTAGGGATTGGGGATGAAATTTTACAATGGATAAGGAATTGGTTAATTGGTAGGAGTCAGCGGGCGCAAATTAAAGGTAATTACTCTCAGTGGGCAGAAGTTAAAAGTGGAGTGCCACAGGGTTCCGTGTTAGGTCCACTTTTATTTATTATTTTTATTGATGATATTAGTTGGGAGATTGGGAGCAAGGATCATCTTTGCAGATGATTTAAAAATTATGGGGACTGTGAATTCTGGGGAACAAATAGAGCAATTACAAGGTGATTTAAAAAAAATATCAGAATGGGCTGTTAAATGGGGTATGTCTTTTAATATCAGTAAATGTCAAGTGTTGCACATGGGTTAAAGGGTTTTCAGGCATGAATTATGAAGATAGATTAAGAAATTTGAATATGTATACTCTGGAAGAAAGAAGGGTTAGGGGAGATTTGATTAAACTATTCAAATTTATCAAACAAGGAGATGTGGAGGGTTTAGATTTTAATACGAGTGATAGAACGAGAGGTCATGGGTTTAAGTTAAACAAATCCCATTTTAATCGGGAAGGGAGAAAACACTATTTCTATAATAGGGTAATAGACAAATGGAACGACTTGCCAGTGAATATTGTTAATTGTAAAGGAGTAACGGATTTTAAGAAGAAGTTAGATATGCATTGGGGGATAGTTAAGAGGTACTAGATGGACCAACCTTGTTGGGCCTTGAGCCTGTTGTTGGTCGTCAATATTTGTATTTGTAAGTGTGTCATGGGGTCAATCGACACTACCTTTTCAATAGTTAAAACTTATTCATCACCTTAAAATTAATAATTTTCCAATCCATAGTTATAAACCAGCACAACTGGCCATGAATGGATTCATCCTAAAGATTCATTTCATTAACGTTACACGTTCAGTGTGGTACAAGGACACTTGACCCTGTGCTATTTTTTATTGAATTTTGAGATATTATTGGATAACACACAGCCAGACTGTTTTCAACTCTAAATAAAGGTTGAAAGCTAAAACAGCTATAGAAATTTTTGAAAGTTTATCTCCCACATGCTTAACACTTGGAAATTGTCAGGTAAGCGATTAATATACAAATAAGTTGACCAACTACAGGCTCTAGGCCCAGCAAGGTTGGTCCTGTCAATCCATCATCCTCACGATTCCCCAATGCCGATCCAATTGTCTCTTAAAACCACCCACCCCTGAAGAATTAACAACATACTCAGGCAAACCATTCCATTTGTCAATAACCCTATTAAAAAAATAATGCTTTCTAACATCCTGATTAAGCTGTGACTTGTATAATTTGAATCCATGACCTCTTATCACATTGGCAATATTAAATTCCAATCCCGCCACATCACCCAATTTGATAAATTTGAATAACTGAATAACTGAATAAGATTCCCTCTAATCCTTCTCTCCTTGAGTGCATACATATTTAGAGTTCTAACCCTTTCTTCATAATTCATTCCTGAAGTACCCTGAATCATTTTTGTAGCTCTATGTTGAACCCGTTCTAATAAATCAATATCCTTAATTAATTATAACCTAAATCAATTACCTTAATATAGGCACTGCAAATGTTAACCAACTGAAGCATCAGTTGCTTTTTACATCTATGTTAAAATCAATAAAATAATTATTTGTTTCTTAGATTCCCAGATGTTATGAATTACGGATTTCCAGGTTGCTCATATTATGAGATATTAAAAAAAAAAAAATTCAAAATTATCAAATAACAATGTTCATTGTGGCATCTTAACATGTGATATATTCGAACAATTAAATAATTTTACACTTGCCTGCAGTTTGGTGAGCCTCTGGAGAAAGATGGTTTGCAACTTCGGGATGAGATTGGGTTAAACTATTATTTCTGGAACTACTAACTGCGCAAGCACCCTCAAGCTCGGTCACCTCAACAACTGGAATACCTTCCTTAACTTCAAAAGCTGGAATATGTGTTATGCCTTCAGATTCCATTTCATTAATGTAAAACTCAATGATTTCTTTACCCTAGAGATAACAATTGAAACAAAGATGTGTTTATGAAGGAAGTGTAAAATAATCTACATAAATCATTTCTGCAAACTCAGTTCATACACCTTGATTGAAAATTATATATATATATATATATTTAAAACTAAAAATTAATAATTGTCATATTCTTAAAAATTTCCCAAAACATTTTCATTTTACAATTTCAGATATACAATACATTTTCAAACATTTTAATAGATTAATTTAAAACAACAGAATTCTAGAGTGAGAATGGCATGCCATAAAAAATTTACTTGCATTATATTTTAAACATGTAAAAGAGAAATCCATGTAAATAATTACTTAGCAAAGTATTGAAAATCAACCACAACAAAAAATTGGCAATTTAACAAATTCATATTTCCACAGCAAAAATAAAATTTGTCAATAACAATTGAAGTATTTTAAATTGAAACATTATCAACATTATTAGAAAAATTGCTTAAAATGTTAGAGAAAATTTGGAAATTTTTTTCCCGAGTTTTTCGGTAAATTTAATACTTCGGACAATTCTGGGTTTTCCCTAACTTCAAAGTGCACGATAACCCTAAATAATAATCTAGGTAAAACATCTCTTGAAAACTCATGCACCTTATTGATGCAAAATTATTGGTAATTTATTTTGATTGTGTACTTAAAAAAAGTTTACTAAAACGGTTAATAGTACAATTTTAATACACAATGTGTGGACATAATTATTAATAGATTAAATTTAAACATCAGAACTTCATTTATTGTCAAGCTCTTAGTATTACGAAAACGCTTTTGAACACAAGACTACAAATAACAATGAGAAAATCGCCACAGATAATTGTAAAATATAATATAAAAAATAATGATAAAGGTCATAACAAAAAAAGAAGAGAAAATGTTGGGGCCAACTTCAATTATGTGGTTTGCTGTTAAAAACTATATACAAATAACAGAACTATATAAATTTGACATACATGTTTATACAAAAAAAATATATGTAGAATTAAAAATATAGAAGCTAAAATTAAAAATATGGTAAGTTATTATACCTAAAAAATATTGTACAGAAAATTATTTTCAAAAATGTGTTTGCTTTTTATATATAAAGTTAAAGTAAATATATTAAAATGCTCCAATACCTTTTTAATATTTAAAGAATATTGCTTCATTGCTAACTTTTCAACAGCATTTTCAAAACCAAAGAAAGATTTTACATCTAAACTGGCATTTTGTTCAAAGCACGTCCAATCTGGATTTTCTGGGTGAACCTGATATTTGAATAAAATTCGTTAAAACAATAAACAGCAACTAAACTACATCCTATTAAGAGAGAAATTTCTCATACTTACTGAATAAAGGCAATTTTCATTTATAACAACTCTGTTGGCAAAACTTTCATTATAGGCTTCAATTTTAAGCGTTCTAGCACGTCGATCAAGTGTATTTTTTTGGACAAAATACACAACATCGACGCCAATTATCTGAAAAAGAAACATTATAACTCTTAAAAAATAGGTTAGAAAACAGTCTAAACAATTTACAATTGATATACATTATCTATATTTATAAATGCGAAAAACCCCACTCATTCACTCATCACTAATTCTCCAATTTCCTGTATACCTATGAAGAAGAAATTTGGCAAATTTGTTACTTATACCTTAAATAGGAAAAGTAAGCTATTTTTGTTGGGATCGAACGTATTTAAGGGGATGTAAAACCCCTTTTTGATGTTAGTGGTGTGGGGTTCACTTCATATACCCGATCCGCTTAGGCTGGTGTTATCACTTTAGCCTGACTAGCAGAGTATCGGCGTAGCAAGCCGAAGTTCCTTGGTTCGATACCGAGTGTAGTCAAAGTTATTTATAGTGCTACGGTAGCAACGTTAGTTTAGGAATCTATTAAAATATGGATGTTAATCAACGGGAGTATCGTATGTATATTCACATTTTTGTACAGCGAACTTCTCCATATTATCAATCTTGCGGGACCTTGCTAATAAAATTTCGTTACAAATTTTAACTTTTAATACTGTGGTTCCCTCTGATGGGTGACAAATTAAGAATATTATTTATTTTGCCTTTAAATATTGTATTTGTATCTATTTTGAAACTTATTTCCTTCCCGTGCGTAGACTGGGTATTTCAGCTAGTATGATATGTAACTAAGTACTAATTTTTTTTTAATTTGTTGTGCATACAGAAATAACGAAACAACTTATGTAAACAACCTGATTTATATATACATTTAAAATATTTTAATGCAAATTAATCTTAAGTATTATTTTTATATTGAAATACGTAAACTGACTAAATAGAAAAACACTAACTTTAAAAAAAAAATCAATTTATTAAAGAAATTTTCAAAAGTTTTCAACGGTCATTTACAATAAGAAAAGTGTATGATTTATTTTAAATATAAATGAGTATTTGAGAGATTTGTAAAAAAAAAAATTCTAAATACCATGCATTATGTTCTTTTAAATATTTTACTAGAATTTGGGTCGATGTAGCGACCATTAATTGTTTGAAACGTTATAGTTTCTAAGGAACTTTTAAACAACAATAAGGAGTTTCTAAGTACATTTTTAGGACTATGTTAATCCTGAATTAGACTCGTAAGACTGAAATAATCATGGGTAAAAATAAAGAACTAGTTGTGACAGAGGTTGATTAATGACTTTTTTAAAAAAAATTCGCCTCGGGTCCATTTAACACAAATGAGAAAAATACAGACATGCTTTTGCAGATGGCTCGGTGATTCAAGAATACAAATCACATGGTTTGTATTCTTTTGTCACTGAGAAGCTCACACATTATTTTTATTTGCATAGAATGGTTCTAAAACAAACTATTATCATATATCGGTCCGCCTTGCCCGCCCTTTTTTCATATTCATAGCGCCCTCATGCCCTTTGTTCAAAAATGCCGCCCTCTTTTGAAAAAATGCTGCTCCTCTTGTCCTTTTCAGTCAAGCATAAGAGTCTTTGCTTCCCTAGCTGTCTTTAAAAAAAAGCACCGATTAAATTTTGGGTGTGTGTAAACTTGAATTAAAGGAATTATGACAGTAGATAAACAACATCCTTTTTAACTGCGCGTTTTGTGCAATCGCGAAGATTCCGCTTTAATTTCGAGCACGGGGCATTCTACGAATCCTATTGACTGCCTGTGCTCGCATATGAAATGCTAAGTTTTTTTCTGTGTTTTTTAAAAGAGAAGATGGTTTGGGGCTAGATTACAAGATTAGGCATTTTATTACAAAATTTTGGATTTAAGTAGCCTTTTCATCAGTTTTGTAAGGAGTCTGATTAGGGCAACTTACAGAATGGTTTTTAAGGAAATTGTTGGGAAAACCTACCTTCTCACAAAGTCTTACCACGATCCTTTCCGGCGAGATGCCGATGTGTTTATTTACGTTTTGGCTCCACGAGCTCGCGGACTATTATGACGTCATCGGGTTGATGCGTCGTACCGTCGTACGCATCGGATGGGTGTTTCCGTATGCGGACCTACTCCGTGCGGGACTTCATCAAGACTTTTATTATTCTTTGTCGGCCCGGTGCCTTATGCTAATTTAGGATAGATATAAGGCGATGTTTCAGCGAGTTATCATTCTGTAGCAATGTAGAAACTCTGTAAATATGTAGTAACTTCCTAATAACTAGCTGCGATAAATAGCTGCCTGACTAGTTCATCTTTTTAAATCGTTTTTGTTCAACATGTGTCAACAAAATCGTTGAAGTGAATTCTGCTATGTTTTTCCATATCACGTAAGAATGTTCTGTTACTTCTATTATTCAACCTTGTAAATAAGACTGTACATATCACCTTCGTTGTTAATAAAGAAAATTGAAGATATTATAAGACTATTTATTAACTTCTATCTCTCTCCACATAATAAACACGTTTTCTTGAGCCAGGCTACATCTGCAAATTATAAAAATATATTGGTGGTTAACCCTAAAACCTAATTTAGTAGGACTTAACCCCATTAAGGGTTATGGGCCCAGCCAGCCCAGTTCAAGTCAAATTTCAATGTGGAGAGTTGTAAATATTTTTGAGAATTTTTCGTTGAATATTTTTCAAGTAGTAAACAAATATTTTTGACAAAATGGAATTTCAGAACCCGAATTCTATTGAGAGGTTAGGCCGATATAACTACGGGACATGGGTGGAAGATGTTAAAGTTCTATTAATGGATAAGAACGCATGGAGGATTACAATTGGTACAGAAGTTAAACCCGAGGGAGATGAAACCGCTAAAAGCCGAGATTTCCAATTAAGGTCGGATCGTGCATATAGCACAATTTATCTAAATATCGAAAAAGAATATAGGCCCTTAATATCGGATACAGAAGACCCTAAAAATGCTTGGGAAACCCTCCAAACCCATTTTCGTCCTGAATCGAGAGCTAGAGCCATGGGACTTACAGATGAATTTTTTAACTGCAGAATAAACGAAGGGGAACCAATTGGTTTATATGCTGCTAGATTACAAAAAATAACTAGTCAGCTAAGGGATGTTAAATTACCACTGGAGGAATGGTTAAAGAGTTTTCAAATGATTAGATACCTACCAGTAGAATATAACAGTATTGTACAAACAATATACCGATGGGAGGACGGGGACTTTATTTTTGATAAAGTAGTCAAAGAATTGCTCGCTGAAGAAGCAAGATTAAAGCAAGCCCACGGTGATCAAGAAATTGTTGCCCTTCAAACTAAAGGTACAACTGATCCCTATGTAAGGAAACCGAGAAGTAACCCAAATATCACTAAAACTAAAAGAATTAAGTGTTTTAAATGTGGCAAGATTGGTCATAAATCTGCTGAATGCCGAACTAAGATTCCAAAGAATATAAAGAAAGAATCAAATTTTGTCATTGAGGCAAGTCTTAACGAAAATATTAACCGTAACGCTTGGATCGTGGACACCGCCGCTAGTGCTCATTTTTGTGGTAACAAAGATTTGTTTGTTGATCTTAAACCAGTCACGAATACAAACATGTTCGTTGCAGTTGAGGGCGTATCCTGTCCGATTGAAGGAATAGGGACTGTAAAATTACTATTTAAAAATAAGAATAATGAAGAAATTGTTAATCTTAATAATGTTATGTATTCACCAAAACTGAGACGTAATTTGATGGCGGGCCCTTTAATAGATCAAGCAGGTGGAAGTTTCGTGGGACGTAAAGGAAAAATAGAAGTATTTTCAACTAAGGTAGAAGTCTTTTTATTGCTAAGAAAGAAAACGGGTTATATTATTGTCATCCTACTTATCCTAAAAAGTTAGAGGGATTAATAACGACTAAAAAGGAAAGTTTATTTGATTGGCATCAAAAATTTTGTCATGTAAATACTAAGTACATATTAAAATCAAAAGAGAGCGTAGTAGGGATGCCGAATTTTGAAGATAAATATGTAAATTGTGAACCTTGTAAATTGGGTAAGTCTAAAAGAAAAACCTTTAAACCGATTGGTAAAATTAGATCCCAAAGACCCTTGGAACTTTTGCACATGGATCTGTGCGGACCTTTTCCAACCCAATCTCATGAAGGTCATAAGTACTTTTTGTCTATAATCGACGATTACTCAAGGAAAGTCACAGTATACCCTTTGCGTGACAAAACTGAAGTTTTTGGTTATTTTACTAGATTCCAAAAGCGTGCTGAGCGATTTACTAACCAGAAAGTTTTAAATGTGCGTACAGACAACGGTCTCGAATTTTGCAATGCAGAATTTAATAGTTTTTTTGAAGATCAAGGTATCAAGGCTGAGAGGACGAATACCTATAGTCCTGAACAAAACGGAGTTGCCGAAAGATTTAACTACACCGCAGTAGATGCTATCAGAACTAATCTTAAAGACAGCGGCCTAGAAGATAAATTTTGGTCAGAAGCTTTACTTTGTTTTACTTACGCGTGGAACAGATTGTGCCACGGCAATCAAAGCAAAACGCCTTTTGAACTTTACGGAGGTCGAAAACCGTCAATCAAGCATCTTAAAACTTTTGGTACACCTGTATATGTAGGAACACCCAAACAACAAAGAAAGAAGTTTCACATGAGGGCTAAGCATGGTATCATGATGGGTTACGCTATGAAAACCAGAGGATACAGGATATGGTTACCCGATCAAAGAAAGATCATCAAAGAAGAAACTATAAATGTAAATTTCGATGAAATGAAACACAACGTAGATACCCAAAAACCAATAACTTTTATTAACCCTTATTTAGAGGAATCCGAAGAAGAAACCGAAAGTGACGGGGAAAGGGAAGTGGTTAAAACGACTCCTAGTATTTCAGTAACCCCTAGTATTTCGGAAACTACAGAAACTCCGAGTATTTCAGAAACCCCTAACTTAAAAGAAGTTATATGGTCAAGGGAGGCGGTACCCAGGAAAGACAAATCCAGAGTGGACATTTACTATCGGATACAAGGAGAAAAGGCAAGGCTTCGATCAAAAAATTATGTGGAAGAGTACTGTAGGGTGCACAATATAAAGTATGATCCCAGTGATTTTAATTTTTCTGGAAATAATACTTATTCTGGTATTGTAAACAAAGAACCAGAATGTTCAAGCATTGATGCATGACTAACAGTAGATGTCAAAATTCCACATAATTTTAATTCAGCATTACGAACACCTCAAGCAAATGAGTGGCATAGTGCTATGCAGGAGGAATTTGACGTAATACAAGATCGAAACGTCTGGGACCTTGTAGAAAATCCGGGAAATGTTAAAGTTTTAGGTAATCGCTGGGTTTTCACAACCAAAATAAATGAAAATAATGAAATAGTTCGTTTTAAAGCTAGACTAGTGGCTCAAGGTTTTGATCAACTAAAAGGGATACATTATGAAGAAGTTTTTAGTCCGGTAGTGAATTTTTCAGTCGTAAGACTATTTTTCTCCCTATTAGTATCATTTTATAAATGGGAACACTGCCAACTGGACATAAAATGTGCGTATTTGTATGCCCCTATATCAGAGTTAATCTATATGAAACAGCCACAAGGTTTTGAAGTTGAAGAAAAATTTAATTACGTGTGTCGTTTCAATAAAGCTTTATACGGATTACATCAAAGTGGACGCGAGTGGTTCCATGAGATTCATAAAACCCTAGAAGATCTTAAATTTAAAAAGTTAGACTGGGTTAATTGCGTTTACGTTTATGAAAATAACATTGTATTATTATTATATGTTGACGATATAATTCTGTTTGGGAAAAAAGAAGAATATATAAAGTCCATGATTTCTAAATTAGAAGAAAAATTCGATTTGAAAATTTTGGGAAGAACCCGAAAATTATTAGGTGTTGAATTTGAAGAAACGAAGTCCACTTTATATATTCATCAACGCACTTACATTCAGAAAATCTGTGAAATGTATAAAAAATATAAAATACCAATATCATCTCTTCCAATAGCTCAAGGGACAGTATTATCAAAATTACAGTGTCCAAACACAGAAGCTGAAAGGAAAGAGATGGAAAGTTTTCCGTACAGAAACGTCTTGGGATGCCTGTCATTCATAGCAAGTCGAACCCGACCGGACATCACCCATGCAGTCAACATACTCTCGCAATTCCAGACCAACCCGGGGATGGCACACTGGAGCGCACTTCTGAAACTTCTGGGATATCTTCAACAAAGCCAAGATTTCAAGTTGAACCTATCTGGGGTTCAAGATCTACAGATCAAGTGTTTCGCAGACGCCGACTTTGCAGCCAATCGGGACGACCGTGTTTCACTTGGAGGCTACATCCTATACCTTGACCAAGCTCCAATCCTATGGCAGACCCACAAGCAGAAGAGCGTCGCCCTTTCTACGATGGAGGCTGAATTCATGGCTCTGACTGATGCAGCTAAAGAACTCATTTGGATTATTAGAATTTTTAAAGAGTGTTTTGATCATAATGTAATTGTAAATGACTGTATCCCAACCCTATTTTGTGATAATGAGTCAGCAATCAATTTTTCTAAATCTTCTATTGAAAATCATCGAACAAAACACATACATGTTCGCTATCATTTTCTTAGAAATTTAGTTTTAGAAAACCTCTTTGATCTTAAGTATATTAATACTAAAAATAATCCAGCTGATTACTTTACTAAACCTCATAGTAAATTGAATTTAAAAGGATTTTGTGATAAAATTTTTGTATAATATAATCAATTTGCTAATTTTTGATGGATGTAAATTTTAAAGATTTTTTTGTCAAATTTTAAAATTCTGAATTTATAAATTTCTTTGTATTGAAAATATTTACGTTTTGCATTAAATGATTGTAATTTCATTTCAACGAGTTGTTTAGACAAAGTAAATTTTTATTAGAGATTTATAAAAATGTCTTTGTGCTAAGATATTGTGAGAGGCGGGCCAATTGTTGGGAAAACCTACCTTCTCACAAAGTCTTACCACGATCCTTTCCGGCGAGATGCCGATGTGTTTATTTACGTTTTGGCTCCACGAGCTCGCGGACTATTATGACGTCATCGGGTTGATGCATCGTACCGTCGTACGCATCGGATGGGTGTTTCCGTATGCGGACCTACTCCGTGCGGGACTTCATCAAGACTTTTATTATTCTTTGTCGGCCCGGTGCCTTATGCTAATTTAGGATTGTTTAGGATAGATATAAGGCGATGTTTCAGCGAGTTATCATTCTGTAGCAATGTAGAAACTCTGTAAATATGTAGTAACTTCCTAATAACTAGCTGCGATAACTAGCTGCCTGACTAGTTCATCTTTTTAAATCGTTTTTGTTCAACATGTGTCAACAAAATTGTTGAAGTGAATTCTGCTATGTTTTTCCATATCACGTAAGAATGTTCTGTTACTTCTATTATTCAACCTTGTAAATAAGACTGTACATATCACCTTCGTTGTTAATAAAGAAAATTGAAGATATTATAAGACTATTTATTAACTTCTATCTCTCTCCACATAATAAATACGTTTTCTTGAGCCAGGCTACATCTGCAAATTATAAAAATATATTGGTGGTTAACCCTAAAACCTAATTTAGTAGGACTTAACCCCATTAGAAATAATTAATTTACAAATGTTAATTTTTTCATTTTAAGTAGTGTATTCATAAAGATACATAAATTTTGTATGGGTCTTTCCTTCGAGATATACACCGAACCGTCAACAATAGCCCAATATGCAGCTCTAGTGCAATGTCAACCAACATTGGAACTTTTTTTGTTTGGTCACGTGTATGATGTGTCAACGGGTGGACACGCCCACCCCAAACTTTTTTTTAAAGTGCCCTTTTAAAAACAAGAAGTGCCTTTTTAAAAACAGGGTGCCCTTTTATCGCCAACAGCGCCCTGCCCCTTTTTGTTTCTAGAGTGAACACTGAAATAAGCTTGTGCACTAAAATAGATATTAGTAACAATAAGCTTGTCTGTTCTTTACTCATATTTGTCCACTTAAGGCTAACTTTATTTCTTAATAGTTCAAAGCTGTATAGATTCTAATGAACTATACTTTTATAGACTTAAATATAACATTTAAATATTTAAGTCAGCAAAAAGAGATAAAAAAAATATACAGCATAGCACACTTATTGTTATGAAAACAACATTTCTCATTCAAAGAGAACATGTTAATGTGTTCACAACAACACACGGCCTCAAAGTTAAGAGTTTAAGGCTACATTGAACATCTTACTTTCTTCAAGATGTAAGGAGCATCAACATTCAGCCTACAGCGCCTTTCAATAATATGTACAGCACCGTCCTCACTATTGAACTCGTATATAGTATCACTTCCAAGGAAGACTGGAATCATTTTGCATGTTGGGAATCGCCTTTGGTATGCCTGGAAATATTATGCAAATAAACGATATATAACATACATGTGAAAATTTCAAATACACTGCATTTTAACACACACAAAACTTGCCTTTCCGACACAAATTCCACAAAATAAAACAATTTAACAGCATGATTTAGGAAGATTTTTTTATTTTTCAGACACTTTTGGAGGTATATATAGAAAACTTTTGTAAAATAAAAAAAATGCTTTGAAATACTTAATAATAAACTAATAGTACGACTTTAAAGTATGTACATTGTATGGACAATCTACATAAGTTTCCAATAATGATATAATTTAAAAAGCAAAAAAATTTTGAGTCTTTTATAGATCAATACATCTTTTAGAAACATTCTATGTATTTTTTTCAGAATCACTAATTGCATAAGATTAAAGGGGTTTGTGCATAAAAGAAAGTGTAATAAAGACAACAGAGTATTTTATTTTAAAACCCAAGTCATAAAAATGAGAAAAAAAATTATTTTCAAATAAAAAGAGTTTATAAAAAACACCTAATCAATATTGAAAACAAAAACATAAATTTATTTTAAAAAAAAACATATTTATTCATAATTCTTAAACACTTGAGATCATTTTTAAATCAAATTTTTACATTAAAGTTCATAAAACAAAAAATATATAATAAAACATAAAGCAAGCCTATATAAAAATAGGGTCAGATTTACTGTACGGTCACCCTTGACGCGATTTTTTCTACATTTGGCGATAATTTTTTTTAAATGGCAACCCCCTCCGACCCAACAAGGAATTGCGGTTGGGATTTAGAATCACAAGCGGGTAGCTTTTGGCGACTTTTTCGAGCGATTCACTTCTCAATATAGGAACAAAGGGAGAATTGTTTACAAATATGAAAGGATAAGAATTTGTGGGATTGGTTCGGAAAGTCACGTTACTTCCGGGCATAGGAATTTCCGTGATTGGTTTAAATAGTGACGTGTTAAGTTCAAGATGAATTGAAAATAAGAATTATTCTTTTCGAATAGAAGTTTTTAAAGTATCAAACGCGACATTTTTCACTACGCTGTTTAAAAAAGTCGCCAAAATGGCGACTTTTGGCGAGATTTTGAAAAAGTTGATTTTTGAAAGAGATTTGAAAGGGTGACCGTACAGTAAATTTTTACCTAAAAATAATTTATGGAGCAATCAACTACAGAACCAGAACTTTTACACTCCTGTGAAATTTACTAGTACATTTATATTATTCATTATTAAAAAAAATGGTTAATCAGATTTTTAATGGTAACCTCTAACTTTGCTAGAGCTTGCAAATCTGAACTAATTGTCTTTTTCTTAGCAACACTTTTACTAGAACACTAAACTTTCATAAGTTTTAGAAGCTAAGCACTAAATAAAGTACTATTAGCTTTACATTAGCAGTCAGACCACAAGGAAGTGTTATTTGCACTATATTATTTGGGACCATTTGAACTGACTCAATGAGCATTTAAACCAATATCAAAAAGAATATTACAACTTGCTTTGTTTCAAGGCTAGTTATTTTAATAGTTATGCACAAGATCATTTTAATTCTCAGTGAAAATCTCAATGCTTCTTCCAGTATTAAAAGTTATATTAATTAAAGTGAATGAATTGTTAGAACGGGTTCAACACAAAGCCACGGAAATGGTTCATGATACTTCGGTAATGAATTAAGGAGATTAGGCTTAGAACTTTAAATATTGATACACTCGAGGAGAGAAGGATTAGAAGGCATCTTATTCAGTTATTCAAATTTGGATGATATGGAGGGATTAGAATTTAATATTACCAATGGGACATGGATTCAAGTTATAAAACTCACAGCTTAATCAGGAAGATAGAAAGCATTTTTTTAATAGGGTAATAGACAAATGAAATACTTTGCCTGAGTATGTTGTTAATTCTTCCAGAGTGGGTAGTTTTAAAAAGCAATTGGATCGACATTGGGAAATCATGACATGATGTCTTAAGATAGACAGGACCAATATTGCTGGGACTAGAGCCAGTAGTTGGTCAACATTTAATTACTTAATGCACTAGAGCTGAAAAGTGAGTTATTAGTCAGATGACAAGGACAACATCCAAGATGGTACATGACCTCAATAGGCATCATTACATTGGTCGACCTCGTTCAGTATTATCGTGCACCAATCCCACATCAGTATAACTTGTTGGATGTTCTGGACGACTTTCTAGTATTTTTGTACCAAAGCTGATAACCATCCGATTGCAAGACCACTACTTTTTAACTTTTCTTTGTCAAGTCCATTGCATTATCCACTGGGCAACTGGAGGCCCCAACATTTATTGTGTTTGCTACTTTTACCTGGTAATGTGTTTGAAAACGTAACCATCGTTCATTCTTGGCAATGGCACTTTAAAAAAGTTAACATGAATGCAATATAATAAATTAATGAACAGATGTAGAATAGGACATTTGCACAGGTTTTTTTTTGCTGACGAAAATTTGCCGTTAACATGTCATAGGGTTGCCAGATTAAAAGTCGCAATTAATCGATTAAAAGTTACCAACAATGTCAGGTGGGGTTGCCATACTATAAATTTATCGTCCCTATAAAACACGCCAAAAAAACCTTGTGAGCCAAATGTCCTATACTACATCTGTACCTAAATTAATAACGAAAAGTAAATAAACAGATCATACTTACAGCCATAACAAGCTCAAAGGGGTATTTGTAAATCCTGATTGGAGATTGGTACTTTTGAACCATTATTACTGCCTAAGTATAAACTAAGCAAACAAAAAAATATTTAAAATATGGCTTATAAAATAATTGCTTATCAGCTGTCAAGCAAAGCTCCCATCTTCAGAAACAACTACAAGCTAACTGTCCAAGCTACTAAGACATGAACACTACAAGTTGGCATATTTTCAATTTTCAGCTTCAAAGCAAGTAGAATCTGGAAGACAAAATGGTTTTACAAACTTAAGATTTATTATGGATTTACATACAATACACATCAAATAACATCAGTTCGGATTTTGGAACAGATGTAGTATAGGACATTTGGCGCGTTTTTGTTTTTGGCGACGAAAAATTGCCGTTAAACAGCTCTATGACGTCATAGGATTGCCAGATTGAAAGTCGCCACAAGAATCGGAACATACCAACAATGTCAGGTGGGGTTGCCATACTATAAATATATCGCCCCTATAAAACACGCCAAAAAAAAACTCGCGCGCCAAATGTCCTATACTACATCTGTACCCGGATTTTATTTTAAATTTATTTTGAATAACGAAACATTCTGATCATAAAATCTAAATTAATTACACATGTCAATATTATTTTTTTAAATGTAAAACATCCAATTTAAATTTGTGGAAAAATGTTACTACAAAAATGTAAGTAAATAAAAATCAACTAAATAGATATGTAGCATACGGAGAATTAAAACTTCAGCAGAAAAAAGTTTAATTACGAGATCAAGACTACTTGTACGCATTAATAGATTAAAGTGTCAAAACTAAAAAAACGTTTGTTTTACAACATTGAAGATTAAGGAAACATAAATAATACTATAATTAAAGGACGTATTTCACTAACTTTTCCGTGTTTTCATTTGACATTAAAACAATCCAATACAGGATCCTGGTCAGTTCTTCTGCTGCTGTTCTTTTGGGCTTTCCAGCTTAGCAATTTACTGTTGCCATACTTTGAAATTTATGTTAGAAAATGTATATTTATCAAATAAAATAACAACGAAGTATTTAAAGAAATCATACTTATATTTTTTTACATCTCTGATTTATATTTTGTTTAAATTTAATGGAAAAAGATTTTTTTTAAAGTATTTTCGATTAAAAATATTATATCATAAATAGATTGCAGTATCGAACAACTCATCTTATAGCTGTCATTAAAGTGTCAATTGTTTTGATTAAAAATAAAAATAAGTTTTTTTTTCCTGTACAAACTTTTCTTCCCTTGTTCATAGCATTTTGATTCATTTTTTTTTTCAATGAGGTTTCGGCTGGAATAAATTGTTTTTAAAATTTATTGTTGAAACCAAGGAATAACGCAATTACGGTAAGTTATTTTTATTGTGAATTATTTAGCTTCATTTTGAATATTACTAAATGTGTCTCCGATTCGGCTTTTATTATTATTAATCCATATCAACTGTATTAAAAGTACCTTTTGATAAAACTTATTTCTCAAACTATAAAACTGTCACAAAAGAAGTAAACATTCGGATAACTCATAATACTTTAATGGTTAATTCCTAGTATTACGGTACAACTGATATTTGGCGACAATTGGTAAGCGATAAAGCTTATATTTTGGCAATCTTGACTGATAATGTGCAGAGGACTGATATGATTTATGGCAACTCTAACAAGTTTGACTGCTCGAAGTATTGCTTATAAGCACCATAATTGACTGCTCGAAGGGAGTACCAGCTGCTATCCTTAGTAGCTGGGGCCACAATTGCTCGGGCCATGGTACTTGCATGCAATTCAAACTGTTGCCCAGATTTCTCCAAATCGAACCGTATACTAGGTATTTCCCATCATTCATATTGTCAGTATACAAACTTTGATTGTATGGCTAATTTCTAACAATAAATTTATGTTAACTTAATTCTTGTTCTTTCAGGCACAATGACAGTAGAAGATGTTAACCACCAGTTAAATTCGTTGTTTGCCACAGTGGAGGCTCTTCTGCAAAGTGTATGCGGCCAAAAGAATTACGTTGAAATCAAAAGATTTGCTGCTCGTCATCCCTTTTTGCTCACAGCAATCATAGCGATCAGTATATTTTCAGCTGTGCCACTGCTGTTCTTTGTTGGATTTACTGCAATAACCCTCTTCATCGCATTGATTTGCTTTCTCTGTATTGAAGGTAACTATTAATTTTATTTATTTTTAAATAACAAAACAAAAATAATTTTGCAGTTCCTTATGTAATTTAAATGTTTAAAGTTATCGTCAATAATTTAACATTTTATAGCGGGGTTTGTTAAACATAATTAAGATAAAACGGGAGGTATATGAACATATTATGTAAGGAAAATGTAGGAGAACAGCTTGCTGACTTCACACCATGCAACTATTATAAATGTAAACAAAATTGAGTGTAGTACAAGCTAAACCAGTGTTGTCATTTACTTTAAGAGGAAAACTAATAAAGAAGCAAAATTACAAGGAGTAAGAGTAATAAATAATAGAACTATCAGTTGCCTTTCATAATATTAACTGTTATTTTGCTTGGACTGTTATCACTTTCTTCTACCCTATTTATATACCCCTATTTATATGCATCAATGCGGGACAATGAAGTACATTGTCACTCTATGGGAGTCCTAGTTTCACTGTTTATATTACTTTAGCTTAGTGGTGACCACTGTCATTTTATATAGCAGATACGATTACACGACTATGACAATCGTGAAGTCAAATATCCGGCAATGAATTGGGCTTTCAAACCTAATTCAGACTACATCACTATATAATAAAAAAAGGTGTAGAGTTATTAAATCTTCTCTTGAGGAAATTATTAAATTAATTGTATTGACTTTGAAAAAAAAATTAATTCTAAATATACTGAAAATGTGGCAAAAAAAAGTTTTTTTAACAGAATTGTTTAGAAACATAATAAATTTTTTGCTACTTTCAAAAATTATTTAACTGTGATCGCATGGTGCCATGAATAGAATCTTAAAAATGTTCCCCTGTTTTAGAACAAACTCTAATTTATTCCAAAATTATTCTTTTATCAGTGTTGCAAGTAAATATATTTCAAATAAATTAACACTTTATTTCCTGCTACTATTAAATGGCAACACAAAACAGTTTTAATGGCACTTCCTGATTTCAAGATAAAGTGTTTATTGCACAGTTCCTTGTTTGACACTCCTAAACTGAAAATTGCAAAAATAAAATACAAAATAAGGAAAAAAAATTGATGTTTTTTAAAATGATTCTTTAAATGTTTCCTCTATCAACAGGAAATTATCAGTAGCTTGACAAAGACAGATAAATCTTTAGGACTCTGAATCTTATCTTATCTGTTAACTTCTTTACTGATGAAAGGAGAATGTGCTTTTATCTTGTTAACTTAAGGGAAATTATTTGATGAAATCCAAGAAACACAAGAAATTAAATTTACTTCATTTGTATATTGTTTTTATTGAAAGGAAATTTATCTAAAATATAGGAAGATCTTTTCATACAAAATCTGTTGGGTAAAATTTACATAAAAGTAAATTTCATAGTTTAGCTAAAAATATATATGCTGATGTAAAGGTAATGTTAGGCTTCTACAACATTTAATGTATTTGACAAGTAACTTAAAAACAAAACTTAAAATTGTTAGGCAAAAAAATATTTGCAGTCATTTAACCACTTAACTGACTAAACCAAGATAACTTTTATTGGGGTATATGGCAAATGCATGTTATCCCAAGTTAATTGTTAACAGAAGCGGTTAAAAACCGATAAGTGAAGATTTTAGTAATATAAATTATAATTATTTTTTACCTTTTACATTTGTTATTTAATGTAATATTTTTAGCTAACCTAATAGCTCATAACATTATACTAGTTATGAATTGGAGAAAGTGTAGTGGCATTCTAGTGCAAGAATATTTTAACCTTTAGAGGACAGGTGGCCATATTTCGACCAGAATCCCATGTTAATATCAAACACTCGCCTTAGTACGGCAGATGCTCTGTTGCAATATGAAATAGAAAGTTAGAATGAAAATCAAACAATCTTTGTTATAAAAACTTTTTAATTATCCAAAATATCTTAATTTATGGGTAGACTGGATTTCAGTTACTGATAAAATTTAAAAGCATGTAGTTATACAAATATTTTCTGAGAAACTATTTTGCACATTTACAGAAAATTGAATGTATATAAATATTATTTTGGCGAAATTGATTTAAAACATTTCTATATTTGAATGAAAAATACCATACGTTTATATTTTTTAAAGGTATAAAATAAATAATACTATTTTTCCAGAGTCTAAGTTATCCCATTTTTCTATTTAGAATGCATATTATTTTCTAATGTAGGAGTTAATAATTAAACTTTAATTCTGTTTCTAATATCTTGAACTGCAGTGATTAGATAGCATTACTGAATTACATACAAAAGCTAATTTTCAAATTACTGTATTTTTATTTAGAATCACTGCTATACTCGGGGACAACCCAAGTTGAACCTGAAGTGGAAGCTATGATATGTATTAATATATAATTGCTTTAGTCTCAACTTAGGTTGTCCCCGAGTATAGAATAATATACTAAGCACTGAAGCAAGTACTAAGCATCACTGATCACTTTAGTTCTTTTTGAGAGAAGGTAGAATACCTTGCACCTTTTTGAGTGAAGGCAAAAAAAATAGTCCTTTTGCATACGTTTGCTTTGATTTAAAAACGCATTTCTGGCTTTCAAAAATACATTAAATGTTATTCCATACTTACTTACAAAAAATGAAGACAAAAGGCACCAAAAAGACAGTCTTAGACGTTTCTGTGATGTTACGTGAGACTCCTGAAAAACCAAGGACGAATGTTTTCTAAATCTTTCTTCCGAAATGTATGCATCCGCGCGGCACAATAAAAAGTACATTGTCACTTAATGGGAGTCCTTGCTCCAGTGCTTATAAGGTATATTATAGCGATTTGTTAGCATAGTTGCATGTGAAGACCAACTTATTAATCGGATTTATTTCTAATTTTAATATATTTAATTGTAATGCTTTAAACTTTATTTATTTTTATAACTGAAATGCTTTAAACTTTATTTTTATAACTGAAATGCTTTAAACTTTATTTTTATAACTGAAATGCTTTAAACTTTATTTATTTTTATAACTGAAAACAGAGTTCACTCTAGAAATAAAAAAGTGCACCCCGTTTTTGAAAAGGCACTTCTTGTTTTTAAAAAGGCACTTTAAAAAAAAAAGGTTTGAGATGCACGTGGCCACCCGTTTATATATCGGACCCGTGACCAAATAAAAAAGTTCCAATTTGTTGATTGATATTGTGCTAGAGCCGCATTTTGGGCTATTGATGACGATTCGAGGCTTATTTTGAAGGAAAGACCCGTACAAAATGGATGTCTCTTCTATATGAAGATACTGATGCTTAAAATCCGAAATTTGACACTTAAAAATTAATGATTTCGCTAAACACCAAATCTATAAGTAGCTATAATCAGACCCCTTACAAAACTGATGAAAAGGCTACTTAAATCTAAAATGTTGTAATAAAAGGCCTAATATTGTAACCAAACCATCTTCACTTTAAAAAAGCATTTCATATGCGGGTACAGGCAACCAATAGGATTCGTGGAATGCCCCGTGCTCGAAATAACCGCGGAATCATCGCGATTGTACAACACGCGTAATTAAATAGTTTGTTTTTTTACTGTCATAGTTCACTTAATTTCAATTTAAACACACATTTTTTTCAATCGATGCGTTTTTTAAAGACAGCTAGTGAAGCAAGGACGCTTGTGCTTGGCTGAAAAGGGCAAGATGGGCTGAATTTTTTCAAAAGAGGGGCGGCATATTTGAAAAAAGGGGCATGAGGGCGCTATCGAGATGAAAAAAGGGCGGGGAGGGCGGACCGCCCTTCAAAAAACGCCTAGAGTGAACTCTGCAAACTTTAATTGTAATGCTTATAACTAAATTATATACTAAAACTAATTTAACTTAACTTATTGTATTTTTTTTATAGGATCTCTAATTGCATTTGGAGGCATAATCTTCATTGGAATAGTGTCTTTTATCACAGTTATTGTAGCTGCAATGATTTCGTCTCTTGCAGTTGCATGCTTTGTACTGCAAAAAGTAAAAATGACTCTATGTAAAGTTTCTTGCACATCTCCTCCAGCGCTTGAGAACAACAGCCAAGGAACACCTCAATAAACAAGTGTTAAAAATGTACTTATATACTTGTGTTCATAAATTCATTCCATTAATATTTTTATAAACTGTTATTCATTTCAGTGTTCAAATAAATATTTTTCTAACAAAATTGAGTTTTTATTTATTGATAATTTATTAAATATTTTTTTTCTTCATTTGTTTGAACTTAATTATAAATAAATAAGTTTAATTATAAATTGTAATTAGTGCTGACAGATAGCAATTACCCATAAATCAAAGCCTTTTAGAAATATTTCTACTTGGATTATTAAACAAAAATGTTTTTAAAATTTTATTTTTTACTATTTTTAATTATAAATTCATTTGTTTAAATTTTATTACTTGTCACTTTTTTTATAAATATTTTTAATTAAAAATTATAATTTGTTCATATATATTTAAATGGACTATGTATGTTTTTAATTGTTCTTTTTTTTTCTCATCCTTTGATATTGAATTGATCTTGTATATAAAGCTGAAAATCCACAAAATCTGTAGGACGATGTTTGTTTGTCAGTACAAGAAAGGCTCCGTAACTACAAAACGTAGAGCTTCGAAATTTACAGAAAAGTTAGTTTAAAAAATACGAATTTTAACATGACTATTTTCAAATGTACGATGTTCCATTCGAATTTTATAATTTTTTTTAGTTTATCTCGGTGAAGTTTCACGAAGTCGCAACAGTAATATCAGTTAAAATCAACAGAGAAAAGTGAAAATCAAATATAAAAAATTATAAATATATTTGAATGCCGGGTCTTTACATGAAATACTCCATTAGTAGAAAACGTAGCCTTATAAAATTTACCTAGTATAGTACTCTACTTGAAAGTTAGACATATTTTTAGATAATTTTTAAGTTTGTACGATGTTCCATTCGTATATTATTATAACTATTTTAATGTATGTCATTTACTTAACGTGGATGGTTTGGTTAATTAACGTCGCACTAGAGCTGCACAGTGGGCTATTGGCGACGGTTCGGGGTTTATCTCGAAAAGGAAAGACCCGGGAACACATTCATACATGCACCTCGTTATTTTAGAACCATGGTCAGATGACGAGGAAACACCTGAACTGGCATCCAACGTCTTCAATAGACTTTCGGGATTTTCGACCCCGATCAGATTTATCGTGCACCAGTTCAACACCGACTCAAATACAAGGCCATGCCTCTGATTTGTGACGTCACCCTGAGTAGGCTGGATTTCTCCTTCCCCGCTCTGTTTCTTCGATTGAAGCGCTTGGTATTTCGAGTAGATGAATAGCATTTTTTCTTTAGAAAATGAACTGTTACGTTGTCTAAACATTATTTACCTTAAGATAAAAACTCGTCTTATAGAAACATTGCGTTATAGAATTTTAAAATACAAATACAACGTTAAAATACGCAATAAAAATTAATTTTATTGATTAAATTAAATTGGTTTGGTTTAATATTAATTAAATTGGATTTTTTATTGCGTATTTTAACGTTGTATTTGTATTTTAAAATTATTTACCTTACCTTTGCATTTCATTAAAGATTTTTAATTATATATGCCCAAAAAAATACTCACATTAGCATGAAAATAAAAGTATCAAAGACCAAATTAACAAAAATTCTTTATTGAACTGAGCGTTTATATACAGTTACGCAATTTTATATGTTTGCACCTTTTCCACAACATTGATCCCTTTTTTCAATGTCTCAATTTTTTTAGACTTTTTTTCAATTTGAATTTTTTTTATATAATTTATTTTCCTGCAATAGTTTTATAATAATGATTTTGTAGCTGAAGTTAATATTAGTTTTAAAACACTCTCAGAACTATGGTCCGCTTCACATTGATCATCAACAACAAAAATTTATTACAATTTATTAATTCCAAAGTTTTTTCAACCACAAATGAGCGGTGATCAGTTATTTGTAAAAATTCGGTCTCATTTTCTTTTAAAAGCAATTTTTACATAACAATATAATTGTAACTTACAGCATTTACAATATCTGCAGATGGGTAGATTAAACCACCTCTGTCCAGAGATTCAATTAATTTATATTTATAGTTTCATTTTAAGGTGTTGTCAATAATCATTTGTTTTGAACTATATTTACAATTTATTTTTTTCATCGCTGAATGAGCACAATAGTCGGAAAGGTATAATAATAGGCATTGAATTTTCAATGTCTTCAATTCTTACTTACTCACCAACATTCATGTAAAAATCCGAAACACAAGGACTGACAGTCCTTGTGTTTCGGATTTTACTTTTTAACGCTTTCTTCGGATTTTACTTTTTTACAGTCTGTATTAGTAATAAAATAATCTTTATAGAAAAAAGGAAAACCGACTTAAAGGAAAATGCGTTAAAAAGTAAAAAATATTTTTTAATTCTACGGTGAGTTGAAAAATTGAATTATTGAATATTAATTTTATACTCAGTACAACTTTTTGAAATCGGTGCCAAAATTTGGGTATAAATTTTGTAAATTGGCACCAACTTCAAAAAGTTGTACTAAGTATAAAATTGATATTCAATAATTCAATTTTTCAACTCATACGTAGAATTAAAAATTATTTTTTACTTTTTAGCGCATTTTCCTTAAAGTCGGTTTTCCTTTTTTCTAGAAAGATTATTTTATTTTTCCCTTTTTGGTTTTTAATTTAGCAGGGCCTCTTATTATTCACCGAGAAATTCAAGTAGCAACTTCTGCTCAACCGTAAAACAATCCCTATCAATGTCAATAAATTCTGGTTAAATGAAATGTCATTGTTGAACAACTTCTGTTAAACAATGAAAATATTATGAAATTGGATTAACTGTATAAAAAACCTCCGGAAAACCGACATTTCCGTATATATAGCAGCCGGATAACCGGTTATTTTCCCAGATTTTGCCTAAGTTGATTTTTCTCTATCCAGCAAAAAAAGAATTGTTGAAATCGGACAATATTTTTTTTCAAACGGTCCGGTTAATTGAGAATTCCAGAGATAGTTGAATGCCGGATAACCCGATATTTTTTTCAAATTGCTCCCAAGTGAAACAGCCCTTATCCAACAACAACATTAAAATTTTTTTGTCTGTCAGTCTGTCTGTTTGTCCGGATTTAACTCAAAAACTACTGCACGGATTTTTATGAAACTTTTACCATTTGAACAAACTTTTCTTAGTTTAAAATCTGCACTTTGTTTCATGTAAATATCTGCAACCATTCAAAAGTTATAGAACTTTTCCATTTTCTCTAACATTACGCTATGGGAAATTTACATCTCGATCTTGCCTTCAAAACATTATTGTTAAAAATCACCTTGGCCACCAAAAATAGTTTTCGATAATACTGAGATAAACGATTCATTTTGATTGGATGATGAGTAAATGTCACCAAATGATTTAAAAATGTCGCCAAATGAATTAAGAATGTCACCAAATATTGCCAAATTAATTTAAAATGTCGCCAAATTAATTACAAATGTCACGAAATATTGCCAAATGAATTAAAAACGTCGCCAAATGAATTAAAAATGTCGCCAAATGAATTAAAAAATATCGCCAAATGAATTTAAATTGTCGTCAAATTAATTAAAAATATCGCCATATATTGTCAAATGAATTAAAAATGTCGCCAAATGAATTAAAAATGTTACCAAATATTGCCAAATGAATTAAAATTGTCGCCAAATGTTGCCAAATTAACTTAAAATGTCGCCAAAGTCTATCTGTTTGTTCGGATTTAACTAAAAAACTACTGCACGGATTTTTAAGAAACTTGCCCCATTTTAACAATATGGTCCCAGTTTAAAATCTTCACTTTGTTTCAGGTGGATATCTGCAACCGTTTAAAAGTTACGGAACTTTTTCCATTTTCCTATACTTTATTCCTATGGGAAATTAACATGTAGATCTTCCCTTCATAACATTATTGTTAAAAATCACCTTGGCGACGAAAAATATTTTTCGACAATAATGGCTGCCTTCTATTATTGCGATGTTTCATTGAAAAGCACATTCATTAGGCAGCAGATTATAGGAATTGGTCGTTAACTTAAACCTCGCCAACCGAAGGAGGAAGATAAACCACCAGTTTCGTCTGACGCTACGGGTATCTATACATGTCCCGAACATTTATTTATTTCAAGATCTTAAAAGCGTCGGTGCTTAATTTCCTATCCAACGCTATTACATTTATGCCAACTGTGCTATTTGTTACGAAGTGGAACGGTGCTACAGCTTCGGAATAGGTGCTCCTAAAAGTGAACTTAGGTTTTCTATATTTATACCATGTTGCTTATTTGAAATGTTTCACTTCAGAATAATTTTATTGAAATTCAGAAATGATTATTTGAAATGATTTTGATTTATAGAAAAGTATTGCCTGTAAATATTGATGTTGGCATATTTAAAAAATTTCTATTTAACAATTCTCTGAAATTTCAGGGTATACAGTTACAAAATAAAATAATTTTTTATTTTTCTTAGAAATAGTTATTAAAGACGACACCAAATCTCCGGCCACCAATTGGCACCCAAAAAACTTCGCCAAATACAATAACTTATTTCCATTTGGTAGAACAGAATATTTTTTAGCTTCGATATGTTATTGTATTATCAGTACTAAAAATAATGAATGTGAAGTTTAATAATTGCATTTTTTTGTAACTGGGGTTATTTTTTCAATAAAAAACATATATAAAACTTTTTTAATAATATGAGCATTAAACGTCATTTGGCATTCAAACAACATCGCCAAGTGTTTTATTTTCATTATCTGCAAAATGCATTATTTTTAAAGACATCATATTACAGGCTTATATGAGGAAAACCGTTTTTAATTATTAATTTTTGGGGATTTTTATATTGCAAAATATATATATTTTACAAAGTTCTATGCGGTTTACAGTTTATATGCAATAGCATGTAAAGTCGATAATATAATTTTTTTTAAATAATAGGTTAAGATATCTCCATCAGTGGCGGCGATTGGGTGGTAAAAGTGGGGGGGCAAGACGAAACATGCGGGAGGGGAGGGGGGGGGGTATAAAAATGTTGACCGCCAAAACAATAAATATCGCATATTTATATATTTACTCTATATTGAGTTATTTGAAGGAAAGGATACTAACTTAAAATAAGTGCGAGACGCCCAGGTCGATTATTAACCCATTACCGATTATTTCCCAATTTGTTTTGGAAGGATACGGACTGTTGCAAGAATTTAATTAACATATTTATTGACCGACTTCCAAAGGGATAGGTATCTTTTCCATTTGTATCAGTATTGAAAAAGAAATGAAGGAAATTTCCCATCCTCACCCTTTCAATCCCTAGGCATCTGGCATCTATCCCCCCTCACCTAGAGGGGGGAATCCTTAACCCCACAAAAATCAACAAACATCTCTCCCAACCCACCACCACTTTTTTTCTTAAAAAATTATTAATTTTCGTTCACAGGAATACGTTGGCAGATAAACAACATCATCAGTTATCATTGTCATTAATTATATTTAACAATTGTCAATAACTATTTTTAAAATTAATAAATCACTCCCTAATTATGAAATAAATTTAAAGAACAAATTTAAAGTTTGAGATTCTTTGTAATATCTGTTTGGTAACGATTAAGAAATTTCCCAACTTAACGATTCAAAATTTCCGGCTTAACGCCGCCGGATGCCCAGCTCAGGTGTTGTTCTCGTTATCTGATCATTGTTCAAAAATATGAAGCATTGTTCCCGGGTTTTTCCTTCGAGATGGGCCCCGAATCGTCGGCAAAGCCCAATATGCAGCTCTAGTGCGACGTTATTGAACCAAATCAAACTTAACGATCGAAATTCCCAACTCAACAGCGCTAAAAATTCCCAGTTCCAGCTTATCGACATTTTCAACTTTTTTATAAATTAGGTAATATTAAACAGTTCTCTCAAAAGTATTGGTTTATTACACGCATGTTACAATGCAGTGTCCGTTCAGAGGTCTGATATAAATTTAATCTTACAAGTTGGACAATTTATAACCTTCCCTATCATTTGCTAATAATATAAATTTTCTTTAAGCATAAATTTTTCCAACTCGGGTTTGTAAAAATCTAAACCAAAATCATAATAGCAAAATCATATAACAAGATCTCATTGTCGAATTATTATTACTATTCTTTTTAAATGGATATTTTGGGAAAAGCAAAAACATCTCATCCGTGTAGGAATAAATCAATCTTTAAACAAAAGTTTTTTAAATATATCTATTCACGGTTAAATTAAACTGTACCCTCGTTACGCATTTGATGAAGTGCAATAATAGTCGAAATTTACGAATATCAATGATTACTGAAATTCGAATTAATTTTCCAATAATAATTTGAAATTAAATTATAAATTGAACAATTATGCTAAATTAAATTGAAGTACAATCGCATAATATGAATGATGTAAAAGATTTCGAAATATGATAAATAAATGTTACAACTCAAGATAATGGTAATTTATCAAGATAATGGCTTTAAACGTATACTTGCGCGATTTTGAAAATTCCGTGGCGTAGATTGCAAACAGACAAGCTTTCTTGAATGGAAACGGTAGTGCTTGTGTTACTGCTGCTGTCATGTTCAATTTCACATTTGTTCTTTTTATTAAAGTAATTTAAAACTGAATTTTGCACAATTCGCTTCATTTCGCTAAAAAGCAGAGCCGACGAAGATCAAAACAATGACATTAACGGCAAACTAATGACAAACCCTACCCACCTATCTACAGGCCTATGGATTACGCAATTGTTCGGCGCCAATATTACACAATAAACATCTCATTTAACGGATTTTATTAAGACCGAATACTATTTTAATGTATCAGATAAATAAAAGCAGGGGATTTGATCTATTTTTTGAATTGAAGGTCAAACAGTTGCATTTTCTATGTAAAGATATGCTATTTCTTTTTCCGAAAAAAAACCAGAATGAGTAAATGTAAGGCGCCAATCAATGAATTATTGGAATACTGTCTGGAAATCTGAAAACGACGCTGCTCAATTTAGATAAAGAATTTATTATAGTTTTAAAATGAGGAATTATTTTTAAAGAATAACGATACCACATTCGTTCAAAATTTTTTTTTTCACTTGACTTTCAATGAAAGGGGTTTGAAACTCCTGACCCCCCCCCCCCCCCCCCCCCCCTTAATGCCTGTGGTGGTGGGAGGATTGGGTTCAAAAATTTTCCTTGGTTAGGCAATGCCGTAAAACAATTGACTTGTTATTTAGTTTTAAAATGTGCAATATTAAAAAAGTGCGGGGGCAACATCCGAAAAAAGTGCGGGGGCAACCGCCCCACCTTGCCCCCCCGAATCGCCGCCACTGTCCATAACTACTCAAGTTAATTGAATAAATTTAGACAGGGTATAGAGAGCGATATTCGACTGGATACGCTAACTAGAAAAGTCGCGCACAGCTCTTACTTCACTAACTGACCACGTGCAACGCCGGGCCATACTGCTAGTATATCAATAAAACAGTAATTAATGATTGAATTTTTTCCGATAATGAACTCTACGCACGTATAAATTCATCAAAAGGATAAACAAAAGCTCGTGTAAAGAACTTCTCATCTACTTGTGAATAAAAAAATATCGACTGCAATTTTGAGAGCACATAATTTTTTACTTGTCATTGAAAAGTCGATTGTTAATCTTCATACATTTAATTTCGACATTAAATTGTGAATAGTATCACTGTCGAATATTAATATAAAAAATGTTCAATGAACACTGTGCATGATGACCAGGTGTCGATATTAAATCTTTTGGACAAATATCGTTTGTACATTTGTGGCAAAGAGAAAAGCAGACGATAATTTCAATATATGAAAAGCTACGGAATAAAAACCAGATGAATTTTTTTATCCACAAGACAACGTACACGGGCATAAAGTCAATTAAAGTATTAGATACTTAGTTTAAAAAAAAAAACCTTGACACTGGAATTTTAATATGTAGCATGCAAATTCGATTGCCGAAATGCGAAATGTTCGGTGCGAATTTTGCGGGAACACTTATTAAAGTTTTTCGAACTGATTATCGTTTGCATTTGTGATGATCGTTATCGCTAACAAATATATTGAAGTTTTAAATGTTCACAAGAGATTGTTGTTTTTTCCCCGAAGATTTTACTTTTATACGATGGAAACGTATAAATGTGAAATGACCTTGTGATCGAGTTTTTAGGGCACTTTGAAAAAGAGCCTGTGTCACCGAATGAAATTAGGATACACTGTTCTTTGTAAATTACTAATACTTAGCTATATGCTACAAAATGTCAAAGGACCAACAAAAGGAATCTCGCAATGGCATTATGGAATCTATGAAAATGATAATAAAATATTGCACTCGTCTTTTTATACCCTCAAATGGCTCTGAGCAAAATAAAAAAGAAAGAAAAATAAAAACAACTAATTTCCAATAAAAAATTTTTTTAATGCCCCCCTCATTTTGAGTTTTTTGCATGAATTAGAATACACTCATTCATAAAATCATATTAAATTTGTTTTGTCTGTCTGTCCGGTTTTAAATCAAAAACGACTAAATTAGATTTTTGTTAAACTTGCACCATTTTAACAATATTTACTCAACTTAAAATCTCCACTTTGTTTCATGTGGATATCTGCAACCGTTCAAAAGGTATAGAGCTTTTTCCATACGTTATTCCTATTGAAAATTTATTTGTAGATCTTCCCTTCATAACATTAGTGTTAAAAACCATTGGCGAACAAAAATATTTTTCGACTATACTGACTGCTTTCTATAATTGCATTTTTTCTTTAAGAAAATACATTTATTAGGCAGCAGATTACAAATACATTATGACAGCAGAGTCGTTAACAAAAACTTCGCCAACCAAAGGAGGAAGATAAACCAACTGTTTCGTCTGACGCCATGGGTATCCCATTCACGCCTCGAACGCGTCGGTGCATAATTTCCTATCCAACGTTATTACATTTATGACAAGAGTGCTATTTGTTACGGAGAGAAAACGTTTTACCTTGGATAATGTAGTTAGTCGCGTTGCGTCGGTCTTGAGTATTTGATTAATTCATAATTAATGCAAGTAAGAGAAAAACATTATACCTGTAATATTTAATGTATTTTTGAAACAAGAAATGCAGTTTTTAAACTAGGATGTATACAGTTCATCCTATCTATCCCAAATACTATGCGAAAGTACTATAATTTTGTACCTTGGCACAAAATGGTCGTACATGCTTAGTATTCCCTCCAGTGATTATTACAGACAACTCTCGTTATCACGAACTCGAAAGGAAGTGTATAAAAATTCGAGATATCGAAAATTCGAGTTATCGAAAATCCTATAAAAAAAGCTTTTTTGGTAAAAAATAAATACTAGTATACTTACACGACTTTATTTAACATATCTATCCAAAATAGTTTGGTGAATATTTATATATTTTTCGAAATCAATTATATTTTCCAAATGCACGATTGTTTGAAATGTCTCTGATGTTTTCATTTCCGTCCTCGATTCAATGAATGCACGCATATAGATTTTATCGAAGATAGAGCCTCTTACAAAGTTATCTTTGGAGGAGGTTAACATTCTTCATTATCATTCTTCTTCTGAGAGGAGAGCGATCTCTCATCAAATGCTGCTATAGAGAGTGCATTGCCTAAACAAAAATGAGAAGGTGTCGAGTGTCGTCTTCATATTTTAAGTGAGTTGCTTTCTGGACGGT
Organism: Troglohyphantes excavatus; assembly: GCA_963932185.1. Taxonomy (NCBI): domain Eukaryota; kingdom Metazoa; phylum Arthropoda; class Arachnida; order Araneae; family Linyphiidae; genus Troglohyphantes; species Troglohyphantes excavatus. The sequence continues at coordinate 36,828,204 of OZ010670.1, read as the reverse complement.
TGGTAATGTTCCAAGAAAGTGACTCGCACTTTATCGAAAACTCCAGCTGGCTTGAGGGACGATAAATCATTAACCTTCCTTGTTGGACTGTCTCTGCGTTAAAGAGGTAAGGATACAGCTCAGGGAATCTAGTCTGGCGACATTCAAACAAAAGGGGTGAGGCACAGGTAGGAATCCTTTGTAAGTATACCCTTTCAATAACGCACAATAAGAAAGAGAACTGATAAAGAAGAACGTGGCAATTACATATATGCTAAAGGTTCTTCAAAATCTGTAGTTTTGAGAGGAAAACAAAATTTTGTGTTGTGAGGAAACTTCGAGTTATCGAAAATAACGACGAAAAACTTCGAATTAAAGAGATAAAATTATACATTAAATAAATAAGGAAGGTGCAGGGAAATAGATTTTCTTCGAGATATCGAAGTTCGCGTTATCGAGAGTCTACTGTATATAGTTCAGTGGTAATAATAGTTTGGGAATTCTTTAACAAATAGGAAATCGGACGTAGTAAAAGAAAGTTGTGCAATCTTTTAAAACAGACTAATGTTTGGCTGAAAATCATATTTCTACGTAAATTTATTCTTATAAAAAACCTATTATAATACACATTATCAATAATGATGACAACAGCAATTAAAATTTCATCAATTAAAGTAAGCACTGAAAACTAAAATATTATATTCATGTCCCGTTTCAATTGCGACATCCGTGTAAAATAATCGGGTAGATACAGGCCGCGTTATATCGCAAGGTTTTGTTCGTGAATATTTTTGGCCACCACTCAGAGCATAAATAGCCAACATGGTTAAAGCGGCTACCTTCCTATGCACGATGGTACGTCATTCATCCATATAGTATGCTATCACGTTGAGTTATGGTGGCGGATTTGGTTTGGTTAATTAACGTCGCACTAGAGCTGCACAGTGGGCTATCGGGGTCAATCTCGAAGGAAAGGCCCGGGAACACATACACATTCACCTCGTTATTTTAGAACCATGGTCAGATGACGAGGAAACACCTGAACTGCAGTGGCGGCTCGCCCACTACAGCAAGTACAGCCGGGCTGCACCTAAATTCATCGAAAACTAAAATCAGATATTTTACTAATTTTCTTAAATGAAGATTATAATTGAAAATGAAATTTCTACGGTAGTAAACAAAATCTCCGATAAATAGCAAACCTTTTTGCCGTAATGCACAATTTAGAAGGGAAAAAAACTTCAGTCAATGAAAATTGCAGCTAAAAAGCGAAGTCAAAAATCGGCTGCATCGTTGTCATGACAACCTTATATCGTATGACTTCCCCTTCACGTTAAAATGAGGCTGTGACGTCACAAACGCAGCTCAAAAGGATTTTTTCAACTCGAGCTGTAGTTGGGAATTCTGTGAATTGATTGGCTCCCGTGTTTGAATCGGCGGGACGTGTGGGGAGGGGACCGAGTATTTTACTCTAGACCGCTTTGCCTGATGGAGGAAAAGTCCCTTGGCTCGATAATTGTTTCAGCTTTGGCGGTATTGATAAGTGCTGTTTCGCAACCCTGTGGAGTGGAAGGAATGGCTGTTGAGGGAGTGAATGGGAGCGATTCGATGGACAAATGGATTTCTGAATTATTTTAATGATTTTGGATTCACACTGTTATCTTTAATTTTTGATTTTATTTTTCAACAAACAGATATTTTATGACATTCTTAAAAAAAAATCTTTAGATATAAATTATTGTCTTCAGCAAGTCAAGGTAATTCAGAACATTATAAGACAAACCCATAATGAGAACACGTTCAAACGTATTTTTGAAATTGCGAATTCGAAAACAGAAATTGTTTTCAAAAGACGACTTCCGAACTCACGAAAATGTGTTTAAGAAATTTAAAATGTTATATTTTGAAATTTTGGATACCATAATAATGGAATTTGACGTAAGATTTAAAGATAGCGAATGTCTATATTTTTTTTGTTTTGCCGATTCCTCAAAGTTTGAGGATTTTTCGATAAATATCCCAGAAATGGCTTTTGAAAGTTTGAAAAAGTTTTTTTTTTTTTGTGGGGGGGGGGGGGGGGTCACATGATTTCGGCTGCACTAACATTTTCGACCACGGGCCGCCACTGCTGAACTGGCACCCAACGCCTTCAATAGACGTCGGGACGGGTAGGACCACGATCAGATTTATCGGGACGTCGTACACCAGATTTATCGTGCACCAGTCCCGTATACACGTTGCAGTATAATTTGTTGGATATTCTGGACGACTTTCTAGTATTTTTGTAGCGAAGCTGGCAACCCTCCGATCGCAAGATCACTACTTTTTTACTTTTCTATGTCAAGTCCATTTCACGGATTCGAACCACCAATCCTCTGATTAGTAGCTGAACGCCTTACCAACTGAGCAACTGGGGCTCGTTATGGTGGCGGAAGCATATACTGCAGTTGCGCGAATATTCATACCCACGTGTTACAAAGGCAAGAGGAAGGATGAGTTAAGAATCGGCGTGTTTGAAACTTCTTTCTTCTACAAGATAATAGCATGTTATTCTGATTCCAAGTGGCGTTAAGGATTTTTGTGCTTGAGCAAGAATATTTTTAATTGGTTATATCTTATATGAGAGATAATCTAGAAATGATTAGATTTTTATTGGCGTATTAGAAACCAACTAATATAGGGATATATTTATTAAAAATAAAGATATCTTAAATGTTAATTTATGAAAAAAAAAACTTTATAAATAAGAGCATTTTAAGGGGAAATTCTAAACTGGTACATGCAATTATCCCTGGGAGGAGAGGGAATGTATAAATTTTCTGTCATTTTATTTATCCCTGTGCGAAGAACGGGTACTTTTGCTAGTACAATGATGAAATGATTGTTCTTGACGGAAGAATTTAGTCACCCAATTCTAAAATGTTTCTTAACCATTTTATAAAACATACGTTACCATGGTTCATACAGATTTTCAGAAGTAAAAATTAAGTAGTTCTTAAGGACTTTTTAAGGACCTCTCGATAATTTTTAAGGACTTCTTCGTAGCAAGTTGGCGTAGGATACCACTTCCGGTAAACACTAGCGCAGAAATGTTAAAGATACTACTTTTAAAAAAAGATACTACTAAAGAACTTTTTTTATGAATTTCCCTGATTTTCTAAAATGAGTATTGATTCTTCACAAAACAACAAACGAGCTGAGATTTTCTAAGGATGAAGTGTCATGTATGATAATGAAATACCATTGACTAAAAAATCGGACAACTTTTTTTATGTCACTAAATCCGTCTATTGATGCCTTTCTCGCCTTGCCGATTTACCCTTGCATATAACGGTCAAAAGTGTGGAAACTATTAAAGTAAAATCCGGAATTCTACATTCCGATATTTTAATGCACCCAGAATTCTGGGTTCCAAAAACTTAAAAAACTTGGAATTTCGGGTTAGACATAAAAAAATATCATCCATGTAAATTAGTAAAAAAAACTCATATTTGACAAAAATTAAGGACTTTAGTTGAAAATTAAGGACTTTAAGGGCCCTTAATTAAGTAGTTCTTAAGGACTTTTAAGGACTGTGCGAACCATGGTTACATAAAACAAATTTAGGATCAAAATTTATTTCTGCACTTGGAAACGCAATTTACCATAAGTTTTAGGAAATGGACAGGAGACGTTTTGGAATTGGACCAGAAACTTGCAACTACGAAGAAAAGGTTAAATCATACTCATATAGTAACAATGTTTAAATTAGAATGCTTTGGAAAAAACTTTAAATTAATAACTTATTAACTGTTACAACTAATTTAATGAAAAAGTTATTTTTATATAAGTCCATTATTATATTTGATGCATTTGTAGTTTGGAATATTATTCTTATGTGAATTAGCAAAAAAAAAAAAAAAATCCTGAATATAAAAGTAATAATTATACTCTATTACTTTGTGACATCCATCAAAACATAACCATATCTACAAATTTAACAAGGGTGCTTCTCTATATAACAGAATAAATATCACATTTATTACGTGTTGAATAATATTAAACGCATGGTTCGATTATATTTTTAAACTTATACTAAAATAATATTGATGATTTGAAAAAAGATTAATTTAAATCTTCCAATAACCAATTTAAATCTTCAAGTAGCTTTTCTTGATGGTGCAATTGTCTATTTTTATTAAAAAAAATTTCAATTGTACTTTTTATTTGTTGACAGTATAAATTCGAGAGACAAATTGTATTTCAGAAAAAAAAGCTAAACGAGGATTTTAAAATAATTATTGTCAATCTGTAAGTTTAAAAAAAAAGTATAATGTATTATTTACAATTTTTTTTATTAGTCAAATTTTGTTATATAAAAAATCCAAAAGTAAACAAAAATAATTATTAATACACATTTATTATCGTTTTCTTTCTTTTTTCCATACATATATAGGGGCATTTGTTTTAGTAGCTTCTTTTATTAACCTTGGTGGTGCATCATTTTTATTCTGAAAACAGAAACAAAAAAACAGTACAATAATAATAATAATACAAATATAATACAATAATATACAAATCAAAATAATTGTTTTAAGTTAGTTTAATGGCAGTAAAATGCCTGCCTTATAAAAAAAATTAAAAAGCAAGAATAACTATTAATCTCTAAAAAGTAGTATCAAATTTAGATTTTTAAAACAAAATATTCTTTTAACTTTTAGCAGTTCTTTTTATTTGCTTTGCAATATAGATTTCCCTTTCAGTGCATTTTAATATATTTATCAATTTTTACTGCATTAAACAGCAACACATTATAACATTTAGAAATGTTAAAATTTCTCTTGCTATTTTTATTACAAAATATATACCAAATGATCAACAGTGTACCATTCAACATATGAAGTAGGCTGCAAGTAAGCATATTTCAGCCAAATTCTGGCAATTTATCCATCAATAAAAAGGATTAAAAACTAATGCTCAAAGCATATAGAAATCCCTTATTTTTTTTCTAAAAAAATTATACTTTAACATGACTATTTCCAACCCTATGTAACTCTCTATCTGTACAATATATATTTTTTTAAACTATATTATGTACTTTTTTTTTTATTTAACAAAATAAAAAGATTGCAAATTGCCTGGAAGTTTTGAATTTAATGACTTTCTGTCAACCCGATATTTGCTTAAATATCAAATTTTGCGCAAAACAAGTTAAATAATGAAAGAATATATTCACACATGATAAAAATGTAATCAATAGAAAAGATAAACAATTTAAAATCAATCTGCAAGCATAAAAAACAATCTGCAGTGCTCACTACTAGTCCCACAATGTTTCTATTGCAGGGTTCCCCTTCAAAACACAACTAATTTCTTTGACTTTTCAGGTAAAAAATTAGGAATTTTCTTGACTAAATGAGAAAATTTAAAAATGAAATTGCCATTTTATATTTAGTACATAATACAGGATGTCAACAACATTCTGGAAAAAAAAGTTCCCTGATTTTACTATTACATTATAAATGAAAAATTATACACAATACTTATTGAAAGTTAAAAGAATAATTTATGGATACAACACAAATTACGCAATTGCGACATGAATAATAGTAATTAAACATATTATCTGGAAGCAGATAATGCAAAAAAAAGCAAGTTTTTTCAAATTATTTCTTTTGTAGATAATTTTAAAAGTTTTATATTTCCTATTCCAATCTTCAATAAATCACATATTCATTAGCCCCTCACATTTTGCTTACAATTCAAGGTCCAACGTGTTTTGCTTTTGCTGCACCCTTCAGCAGGGGTTTACGTGTTTACAAAAATAAAACTGAAAATATGCATAACCATACTTTTTTTTAAAATTGTTTTTCAGAACTAAAAGGAAATATTGACAACAAAATTACCCAGAATAGAGGGCATAATAGACGATAATTGCCGTTTTAATGGTCGCAATTTGAAAATTTCCCTGATATTTCCAGAATAAAAAATTTCCATGATAATAATTCCCCCGATTTCCAGGTTATGTTACCACCCTGTAATATAGCTTAATAAATAATAAAAAAAATTATGTTTTAGTCGAGAAAGGAAACTTAATGGTTGCTTAAAACTATTTTATGTTTTTGGTAGACATAATTTTCATGACTATGGTTAAAAGTCCATATATATCCCTTTTTTTTAATAGAAAATTACAATTTTCCCTGACCATTATTCATTTCTTGACTATTCAGGATTTTTCAGATGAGTGGGAACCCTGTATTACCACACAATTAGATATTAACTAAAAAAATAATTTTAAAATACATACCGATAACTTCTTTTTTACTTCCAATTTACGACTCAAGACAGACAGTTCTTGAACTCTTTCTATCCTTTTACTCAATTCGTTATACTGTTGAGAAATTTGTTTCGATGTTTTCTAAAAAATAAAGATGTTGGTAAGTTTATTTCAAAATAAATAACACAACATAAATGAGACATTGTATACTGCGGCGCCTGGAGTTCATAGACCCTTCTTTCGGTTCCAAGAAATCGAGAAAGGCATGCAACTCTTCGGCAGTGTTGATATCTCAAACCAATGAGAATTCGCCAACGAAAGAGGCCCCACGCAGGGGAGCGGCCGCTTTCGACGCACTGACGGAGAGAAAGACATTCCCAGCAACCCAGCCATAGTGACAACACCAGCAATCTCTCATGCTGCTCAACCTAACTGTAATTCCATAGATAGCCATTAAATGTAAATTCTCAACTTCTATAATTACATCATTAAATCTAAGTTGTTTCCTAAATACTATGGCTATCATCAATTTGTCCAATAATATAAACTTAAACCTTCTGAAATGGAGTCAACAATAGCGTGGCCTACACAACAAAACTACGCCGCCGCAATACTATTATATTTAAGTATTTGACATAATAAATAATAAACAAATGATTGGCATCATCATTTAATTTTATTAACTCACTAGTGGTCCCTGTAGTGTTATTACTCATTGATTTTCATTTTTGAAATCCGTATAAGCTTATTAACCAAATGTACTTCTTTATAGGTCCCAAAACACATTTTAATTTATTTTTGCCAAACTGTGACTTATGCAGTTTTGGCTCTAAATCCTTCAATAAAAATTAATTAAGACTTTTATGCTCTAAAGCAGTTATCTAGACTAGGTAACCAGAAAATATTTTGTTATTTTATTAATTTTTTCTGATCTTAGCACATTTTAAGGCAATATATTATCTGAAGATATTTAAGAATAGCTTTCTTAACAAATAAGTATTAAAAAATCCACTACCAAACAAGCATATGAAGCACAGATTATTTGCTAGATTTACTCCCACAGAAATTAATACCATGATAGACTTTAGACATGAAAAAGGTCATATATTGTTTTGTATATAAAGTTAAATCAACTTGTTTTTGATCCCATTTCAATTTCATTTTTATACTAATCTGATTAAGGACATTATATACACCTGATTAATTTTAATTAAATAACTCAAAAAGCTTGGGTAAAAAGTTAAGAACTAGTTAAAGTAAAGAATAGGGGTACCACTACACCAAATAGTAAAAAATAAATAGCCAAATATGATTTAAGTTCAAATTGACAACTACGCCCAATTTAGCGTAACTTTATTACACATGTACACATACTGTCTTCCTTTACATTAAAAAATTATATGTAAATAATACATTTAATTAAATCAAATGCAACAAGGTAGAATTAGGCGATTTTGTATAATTTTAATTTTAAAAATGTGGTAAAACTAAAAAAATAAAGCAAGAACAAAACAACAACAATCTGTTCTGAGGCACATTCAACAAAAACACGATAAACATGTGTGCTTTTGCAGATCGCACTGCGATTGGTTGATACAAACCATGTGGCTTGAAGGCTCCAATCACAGAGCCATCTGCAAATGCTTGCACATGTTTAAATAGTCCATGTAGAATAGACTCTAAAGCAAACTTTATAAATGGGGCTTTTTGTTTATCATTGTCAAGAAAAAAATAAATTACCATATCTTGTGAGATAATATAACATTTAATACAGATGGAAAAAAAATTTGTTTTACCACTAAAATTTCTTTATTAAGATTAGTCTGAAGTTTCATGGTTTTTAGAGCATCCAAAGTTGGTCTGTTAAAGGCTCTATCAAGTAAAGCTGGATGTGTCCTCAATTGCTTTGATACATCAAAATTTTTAGCTGAAAAAGAATATTCTTTTTAAATAAATATATCACTAAATTGTTAAGTTTATATTAAACATAAATTAGCAATAGCCCTAAGGTTATAGTAGTAGGTATAACGTTTTTGTTTCTACTTTCATACATCACAGTTGCACTTGGAAAAACCCATACATTTATAAAACTCTACATATGCATAACATAGATGACAATCAAAAGTAATTGACACTACAAAACTTAAAAGCAATTCTCACACGCAAACCAGTTAATTTCTAAAAATCTTTTATATAATTTAAAAACATTTAATTTTTTAAAATACAATTTTTTTATTTAGTACAAAATATAATTTAAAAAAAAAAAAGGAAATGCAGGTACTGGCCTAAAATTTAAATAACAAAAGCGATGAAATGGTACATATTTTCGTTCTTAATTCCCTTATAGAAATAAGAATGTATATTAATTATTTAATGAGCTATTTTTTAGTAATTTTAACATTTTGTTTTATTCCACTTAGGTTAAAATTTGCATTTACACAAAATGTACTTTTTTTTTTAAATTACTCAATAAATTATTTATTCGGCTAATTTCTGGATGCATTAAAAGATAATCAAAACTGCAAACACCATACTATTCTCAACCTTCACAAAATATGCAGTTCCTTTGAATTCTACATATCTATAACTATTCTTTAAAAGTAATTTATTAAAATAATCTTTGTTAACTTTAGCCAATTTCCTTTTATGTGATTCATCATTAGGTACCTCTAAATTTTGTTTAGTATTTTTTTTATACGTAGCACTTCTATTTTATATAATAAATTATTGTGAATAATTTCACATTTTTAATAATAACTATGTTATAACTTATTTACCTTTTTCAGTAAAGACAGTTTTGAGTAATTTTCAATGTCTAATGCATTGCAATTCAAATAACGAAACAAATTTTGATGCAAACAATTTTTAGTGGACATTAGCTTTAAATAATTTACATATTGCCATATTTTTAAGTAAAAATATTAAAGCAATATTGGAGGATGTAAATTATACTACATTTAACAAGCACTTTTGTTGTCTATACAAACATTACTTAAAGATTAAAATTCTATTTAATAAGAAATGTACACAAGGAAAAACACATATGCATAAATTACTTTTAACAAAGCAGGTATTCTGAGAATCTGGTTAATAACATACAATTCAGCCAATGAATGTTTAAAATATTGTTCATCTTTAAAACTCTTAAGTTTAGCCAAAGTTGGATAAATAAATAGAAAGTTACCTTCTGATTTAGAGTCAACATAAAATGTGTGGGTAGTTTTTGGTCTATCTTCCACATCAAAAATGGAAACCGATCCTTGTAGTTTCTCTATTTTCTAAGAAAAGATTTCAATAAAGGTTTAGGTTCAAAACTAAATAATTGTATTTAGAATTTTACTTGTAAACTGTTTACAGAGTACTATATGATAAATATAGTATATAATAAACTAAGCTTCATATATTTTAGTATAATTAATAATAAAGGTATGTAAATAAGACATGGAAAATCTATTGTTCAATACATTAGAAAACAAGACATTTGATTGATATATTTCTTATTTTATATTTAAAATTTGTTATACCAATATCTATTAGGACATTATATTTTGATGCTTTGTTATTTATGTACATTAGACTTATAATATTTAAATGTCTGAAGTACCTTGAAACTTCTTTTCAATAAAATTATATTTTTTTAAATATTGAAGTACGGCTTGTAAAAGAGGGAACAGATCACTACTAACATATTTATCTGTATATATTAACACAAAATATTTCCATGTATATAATTTGAACTTGTATCTATATTAATACATCTTTGAAGCATGCAAATTTTTTATTTTGAATTTATTTTCCTTAAATAACTAACAATAATATAACACAATTAACTAAATAATACTAAATGTAGAAAGTTCTTAAAATAAAAATTTGTTTATTAACAACATGTGACCTTTTATTCTTATAACAGAGTGGCAACAAAATCCTGAAAAAAAAAAGTTCCCAGATTTCATGATAGTGTCAGAACATTTCCCTGATTTTACAATTACATTAAGAAATGTTGTAATACATGTTTTGTATAGAAAAGAAGTATCCAAGCTACAATAAATATATTGCATTATAATCAAAAAATTATTAGCTATACTTATATTCAGTTGCATTAATAATTTATATATACAACACAAAATTATACAAGTGCGGCACACATAATAGTAATTAAACATTATCTCGGATAGCAGAGAATGCACAAAAGCAATGAAATATTTATAGAATTATCTCTTCTTTATAGCTTAAAGAGCATTCTCTTCTCTAAAATTGGCAATTTTAAGCAAGTTTTTTCAAATTATTTCTTTTGTAGATAATTGTAATGTTTTATAAGTTTCCTATTCCAATCTACAATAAATCGCATATTCATTAACCATGCATTCGTTTCTCCCTCCAGCAGTTGTTCATGTTCCCATCAATAACGAAACTGGGATTGAGGCCCGCTAGCCATGCTTTATTATTATTATTATTCTTCAGGATGGCAACAACGTTCTGGAAAAATAGTTCCATGATATTTCCCTGAATTCCATGATGGTGTCACAAAAATTTCCCAGATTTTACAATTACATTACGAAATGTTGCAATACATGCTTTGTATAGAAACAAAGTATCCACGCTACGATAATATTATAAATATATTACATTATAAATGAAAAATTATAAGCATTACTTATTTATAGTTAAAATAATAATTTTAGGGATACAACGCAAATTATGCAATTGCGACAAGCATTATAGTAATTAAACATGTTCTCTGGAAGCAAAAAATGTAAAAAAAAAGCAAGTTTTTTCAAATTATTTCTTTTGTAGATAATTTTAAATGTTTTATATGCTTCATGTTTCCTAATCCAATCTTCAAGAAATCCCATATTTATTAGCCCCTCACATGTTGCTTACAATTCAAGGTCCAACACACTTTGCTTCTCCCTCCAGCAGTGGTTCACGTTTTTACAAAAATAAAACTGAAAATGTGAATAACCATGCTTTTTCACTCTCAAATTCTTAATCAGAACTAATGACAATTAATTTACCAGGAATGGAGGGCATAACAGACGATAATTGTCGTTTTAACGATCCAAATTTGAAAAATTTCGATTTTTTGTGAATTTTTTTAAATTTCCCTGATATTTCCAGAATTAAAAATTTCCATGATAATTCCCTGATTTCCAGGTTATGTTGCCGCCCTGTTCTTTTGTCAGAACTAAAAGGAAATATGTATCCATAATTAAACAACGCAGAATAGAATATCCAAACCTGAACATTTGCAGGTTATGTTGCCACTCTGTATTTTTATCGAAATATGGAATAAATGTTATGCTTAGCTGACTACATTATTTGGATGACATCAGTAAGAAGTAGCATAAAACTAGAATATTTCAATTGTGTAATATCAAAAGAAAACAGTCTATCCTTTACATCACTCAACACGAAAATATTTTGATAAACATTGCAATAAAGATTGTCTTAAATGTCAACAATGAGATGAGATATTTGTGTTCATTGATTTCAAGTTCTACACTGAATGAAGAAGCTAAAACGACTGTCTGTGTACTACAAATGTCTTTTGAATAATAATACACAAAATATTTCACCCCCCACACAGAAAAAAGAAGTTGCTATGCCACTGCAATACACTCACAATTTAAAATCCTTTAAATGTTTTTTTTAATGATAGGTTAGGACAGTGGTCGGCAAACTCAATAGTCGACTAAGCCAAACATCAACAGTACAACGATTGAGATTTCTTTTGAGAGCCAAATTTTTTAAACTTATACTATATAGGTAGGTACATCGTAATTAACTTAATTGGGGTACTCCTAAGGTGGCCTTTGCTAAAAACGTCTTCAATCTGATTGAGGTGCGTTTGTTGAGGTCGACCCCTTCCAAAGTCTCCCATGTACACTCGACTTGTATATACTTGTTTCGTCTATCTCCTTTTGTTCATCCTCTCTATATGTCCAAATTATCTCATGATCTCAACATATTCTCAATTCTCAACACTACATCGTCTTTCACCACACAACACTCCCTAAAATTAACTTAATAAGCTTTACTTAAAGTTTTAAGTCTTAGTTAAACTATAGGTAAAAAACTTGATATCATAATTAATAACGATATTATTTATTGATAAAATTAAATTGTAAGGTGACTGACAAACACTAATGTGAACAATTACCTTGCATTCCTTGGAAAGTTTGGGTAAGCCAAGTTTGTATGTTATTGTTTTTAATTTGGACACTAAGTTACAATCCCACTGTACGCGCGAGCCCGCACATATTTTGTGGAAGAGCCACAATCAAGAGGCCAAAGAGCTGCGGTTTGCTGACCACTGGGTTATCAGTTTTAATTATTCTTGAGGATCTAAAACTACTAAAATAAAAACCTTTACATGATTAATTTGCCAAAAAATTAGACACTAACACCTTATATTAAAGCTCACAATTATATGTACTATACAGTAACATAAATTAGTATTCACCACCAACTTCAAACAGCACAAAAACCATACAAATTGAAATGTATTATGTAAAGAGTAATTCAAACAAAATAAGACTTAACTACATTAAGCTCAAAATAAGACCTACTTTCAATTCTGTACTTAATTTGTAATTCACATAATTAGCATCTTGTGTTTGCATTAGTTTGAGCTGGGCCTCAGAGTGTTCTTCTGGCTTCTCTTTTTCATAGTGAAAACTGTCCTAAGGTAATATTATACAGGAATGTGAATTTAATCAAATATAGACATATATTGCAAGACATTAATAATTTTAAATATGATCACATCAGCTTTTCATTATTAGAAAAAAATTAGCTTTTTATTATAGTAAAACTTTTTAAAGATAATTTATCAACTGAATAGCATTTAAGATACTTCATTGATTTACAAATTAAAAGACAAAAATGTTATGTGCAAAAATTCAAAAGCAACAATGACGGATTAAAATACATAGCATTTCATTTGCATCAACTAAGAGAAGGAAAAAATTATGCATGTAGAATAGTTGATACCTGTAACAACTTAATTTTTAGCTGCCATTTCTGACATTGAAGTATGCTGTTGCTAGTTCAAGATATTCTTAACAAAACTTGAAAAAAAAGTATAATGTACAAAATGCAATATAATTTTGAGAACATGGGAATAGTATTTTAGAAATAAAGTTAAAAATAGTATTTGCGAAATAATTATCTTATAAACATTTATCGCTAAATATTTTGGATCTATATCATTGGGGACAGGCATACCTTTTATTCGAAATTATTTTGACATGCGTGCTGTCAAAAAGCACTATTTAATTTCTGAATTTGGAAAGTATCACATGAAGTACATAAAAAATAAACGTTTTAAAGCAGCATAAATAGTCAACTGCAATACAAATACCATGAGGAGTGCTACATTGTGCGTTTGGGTCAGAGATTCAAGCAGGAAAAGCAGCACCCATTATTCCCAGTTCGGGGGTTAATACAAGATATTTGAAGGAAAACAAAGGAATTTTGGGTATTGTAGGAATCCTATGTAGTTATTTTTAGAAATGAAAAGAGGAAGGTGCAATCTTGAGAAAATATTAACCTCTTTTTCTAAGGGCATTTTAATGAGAACTGCTGTTTTTTTAAAAAATAAAACTAGCATTTAATTTATACAAATGCAAATAATGTCGACCAACTGCAGGCTCTAGGCCAAGCAAGGTTGGTCAAGTCAATCCATCATCCTCACGATTCCCCAATACCGATCCAATTGCTTCTTAAAACTACCCACTCCTGAAGAATTAACAATATACTTAGGCAAACTATTCCATTTGTTTATAACCCTATTAAAAAAATAATACTTTCTAACGTCCCGATTAAGCTGTGATTTGTATATTTTGAATCCATGACCTATAGTCACATTGACAATATTAAATTCCAATCACTCCACATCACCCAATTTGAATAACTGAATAAGATCCCCTCTAATCCTTCTCTCCTCGAGTGTATACATATTTAGAGTTCTAAGCCTCTCTCTCTCCATAATTCATTCCCAAAGTACCCTGAATCATTTTTGTAGCCCTATCTTGTACCTGTTCTAATAAATCAATATCCTTTTTAAAATGAGGTGCCCAGAATTGTACTGCATATTCAATATGAGGCCTAACCAAACTCCTACACAGTGGTAAAATTACGTCCTTAGATTTAGATGATACATTTCTGTTATAAATCCTAACATTCTATTCGCTTTCTTACTGTCCCCATTTAAAATCCCTATTTACTGAAATGCCAAAATCGCTAACAATGTCACTGGCACACTAATCTCAGAACTTTGCATATAATAAGAAGCCTTTCTATTTTTAAGTCCCATGTTTATATTAAATGACTAGAACCGAAACAAAAATGATTATTACAAATGAGAAAATATACACAAACATTAGATACCTTCCAGCTTTAGAATAGGAGAAACAAGGCAGAAAAATGCAGAATAAATTTGACATATCATATTAGCTGGCGATAATAAAATACTATTAAATAAATATTTTAGTTTTATTGTTAGATTCCTTATTCTAAAATAATTGGATTTCACACATAAACCAGAAAAATATATTTGCACATTAAATTGTTTAGGCAGAGGCCAATTTTTCAAGAAATATATAGGAAAGGTGCTTGTAAAGGTTAAAAGTGACATCTGTCCTTAAAAAATGCTTAGGAAGAACACTGTCCCGTCTATGCATAAATATCAAGCACTACTTACATCCATTTCTGAATTGATCATGTGGAAACAAAACTCATTGGGGTTCTTATTCATAGCCTTCCTATACAACTTCTTCAGTTTGTTTTGTTTTACATGATAAGCCCTTAAAAAATAAATATCACAGTTAGTTACATACATTACACAAATATTTTACAACACATTTATATAGATAATGTAAAAGTTTATAGTTTAATTGGTGTCACAAATTATAAATACCTTTTTCACAAATGAAAAATAATCTTAAAAAAAAACTACCAAATCTGTTTAATTTAATCAAAACTTAAATATACAACTTTACATAACCATAAGATAAAAAAAAAAATATTTAATATAGAACAGGGGAAAAAAACAATTTATTTCATACTCTTACATCAAATCTAGTCAAAAGTAAAAATGGTTTACCAACCTTGATCGTTGCTTGTAATCTTTTTTCTTTTCTAAGAGTCCAAGATATTTTCTGGATTCCGGCTGTAAAACAATTTAATAAATCATCATTTATATAAATAATAAAAAAATTCTATGCATATTTAAACTATTTGTAGCTAAAAATGTATAAACATATATTTATTACTTATTATTAAAATTTATACACCAATTAGTGTTTTACTTTATTCAATGTTAACTGTAGATGTATTTTGGAGGGCGGAAAGCCCTAATGCCATTCTCAATTGAAAAAAATCTACCCCTTTTCAGTCAAATACAAGCTTTTTTGTTTTCCTCGCCGTGTTTAAAAAAGGCATGGATTTCAACAAGTTAAGCGCAAGTATGAACTAAATGAATCTGATGATTCTGTGGCAATTTTCGAGCATGGAGCATTCATGAATCCTATTGGTTGGCTATGTTCGCACATGAAATATTAAGCAGTTTTTCTGCGATTTTTTATCTAAGGGGGACAAGATATTTTGCAGATTAATGATTTTATACCAACTTTTGGATTTAAGTAGCCTTTTCATCAGTTTTGTATGTGGTCTGATTAGAACTACTTACAGATTTGGTAAACCTTTAACTGGAGACCAGCGCTTTCAGAGACTGCTAGTGTAGCATTTAATTTATCGCACATCTCCACTTGAGGGTTAAGAGATAAAAAATATTTTTAATTTAGTTTGGAATTATTTTCAAAAGTGATCAGAGGTTTGTCGAATTCATTACTAAAAATATACATTATTTCTGCTGATCTGTTTAAGGGTTGGTTGGTTAATCACTGTCACACAAGAGCTGCACAGTCGGCTATTGGCGACGGTTCGAGGTTCATCTTGAAAGAAAGAATCAGGAACTCTGCCTCGTATTTTTTTAATCCTGATCAGATGATAACGACAACACCCGAGCTGACACATTAAGCAACCTTAATAGGACATAAGACCCTGATCAGATTTAACATGCACCAGTCCACGTATATATGAAGTGGGGGTAGTTCAGACGACTTTTGGATATTTCGTTGCGAATCTGGCAACTATCTGATCATGAGATTATTTCACTTTAACTTTCTGTCAAGTCTCTCTCAGCCGTATTCCAACTCACAATCCTCAGATTGCTAGCCGACGATGGTGCTCTGCCGTGTTTAAGGGACTGGTGCACATTAAATCTAATTGTGGCACAATGTCCTAATGCCAATTGAGGGTGGGAGTTTGAACTACAACAGTTTCTCTCTACAAAGCATATTTTTTTTGGAGATACAATGTTTTTGTTCCCAGATTAGATAACTACTCTCAAACTAAGAATCGACCACTCATTCCTATGACCACGGGTCTGATGTGTCAACGTCCCCTCCAACTACTACGCTCACTTAAATTTTTTTTATTTGGCAGTGCCCTTTAACTGCGAACGGCACCCTTATTATTTCTAGAGTGAACACTGCTTTATTTATGTTACAAAGCCACAACAATACAAAATAGAGGTTGTTTTAAGGTAACAGCCGATGGCCTCAAAAGTTTTAAATGAGGAATTGTATTGGAATCTTTTAAACTTATAAAATATTTGTTTGTACCTTGGAATGAAATATGTCAATAATTCTAAATGCCAGACTTATAGGGTCGGGATTGATCGTAGATTAGAGACAGAGTTACTGGGTATATCTGATTTTTTGTCAAATCTGGCGCCAAACTCCAATCAACACTTCTTTGATTCATAACCAAACCAGCGTGTTAGTAAGTTTGTGTTAGTGTTGAAAATATAGCATTTTAAGAAAAGTCGCTAAGAGGGACCCAATAAGAAAGATTAACCCAATATTTTTAACCATCTACAATAATTCAAAATTGCTGTTGAAAGAGCAACTTTACACTTATGATGTCAAGTAAGCTGATTTTATTCTCCGATCAGTTAAAGAAATGATTACTTTATTATTACTTGGATTTGAAATTGTAACCCCGGTTCTTGCAAAGTATTCTGAGAAATATACGAAAATGTTTTTACAAATATTTAAACAACAAGTTTTTATAAAGAAACAACGACCCTTTTAGTCGGACATGCAGATTACTAATAAGTAAAAAATTATTGCCAAAAGATGGTAACATTCCTCATCAAGGATTAAATTCGAAATATATCTGAAAAATTACCTGATGTCTTTCCTGGTGACAACGCTGTCCACTTTTGGCAGCTTTCGTCCAAGAAGACATTTTTAATTCTGATGGAAATAGCTAAATACAATTATATAAGAAAAATATTATTTAAGAAAAGCCAACAACAAATAACATGCACGTTTCAACCAAAACAAAATATCTAGCTACAGTTAAAGTTATAATCACAGTTCACTTCACTTCCTTATAAATTAAACCTCAGACCCAACGTTTTTTGTGACGTCATTTTTTTTGGTTGGTTCGTTTAAATAACGTGAAGTAGAGCAGCAGTATTGGCTATTGGCGACGGTTTGGGGCCAGCACAAAAGGAAAGACCCGTAAACAATCCTTCGTATTTTTGAATCATGGTCAGATGACGAGGGCAACACCTGAGCTGGCACCTAACGCCTTCAAAAGACGTGGTTACTTTGGAACCGCGTCTTACCGTGTTCAGATTTATCGTGCGAGTCCCGTATACACGCTGATAATTTTTGTGGATGTTCTGGACGACTTTTCTTGTATTGTGTAGTGAATCTGGCAACCGTCCGATCACAAGATCACTATTTTTTTACTTTTCCTTGTCAAGTCCGTCGCACAAGATCGAACCAGGAATCCTTTGAATCGCAGCTGACACTTTTATCCACTGGGACACGGAGTCCCGCGCCATGTATTTACCAATCACAAAGGAAAAATCGATCTCTCAACAAAGAAATTTGTTTTAATGAGTAGTGACATCGCAATGAGAACATTTTGAGTTCTCTTCATTACACACTGAGCTCAAATGATCATTAGGTGGGAAATAAGCCAATGCTTTTTGCCTCACTGGCTGGAAAGGAACACGTGAACACAATTTCGGGAAAGTGTGTACTTTTAAAATACCCGATGCTAAGGCACTTATGTTTTCAAATATGTTATTTATATCCCATAATGCTAATGTAACGAATAATATTAGAACACAATAACGTTCCAAACGTGAGTAACGCGCCACGGTAATGTACACACGGTAATTACAAAATGTACGTGGCTACACTTCGCCTTCACTTAATAAGTTGCCCAAATGCTAAAATATTGCAAAATAATGGGAATTAATTTTTTAAAATGCAAGTGGTTAGAATATCGTCATGTTTTATTTTTTTCACACTTAAAAATTAAAAACCTCATTTATTAGGGCATAAATAAGTCTTACATGAATAATAAAATATTTATACATTCTTTAACTCAGTATTTCCGGACTTTTCATGTATTATATATATTTTTTTTCAGTTTCTGGATAGCTTCTATATCATCCGATTGCATTCCATGTGTATAGTTGGCCTTAAAACAACACAGAACATTTAGTCCGGACACTATACAGAATGTCGAAGAAAACATGATAGAACGATTCTACACACGTGACCTATACCTATCTCATCGTTTTCAATATCAACAGTGATAGTTTTTTTTAAAGAAATTCCATGCTCTTATTTTCATCTGAGGTTGATAACGAATAAATCACATTTGCCAAATGAGTTCGGATCATCGATTGCAATATCGGTGCGTGAACGTTTGGGTATCAATGTGCGATCACTCGATGAGTTGCCGATTAACCTAATGAGTTTCAAAGATCGTCCATGCAGTCACCGAGGAGTATTTTATACGTATAATAATAAAAATGAATATAAGTTTACAACATATTCAGATTAGCAATAACCAGAAAAAATTGGAGACTATTCAATAAAACATTTAGGACTTCTTAATTTAGACGTAAGCAAGGTTTTATTCTTTAAACTGCCCACCTCACTTTCTTTACAGAATATTGGTTAAAAAGATTTCAATCGTGGAATGGTTGAATTATTTCCGTTAAAAGCAATACATTAAATTCTTCAAAAAATATAATTAGAATAGTATGTATGCTTCTATACTTTTTGACTGACACAACACAAATTCTTGCATATTCTAATTTTAACATAAGTGTTCTATTACAACAAAAATGTCATCTATAGTGTTCCTCAAAAAATTCTAAACAAACTCAGAGATTTTTATAATCGTTACGGTAACCCTAGAGTTACCATCTTTAAGTAATCCTAGGGTTAACGTCCGTCTGGGTATCCAGTGACAATAATTCAGTGATAGTGAAGAACTTGAAGGAGATGATCAGTGACTCTACTGTCATGATTATTCAGAAGAGGGTGTTAAGTGAGATGATTGTGGATGGTGGGCTAATAACAGATGTGCAGATGTTGTGAGTGAAAATAAAGAGGCTATTCACTTTGTGTGAAAGGTAAAAAATAATAAATAAATAAATGAATGAATGAATGAATGAATGAATGAATGAATGAACAAACAAATAAATAAATAAATAATAATTTCATTTTGTAGTTATAAAATACCACCAAGCTTTAACTATCTCGTCTTTCCCGTCTTCCTCCACTGTTTTTTTTTAGTTATTTAGAATACGTTTTCTAATTCTATAACAATTGTGAACGTTTGCTTTTCTTTTAACAAGCGGTCATACAAGATTTTCTTTTTAATATTTAGTATTGATAAATTTGTTATCAATTCAATATTTTTGATCAAAATGTTTACAATCTTCTTTCTACATTCTCATAAAATTATTTCATTTACCCATCACTTATCTTTAAGTAATCCCAACTCATCTTTAAATAATACCACTTCATCTCTAAATTATCTCAGCTCATCTTTAAATAATCCCAACTCATCTTTAAATTATCCCAACTCATCTTTAAATAATCGCCAATCATTTTTAGTTGCACATAATTCCAAAAGATGGCAGCATCAAGATTACGTTATGCATTTGGAAGACATAAAGTGAGCCTTCTAATTTCAAACACAATAAATCCACATTTTCGCAAAACAGTTTTTTTAGAAATATTTTTTACAAGTTTCAATAGACTACACTTTGCAAACAGTGCCGTCACACACATTTTTTTTGTTGAAGCGGTTGAAACAATAAATTTTCCAACTTAACGCTTCGAAATTCCTAACTTAACAGCGTTGGGTGCAAGCTGAGGTGTTGTCCTTGTTGCCTGACCATGGTTAAAAAATACGAGGCATTGTTCCCAGCTCTTTCCTTCGAGACAAGCTCTGAACCGAAGCCAATAGTCCAATGTGCAGCTCTAGGGCGAAGTTATTAACCAAACAAAACTTAACGATTCGAAATTCTCAATAGGACTAAAAATTACCAGTTCCAACTTAACGACATTTTTCAACTTCTTTTAATATATCAGGTAATATTAAACAGTTTTCTTGAAAGCACTAACTTTCTAAATGCATGTTCTAAAGCAGTTTCCGTTCTGAATTCAAAGTCTCAAATATTCTAATCAAATTCTACAAAAAATATAATTAGTATGATATGTATGCTTTTATACTTTTTGGTTGACTATTCTTTGTACTGATTTTTGAGTACATGTCTGTTTCAAAAATGAAACTTTTGTATTCGGGGCTATTATAAGCATCGAATATAATCAAAAATGAGTACATTTTACTTATTTTTGAGTACCTATTTTTAACAGTGTAGGGTTTCTGGCAACTATAGCGTAATTCCCACTATTTGGGCTAATAAAAATAGTTTTCAACACTAGCCGCCTTCAGGTAGAAAACTCAATTTAACAAGTTTTCCCTAATATTTTGTAAAGAGTTTTTCAGTATTGCTTAACAGTAAACTGACAATGGCATCCATCTAAAAAATGTATATATTTACAGGCAAGGCTCTGGAAATAAAATATAAATAAACTTTTAGTATGTGACGAATTCACATCATTACTCGCCAAGAGTGTATTTCTAATATTGTCAATCAATTTGCTAATAACATTTCTGGCTTTAGTATCCTAATTGGTTTTGAATATTTTAAAATAATAAAAAAATATTTTAAAAAAATTATATTTACAAAATGTTTTAATTTTTAGAATTTTGATAACATTTTGTGTAAATTGACATATAAATATATAAACACAAATGACCTATGTTACCAAATATATATTTAAAAAATTACTTGAAAATTAAACATATAGTTACATTTTCTTTCTTCATTAAAAACAGTTTCACCTGTGAACTGTTTTGGGTCCCTTTTACTTATTTTTGAGGACCTATTTTACTTATTTTTGAGTACCTATTTTACTTATGTTGAGTACCTATTTGACTTATTTTGAGTATTTATTTTATTTATTTTTGAGTACCTATTTTACTTATTTTTGAATACTTTTTACTTATTTTTGAGTACCTATTTTTAACAGTCTGAGAAGAATTGCTGTCAGCGTTCTGTGTAAATTTCTTAATATATGCTTTTACTATTTGAAGTATCTTAAATAACACACCTTAATTAAATTACACATCTTGTCAATCGTACAACAATATGTACTTTTAAAAGATAATTGAAGGGTTTGCTGCAAAAAGGATGCAGCTCCAACCTAGGGGAATTTGGAGTTACATGTACTGTCTTGTGGTGAAAAAAAACTTGTTAGTTTGGTGCCAGAAAAATGTAGCTCCAATCGTTAGTTCTTTCGTTACTCAATGGATGACAACGCAAGAGATGAGCCGGGCGTTACAGATGGGGAGTGTGATGATTAAAAATGTAATTTCTCTTTTTAAAGCCAAGTTATATGCTATATGTCAATTGAAGTTTTCTTTAAATAAAATTTTTTTATAGTAAATTGCATTTTTTTTTGTGAAATATTTTTCATAGAGGTGGACAGAGCATCTATTTGGTTGCAAGAAAGAGGTAGCTCCAACAATCCAACATGTCCCACGTCATTTGGTAGATATATTTTTGAGTGAAAATATAGTCATAATATGTAGGAATAATTAAGAAGATAAAAAAAATATCTTCGCACAACTTGGAATTTTGAACTTTCAAACATTTTTTACGGTTTTCTGCAAACTTGAACAATTGGAGATACCACCTTTTTACAGCAAACCCCTCAATTCTTTAATCTTTTATTTCATTTCCAATTAAATTACTTTTCTTCTAATAAATTCAATCGTTAAATTTTCCGAGTCCCCTTTTTTCCAGTTTCCGTTGCTTTTCCTTACGTAGGCACATCGCTGTAAATGTTGTTTCACGGTCAGTCGACGTATGAAGCAGTGAAAAGGAATAGCTTGAAGCTTTTCTAAACTCGGGGACAACCTAAGTTGAGCCTAAAGCAATTGAATATTTATACATATCATAGCTTCCGCTTCAGGTTCAAATTAGGTTGTCTTCGAGTATAAACAAGCGTCTTCTCTAAACAAGTATATCTTTGAAACTTAATGGTAATTTGAAATATCTCTAAACAAGTGTCATTTCATTAGCAAAAGAATGTTGTTACACCACTGAGCTAAAATAATAATAAACACTGGAGCGAGAACTAAGCGTGCGCGACCACTTTACTCCTTTTTGAGCGAAGATAGAAAAAATAGTTCTTCCGCATAGGTTTGGGTAGATTTAAAAACGCATTTATGGTTTTACGAAATACATTAAATTATACATTAAATGTTTTTTGACATACTTACTTCCTTACTAACAAGAAAAAGAAGGCAAAAGGAACAGAAAAATAAACGGATTTAAATTTTTCTGTGACGTCACGTTTGACTTCCGCAAACCGAAGGTAGAATGTTTTCTAAAACTTTATTCAACCTCAATATGCATCCGCGTGGCAAGGTAAAGTATATTGTCTTGTCGCTCAATGGGAGTACTCGTTCCAGTGTTTATTGCTTTTTTTTTTTAGCTCAGTGCACTATATAGACCTTCGAGCTGGGATCCCTCATAGTAGAGAAATCATAAGGTTACAATCTCGCTAACATCAAAGTGAGGCCAACATGTAAGGCCCCAGACACGTGGTTTACTACGGTATCCATTCATAAATGTTTTTCTGTTCATTCATAAAAATATCCTGTACTTCACGAAGTAACACATTCACTATTATTTCCAAATCACAAGTCTTTTCATTCATAAATTTTGAAAGGAAGTCACGTGTCTGGTGCCATCACGTCTGAGATCTTTGCATCACGATGATGCCGTCATATTCGCTCTACTACAGTCCATTCATGCTCGAAGAGATAGACAAAGATTTTTATATTTAGAATTTAAAGTACTATATTTAGGTATTATATGTTTGAATAATGACATCGTAGGCCACTACTAATTTTCCTAAATCATAATCAGCGATTATGACATATTAAGATTAACATTGGGATGTTGCACAAAACATTGTGACGTTGCACATAACATTGTGACATTGCACATAACATTGTGACATTGCACATAACAGTGTGACACTTCCATGCAATTTTGTGACAGGATTTCATAAAATTTTAACTTTGTTATTGAACATTGAAACTTTGGGACAAGTCTTTTGAAGCTATACCGAAAAATTCATTTGAGTTTCTCATTATAAACTGATAAACCACATTATTAAAAACAAACGTGCTTATAATTTAAAGTTGTTAAAAATACATTACAAACTTTACCAGCACAAAATATTTAAAATTCGTTTTATCTTAATTTTTAAAGCTTTTATGATTTTTTTAGTGTAGTTTTTCTTGTCATTGGTATAAGTTCTTGAAATAATTTTATAGAGTAGTTTTCTAAACCTTAAATAAAAAGACTTAGTTAAAAATTT
Source organism: Troglohyphantes excavatus (assembly GCA_963932185.1). Lineage (NCBI taxonomy): Eukaryota > Metazoa > Arthropoda > Arachnida > Araneae > Linyphiidae > Troglohyphantes > Troglohyphantes excavatus. The sequence goes on along the minus strand of OZ010670.1, from coordinate 36,804,117 downwards.
TAGACCTAATGAAAAAAAAATCAAAATTAATAATACAAATTTACAAATTTACTCATAACTACGTTTAGTTATTGGTTAGGTAAGTAAAAGCAACTATTTTTGTTTGAAACTTTTATAAATAAGAGAAAAATATTTATCATATAAACTAGAATGTTCAATATAGTGAAATAAAACATATCGGTCGTTTAGTTTAGACAATATAAATGTATTATTATTTCCCCTTGTTCGTTATTTATCCAGGAATTTCCTTTTCCGGTTTTCTTGATCTGAAGTGTAAGCAATCAGTCACTGCCCCCCTTCCGCCATTGCTTTCAACGTCATCCTTGGCCCCTCCCCCTGTTTTTCGAAAGTTCGATATCTTCTGACCAATAAAACAGTTTTGATGAATCTATAGCTGCTGGGTTGCCACATTCAGCTGTTGATTGTTCCATTGGCTGCTATCCAATAAATATACAATATACACTTTTGAAATAAATCTCTAATTAATATATATATATAATATATATATATATATATATATATATATATATATATATATATTTATTTGAACTTTGAATTGAGTAAATTTTCTGTAAGAATCGTGTGTCTATATGCTTCTGTAGAACCGCTGTTTTCAAACATAACAAGTTTAACCTGGTTAGTTTTTACTTATTTATTGGTGAATAACTGCTTGAAGAGGACGTGATAGCAATAATACATATTTGCAAAAGTTTCTCGAAATCCGCTTTAATTAAATTTATTCTTGAAATGAAGAATTGATATTTGCAGGATCTAGAACATTTATTTGTAGCTTAGTCGGTATCGCGTGGGACTTCGCAGCAATTGGTCGCGGATTCGATTCCCGACGAGGAACAACTAATTTGTTCAGATGTATGTATAGTATTTGCCTTAACAGCAACAAGGGGCCAAATACTAGCACGCAATAAAATAAACTTTGGAACTTTTGAAAAAAAGTTAATCGAAGTGCATTTAAATAAAGTTTTTTTTTATACTTTAGTAAATACTAGTTACCTTTTACTGTAAAAAAAGGTGCTTAAAAATGAGTACATGAACCTACTCGTTTTTTTAAGTGCAATTGCATCGTAAATGAGCGATGACATACTCAAATTTAAGTAACCACTTTCTCAAAATCGAGCGGTGAGATCTAATATTGCTAATTTCAGCTTCTGTTCAAGCCATCTTAACAAAGCGATCTGACACACTTAAAATAGTTATTTAGAAGACGGTTTTCCACATTATTTGATGTCGATTGCTTAAATGGAGTTATTACAATTCAATTTTCTTACTTCTCATTAATTTGGTTCACCTTCTTAACATTACTTCTGTTTATAATTTCTTTACCTCCCCTTGGTAGTACAATGGATAAGGCACTGGACAGCGGTGCCTGTATATCTGGGTTCGATTACCGGTCAGTCTTGGTTGTAACTGTCGATATTTATTGAAAGCGATTTATGAAGGAAGTCTATGTAGGCAACCAACTGCTCTTTTTATTCATTGCAAACATTTTTGAGTACACGTCTTTTTCAAAATTGAAACTAATGTATTCGGAGCTATGATAAGCATCGAATGTACTAAAAATTGAGTACTTATTTTTGAGTACCTGTTTTCAACAGTGTATTGGTATAGGTAAAGAAACTTACGTCTACTGCATACAACTGTTGAACATTTTTAGATTTTTCTGCAGCCATAAATGTACTGTTAGAGAATCCATTTTCAACAATCAACATAGGCGTCAAAATTGAATGCCAAAAAAGCACCAACAAAAACCTAGCAACCCTTAAAAACCGGAACAGCCTAACGCCAGTGGGGAGGGGGGAGCAGAAAAAGATCGAAGGAAACTGCCACATTTGAAATTCTAGCAGTTCACATCTGAATTTAATATGTCTCCCTGCCAGCCAAGCGGTAACGCCGGATCATTATTATATTATTTATCTGAACATCAATCAAAAAATATTCGGGGGGCTTGTATGGAGGGGGGGACAGCGGGCAGAAAACTCTTTTAGCTGCGCTCAGCTGTTTCGCTGATGAGGCTCCCAGATGAAACTTAACATCGGAAAAAAGACTTTTTCTGAGTCCGGCCAATGAAGAAGATAAATAAAAATGTTATCTTAGTAAGGGATAAGGTTAAAGGGGATAAGAGATGGGGGGAGGGGGGGGGGAGGGGGGGGGAGGAGGGGGGGGGGGGGAGGTGTTCAGCGGAGCGGTGGTCAGTTACAAATTCAGTTTCTTTCGACCAATGGCAATTGATTTCTGGGGGTATTGAGAATTTTCGTCTCGCTTCACTTCGATGCGATTGTAATGATATGTTTTATTGAGATTAATTCGGTTAGATCAGATGGAGTTTGCTAGAATTTTTTTTTTAAGAAATATAAACATTGAATTAAGATTGATTTAAACACAGGGTGAACTTTGATTTCTATAAAATAATACATTGTTAAAAACAGGTACTCAAAACTACGTAAAATGTGCTCGTTTTTGAATGCATTTGATACTTATAATAATTTCGAATACATAAGTTTCATTTTTGAAAAAGAGATGTACTTAAAAATGAGTACAATGATAAATAAAAGCAAAAGCTTGCTTACATAGAGCTGCCTTCATAAATCTCAATAAATATCGACAATTATAACTACGATTTACCGGAAATCGAACACAGGTCCTCAGGAATCATAGCTCAATGCCTTATCCGTTGTACTACCAGGGAGACGTGAAGTTATAAACATAAGAAATGTTAAAAAGGTATCCTAAAAAAATGGGAAGTAAAATAATTGAGTCGTAATAACTCAGTTTCCATTTAAGCAATTGACATCAAATAATGTGGAAAACCATCTTCTGAACACCTATTTTAGGTTTGTCAGGTCATTTTGTTAAGATGGCTTGAACAGAAGCTGATATTAGCAATATTAAATCACACTGCTCATTTTTGAGAAAGTAAGGTTACTGAAATTTGAGTACGTCATCATTTATTTACGATACAATTGCACTCAAAGAAAAATAAATAGATTAAGATTCTCATTGTTAAGCACAATTTTTTTTCAGTGTATAAGTGAAATACTTACTATAACTGATACATGTATGTTTTTAAGAAATGTATATGTGTAAATGACATTCACATTTAATTAATCATATGTGTTATAAAAACTTTTTCTTTTTCAAAATATTTTGTACATATATATGTTTTAGTACGCACACGTGTTCAATGTATTTTTCGTGAGGTTCAGAGATCATTTAAACGTTCAAATCGTAACAATTAGATTACCTAATTGTAGAATATCAAAAACAGTTTCTTTGAATAACAGAAGGCAATCTTCTCTGATGATTTTGTTGTTTTACTTTTCTTATGATACCGCTACAAACTCTGAAATGGCTCTGTTAGAAAAAATATTAGTGAATTGCCACTTAACACATTTGTGAATTTTGCGCTAACACATTAAGGGAGACCCGAGCCCCAAATCCTAATTTGTTTATTAATGAATTCAGAAATACCAATTTTTTTATATTATTAGAACGTCTTTTTCTGAACAATAATCAAAAACAAAAATATGTTTAAAAAAATTATTTTTGATATTTTTGGAATTTTTTAAGCTTAAAAAGACGTTTTTTAAAAACACTACTCCTCTTTCAATTTTTATTGTTTTTAAATTTTTTTAATTGATTAAATAACATGAAAGTACACACTACAATCGTATGTATAGACTTTTGCAGATTTGTGTTTTAATTGTTTTTAAAAACTTATTTTAAGTTCAAAACCCAAAATATATTTAAACTTTTAAGTTTAATAATTTGTAAAAAAATAATTTATAACTTAATTTAAAAAAGCTATACATACGTTTATGAAACAAATATTAGAGCTTCAAAAACTATTAACAGTTTAGTTTTAAGTTAATTATTTACAAAGTCTTAGCATTTTAAACGTGACCAGAATTTAAAAAAAATATTTTGAGTAAATGACGATTGTTGCAGACGAACAGTATGTAGAAAGATTATAAATGGCATATAAACATCTAAAAAAACATATGTTCTGTTTCTTTTACTGTTTTGAAATTTTGTATACACCTTCTCAAGTTTGTTTAGCATCGTTTTATGAAGAAAAAAAAATTTAGCAATTTTTCCGGATTTTGGGGCTCGGGTCCCCCTTAATGCATTAAAAATGGGCAATTTTTTCCCTCGAAATTAGCTTTAAAATTATATTAACTTTAATTAGTCATCAAGCATCCTAAAAGAGGGTTGTTATATTTTTTACTCTTCCAACTTTTTATATTCGTAGCCTGTTATCGTTAGTCCTAATTTCAATATAAAATAAATTATTTAGTTCTTAGTGTAATATATTAATTAATAGTAATATTAAGATAAAAACTCGTCTTATAGAACATTGCGTTAAGAATATTAAAATACAAATACAACGTCAAAATACGCAATAAAAATCCATCAAATCTGGACATGTTTCAGGAGATACATGTCTAGATTTGAAGGGATTTTTATTGCGTATATTAACGTTGTATTTGTATTTTAATAATAGCTATATTGTCTAAATATCGTAATGCCAGCAGATTTAACTAAAATATTAGTGAATTGGTCACTACCGTATCTACACACTGTGCATTGGAGGAAATTTAAATTGCTTTGTATGTTGGTTAAAATAGAATTGCAAGATTTGATGTTACATTAACAGAGTAACTAAAATAAACGAATAATATTTAATTAAAAATATTTCTTTAATAACACACACTTTAAATTCTACATTTTTAGATACATTTTTTTTGCAAGGCGAAAGTGAAGAGGGGGGGTGGGGTTCTAATCTAATATATACTTAATTAAATTTTAATATGTTAAGTAGAAGCTTTAAATACTTTACTTACATACACTGAGCTTCTTCAAAGATTTTCTATCGTCACAGGTTGTATTAATTGTTAGAGGATACGGTTTGAAAAATATAATTAATAAACAACTGAAACAAATTCTTTAAAAAATAACTTTATTTTCACAAATTATCGTCAGCAAAACTACCTTAATTTTTTTCTAATGCGTATATACAAAGCACCAATGATGATGATGAATCTCAAACGATAATTATGACACCTGAAAAGAAAGAAATATTTATTAGTATTGAAATTTATTCCATTTCAAACGCAACAAAAATATACTCATTACACAAAGTTCAAGTGGAACTGAAATGCAATTGTAAAAATCGTGGAATAATTTCATCAAACTCAAATTTACGAAAAAGAGCATTTTATTAACAACAGTAAAATCAAAGTGTTATTGTAATTAGAACTTCAAAAGATAAAAACCGTATTTTTCTGCTAATAAAGAACAATCAAAATGTTCCATTTTCATCAACTCAAAACTGCGGGATTCGTTTCACAAATTTCCAACTCTCTGGAATCATTTAGAATTTTATTTATTTTTTTCCGCCATTGTTTGCCCTCTCTTTCATTAAATTTCTTCTCCTTAATGGCAACATCAAAGAGAAAAGTTTCCTTTTCTGTTGTAGCATTCGACCTGTAGCACATAAAAGATCGTCTGCGTTCTAATTTTTTTTCTTCCGTTGTTCCTTTTAAACATACTTTGTTGTGATTAATTTGCGATGATCACCTAGCGGTTGTAATCGTTACTGCAGTGCGCGTCTGAAGCCTAACGAAGCATTCAACTGCCGATGATTGGAATCTTTCGCAATCCAGACTTGACTCGCTTGATTTGCATTCATTACGTATTCACCCAAAACAACTCATTTACATAGAACGCTGGTTTGGGAAAATTCCCTTGTATCAAAGCACGAAATTAGGGAGAAGAAGAAGATAGGACAGAAGAACAAAAAAAATATATTTAAACGCAAGAGGGGGGAAAAAAAGCAGTGAAAAAATTCCGATCGCTACCCCACGGAGTAATGTTTTTTTAAGCATTGTTTTACTACTTTCTTTTAAGTTTGGGAGTTTTGTGTCTCGTCTTATATCGTTCAAGAGGAGAGTTTGCTTTTTTTATAAGAAGGAAAGAAAGAGAAGAAACTGTTCTGCATAATAGCTAAACCAATTACGAATGTGAAGATCCTCTCTTGGTATTTTACGCACAAAAGTCGACTTTCCTGAAATACAAATAAATTGAAAGGAACGCTATTCAACAGAACTTGAAAAAGTCTATAAAGTTAAATTAATATATACATTTAATTTTAAATCAATAAATTTTAATTTAATAATTAATTTTACTAATAATAAATTTAATAATAATAATAATTAATTTATAATTTAGGTATTAATGACAATCTGTGCAGCGCCGTTACACAAAAAATATTTTGGGGAGGTTGAAACAAGAAATTTCTCAACTTAACGATTCGAAATTTTCAACTCAACGATTCGAAATTCCCAACTCAACAGTGCTGAAAATTCACAGTTCCAACTTATCGACATTTTTCATCTTTTTTTTATATATATAAATTAGGTAATATTAAACAGTTCTCTCACAAGCATTGATGTGTTGCACCCATATTCCAATGCCGTGTCCGTTCTGAGGTCTAATTTAAATGTAATCTTACAAGTTGGGCGATTTCTAATCTTCCCTAACTTTCGTTTGTTCATAATATTAATTTTCTTCGGGCGTAAACGTTCCCAACTGATTGTGTGTGATTCAATGGTGGTTTCCGTCAAGCATTACGAAACAAAAACTTTATGTAGAAATAATTTCAAACATTTGAAATGAGCAAATATTATAGGTATGTTAAATTAATGTCGCATTATAGCTACACAGTGAGCTGTCAGCAACCGTTTGGTATCCATATAAAAGGAAAGTTGTCACCGAACCGGACACAACCTCAATTGGCTTCAGGACATTGGACCACGATCGAAAAAATATTTAATGGATGTGATTAACTGTGTTATTGAATTAACATCACAATATAGAACTAAGCAATGGACTATTGATGGCGGTTTAGAATCTATCCGGAAGAAAGACACAGGGACATTATTAAATCGTAAATTTGCTAAACGTTCAGATGACGAGGAGGACATATGAACTCCACTTTTCGTACTCATACCCTGTACCAAAACAATTAGATACTGTTGTTTAAAGTAAATGAAATATAATTTAAAGTATTCACAGGTATGGATTACAGTTAAAATCAAATATTTAAGACCTACGCAACTTAACTAACGGTGCAAAAGACAAAGTAGAACGTGTTTTCAATCTAGTTTTTCTAACAGTATGCATCCGCTAGACACGGTAACGAAAATTTTTATATATATATATATATATATATATATATGCTGCCTCTACCAATATAAGTTTCCACACAAACCCAATTAAATCCATAAATATCATTAAACCCATCACTCCTTATCATCCACAATAGATAATTTACTTAAAGATTTCCCATCAAATTAAACCAAGGGTCATCACCTGCCCACAAAGTATCCTCAAAGTAAATAAGAACATAATTAAATGAACCCCCCCAAATCGATAAAATATACTCAATTATATCTCAAAGCCAAACGATGGAGAGGGGTTGGCGAAAGAGAGATTAAAACTTATTGAAATTCCAAAGATGTTCTAACTTCCCCTCCCTCTCCCCCTCTGAACTGTCAAAGGGAATCATCATGCAAATGCGGTGGTCACCAGTGCCCGAAATCACGTGAGATCTCGCGGGAATTCGTCGATGGCATTCTGCCGAAGAATGCTGCCTCTACCCAACTTTGTTCATTAATCTCGGATTCCGGGAGCAGCCTCGAACCCAGGCGCCTTTCTCGCTCATTTGGAACACTGTTACGGGATGGATGGATTGGTTTGGTTGAATTAACAATCAATTAGAGCTACATAATGGACTACTGGAGACGATTCGCCAATCTATCCAGAAGGAAAGACCCGGGAACAACGCCCCGTGATTTCGAGCTATGGTCAGATGAAGAAGATAACGTCTGAGGTGGCATCCCACGAGCTTGAAATAGTCGAAGGACCATAGTACGACGTTGACAGATTTAAGGTGAGGAACATGTCCTAGACTTTTTCGTCCTGGATTTTCTTCCCGACATCCGGGTCACTGGATTGGTCGGTTTCTCTCTGAGACAAGGGATCCAACCAATCTAGTATCGGAATCCTTGACGGACGTCGAGAGTAGAATCTGCAGACGAAAAAGACGAGGACATCTGCCAGGCCTTTAACGAGTATTCAAAGTCGTTCAAAGTCGTTCGTCATTTCATTCAAAGTCGATATTCGAACTCACCACCTTCCGATTATGAGCTCGTTACCCTAAACACTTTGTTCATGCCCCCCCCCCCCACCCACCCCCACTCCCTTCTCTCCCCGAAGAAAATAATTGGAACACTGCTTTGTAATTTGAATCATTGTCAGGTAAAGGAGATTTTTTGTATATATTTGGTTTGGCCATTTTTTAAAAAAATGACTCTTCGGTTTCGACCTCCGATATCGGGATCTCTATTCTTCCAACCCGACTAACTTTGGCCCCTATTCAGAAAGGTAACAAAACCAGGGGGTGGAGTGCCATCTTCTGGACATACCCCAGGAGGTGGCACCCCACTATCTTGAATAATTTACACTTCAACTAATGTTTGGCTTGATTTGCATAATTAACGTCGTACTTAAGCTGCGCAGTCGGCTATTGGCAATGGTTTGAGGCCTATCTCGAAGGAAAGACCCGAAACACATACATATTCACACATACGTTCATACATGCACGATGCACCTCGTTATTTTAGAACCATGGTCAGATGACGAGGAAACACCTGAACTGGCACCCAACGCCTTCAATAGATGTCGGGACTTCGGACCCCGATCAGATTTATCGCGCACCAGTCCCGTATACACGCCGCTAATTTTTGCTGATGTTCTGGACGACTTTTCTAGTATTTTGTAGCGAAGCTGGCAACCCTCCGATCACAAGATCATCACTACTTTTTTTACTTTTCTTTGCCAAGTCCATCGTCTTGGATCGAACTAGGAATCCTCGGATTCCCAGCTGACGCCTTTAACTGCTCGGCCACGGACTGATTTAACGCACTCAAGTCTCTTCCAAGTGATAAAAATTGGTAGTTTGGTTACTTCAGACAACTAAAAGACTTTTACCAGTATACGAATATGTAATTTAAAAAATGAGAATAAGGTACACGAACATTACCTATTACAGATATATATTGTAATTTCTTACAAGGTAAAAAAAAATTAATGGGCGATGGTCAAAGTTTGGCTGTTAGACTACACATAATAAACCATTTTTTATTTGCTATACTTGAACTACTTTGTTCGTTGCTACTAAATCTGTGAGAGTTGTTTAAAATATAAGCAAAGTAGTTGGACACAAATAATGTTTTATTAAGTCAATACAGCTAAATTGGATTTAAAAAAACAATGACGATCGCCCAACAATTTATGATCACCTGAAATCTTCTCTTTAAGATTAATTTTAAAATTCCTTAAGACAATTTGTCAAGTAATGTATATTATATATTTTTTTATATAAAAAAAGATTTGTTTGACATCAAAATTTATTTTTTTAAAATAACTAATTCCATAATTAACTCGAAACAATATGTTTATACTATAAAGTTTTTCTATTGGCTGATAGAAAAAATCGTAACTGTTCCAAAACCCACACAAACCCCTCCCCCCCTCTCCATTTCTACCTTTGAAGTTGGAGTACATCTGTTTTGAGTTGGGAGGGTGGGGGGGGGGGGGGGGTACTTTAATCGGTGTTAAAATGGCGTGGGTGAGGCAACATCAGACAATTGAAAATTACATGGAGCAAAAACCATGTTATTGTTCTCACCTGAGTTCATAAAGGGGTCGGGTAAAAATTAAAAAAAAAAGTTTTTAAAATAATACATTGAAAATTAAAAAAAGAAATATTCGAAAGTTGGGATTGAAAATTTAATTTCCCCTTTACACTTAAGTGATTTTTAAATTTTATAATTATTTTGCTACTAAAGGATTTATATGATTTTTCGAGAACATGCCTTTTTTTTTAAAAATAACTTCCAAAATCTTTGATATTCCGAACAAGATAGTTTTTAAATAATATAGTAAAAATTAATATAAAACAGTATTTTTTCATAATTTTTTTTTTAAATAATTTTTTCTCCAATTAGTCATGTACAGCTTATTTCAATTTTTTAACAATAAAAAAATATATATAATACATTGAAACTTTTAACAATATAAAAATTTATTTTACAAATTTTAAACAAATGAAATTACATATATACTAAAAAAAAAAACATGTACATACATATGTACTGTAATTTTAAAATTATTTATTTACCTTAAAAAAGCTAATAATAATAATAATATAATGACAATTATTTAAAAAATAATTTAATCAAAATCTGAAGTTTGTAAACAAAAATAATGTTAAATTCTATTTTCACTTTTATTGCATATTGAATTATACCTGTATCTTAGAAACAAGATACGTATAACCTTCCCCACATTACCTCACGATTTTACCTGTGCTTTCCTCCCCACCCCCAATACATCATTCGTGTGCGCGATCATTACCACACGCATCCGTCCATCCCTACCAAACGATAAGTGTATCGTCCGACTCGAATTTCGGCGTTTAGGACCCCCCCCTTCATATATAATTCCACACACTACCCCTTTCCCTCTAACCCACACACGAATGCGGGGGTTGCCAAAAATCAAACTTGAAAATCGCCAAAGACAATAAAAAAATCGCCAAAAAAAAAAAAAAAAAAGAGTGCTGTAAATTTTTTTGGAATTTATTTAATGTCAATTAAAAAATAAATTTAAATGGATTCGAAATAAAAAAAAGTAAATATATAAAATTAAGGGACTGGATGAAAAACGATGAGAGTCATACGTGAAGAACGATATAAGTTTTCGTCAAAAGTTCAAATTGCTGTCTCTGACTGAGAATTGAAACTTTATTTTTCGTTTTGTGCACAATCACTCTGGATCGTTCGTCATCGTTCTTTCCTTGGACACCCTTCAAATGTAAACAACAACTTAATTATCATCATAGAAAAAATATGTAAAAATCTCATTACAAGTACCTTAAAAATTATGTTTTTAATTTAGTTAATTTGATATATTTTCCGAAAAAAAATATGAAAGTTATAATGATTGAAATTAAACATATCCCAAAAACATAAAATAATTCATCAAAAGCTCTTGTACAAGAATTTTAAAAATGTTTAATTTTATAAATTTTAAGTACCATAAGGTTTAAAATTTAGTAAATATATATTTTTTATTACAAGTTATAGTGACCTTTGATATGACGACTCATTATGGGACCAATATAATGCGTCTCCGATTAATTGGCGGTTAGGTAACGCCCCTCAAAACTGGTTGCAGCTAATCACCGAATGAGTTTGTGCGAGTTGATCTATCGGCTTATCTAAACCATGTAAACACTATGACGTCAAAGAAGCTGTTCAGTCGGAGCAGAACTACAATAGGCGGTTGTTATAACAAAAATCACTTGTAAACAATTAAAAAAAATAGTACATACATACTAAACTCCCGATTATGACTTTCAGTGATGGTTACGTTTAAAATATGTATGAGAAAGGTCTGTCGTATTTTAATTTTTTTTTTTTTTTAAATATCAAATAATAAACGTTATTTTTGATTACACAAATTGCAGAAACAATCTAAAAATTGTTATAGGTATCCCCTTCCTCATATTATCGATACATCGCCAAATCTGTCCCAATATATAATAACCAAAGTCTTTAAACCACCCCATCTACCAGTATATACACAGTTTAAATGACGAAATAGAAAACGGGGGGGGGGGGGGGGCTGGAAACCCAATACTACGTTAATCTATCGCATGGCAGGGGGGGGGGGGGGCAGAACACACACGCCACGTGATAAATAAGTAGCAAGTGTGAATTGCTGTGGGTTGGGATTTAGGAAAGGGGATGGGGGGGGGGGGGGGGAGGGGGCTCCGAGAAATTTTGATAAATGGTATTTTGGCACACACATCAGTAACAGGGGTTGTGAAGTTTGGGGAATTAATATTCGGTTGGTCCTGTGACGTGCCAGATTTGGTCATGGGGATGGGGGGTTATGGATGGTCTGGGTGGGGGATGGGGGGTGGTAATTGCTTTAAATTGGAACCGCATTGTGGGAAATGTATCAGCGGTTATTCGCACTTTGATTTTTGGGGGGTTATTGATATATAATTTTTTTTTATGCTTTGATAGTTTGGTTTAAAGTTCCATGTTGCCTACTTCTAACATCATCAGGAAATAGGCAAAGTGTTCCTTATTATATTTTAACTTTAAATCCCTTTACTAGTTTTCTGATGCTAGTTTTGTTGTCCCGATTGAAATTAGTTGTTAGCTATCTCAAGCATATACTGGTTTGTTAGATAACGTGGCTCTGAAGCCAGTGGCACACTAGCGTTCAGCCTGGCCCAATATGTCCCTACGTTGGTCATGGGCGCGTAGTGTGGCCGCTCGACCATTGACAATGATCGTCCAATGTTAGAGGCTGGAAGGTATTGGAATACTGGTTGAAGAGTTGTCTGGCTGGTCATAGAGACTACCAGGACCTTACAAGTCAAAGGAACGAAGGGAATTTGGGCCAGGCTGGGACAGTGGGTAGCCAGCCTATGCCACTGGTGCTTCATGCAGAGGGGGATGCAAACATTGAATGGTTCCAAACATCAAGCATACTCGTTAGAGATAACGTTGCTCTAAAGTCAGGGTCACACTCGTGTTCAGCCTACACCAATATGTTCCTAGGTTGGTTATTGTCGAGTACTGTGGCCGCTCTACTATTGGCAATGATCGTCAAATGTTAAGGCTGTAAGGTACTGGTTGAAGTGTTGGATGGCTGGTCATAGAATATACCAGGACCTTACAAGTCATAGGAACGAATAAAATTGGTCCAGGCTGGGCCAATGAGTAGCCAGCCTCTCCAGGGCCCGATTAAGACACTGAAGTAAGGAAAGCCCGTCTTTAAATGGGGGCCTCATTGTTCTCAAATAAGACCATTGAACTTTTACAGGCATTAGTATCTTTCCCTTTTATTGGCATTCAAATGAAACACATTGTAAATAATATATTAAAACAGTAATGAATATTCCTAATATATTTTCTGTATTTTTTTTTCAAATATTCGAAAAATTCAACACAAATGGCAATTTTTATACTAAATTTTCTAATGCAATTGTTTTAAGGCAAATTCAGAAGTAGAAACCTAAGGGTGTTAAGCATTTATATAATATGAGTGATTTAGGGTCCCCCCCCCCCCAAATGTGAAGTGTAAGCTTGTGCTTCATGGGCCTATTCGGTCATCAGACCCTGAGCCTATCCTGCTGGTGCTTCATTGACAATAGAATCAATATTGCTAAATATATGAATTGCCTCCAGGAAGTTAAGTTTGACTGGATATTTGGGTTTGAAAATTAAATGTGAATTAGAAAAATTAAGTATGTGATCTTGTTTCCAAGAGTGCTTTGTAATGGAGGACTTCTTTATTTCTTGTTTGACAGTATGTGCTTTGTGGTCCTTAATGCGATGAAGGGAGATGTATCTCACGAAACATGTATATATTATGTATTATTTATTGCGTATTCTTAACGTTGTATTTGTATTTTAATAATATTGATATATACCTACTTCTTTCCTCATTTTCTCAGAATGTCCAGTAAATCATAAATAATAAAAGTATGAACCAATTAAAATATATATATATATATATATATATATATATATATATATATATATATATATATATATATATATATATATATATATATATATATATATATATATATATATATATATATATATATATATATAGATAGATAGATAGATAGATAAATAGATAGATAAATAATTAAATAATAAAAAACAAATTAAAAAACAAACAAACAAACAAACAAACAAACAAACAAACAAACAAACAAACAAACAAACAAACAAACAAACAAACAAACAAACAAACAAACAAACAAACAAACAAACAAACAAACAAACAAACAAACAAATTAAAAAACAAACAAACAAACAAACAAACAAACAAACAAACAAACAAACAAACAAACAAACAAACAAACAAATTAAAAAACAAACAAACAAACAAACAAACAAACAAACAAACAAACAAACAAACAAACAAACAAACAAGCAAACAATCAAACAAACAAAAAAAAACACACACACACAAAAATAAAAAAAAATAACCAATTTTATACTTTGTTTAATTTTACACGCTTTTCGTTTCTAAATTCGTCATTCACAATCCAGAAATACGACCCACATTATATTCCAGGGAAATGTAAACATTTATTAAGAAAAGAAATAAGCTCCCATAGAGAAATCAAAGTTAGTGACTTTTTCTGCATTGTTATCTGAACATTGGAAAGAAATTTGCATGAAAATAAATCGGCACAAAAGAAAACAATTTTAGAATCTCCGACTCGTTGCACATTTAGAAACTACAACGTTTTTCATTCGAATAGGAATAGCAGTTGGTGTGAATACGGCTTGAGCAAAACATTTTTAAAAGATTGGCTTTTTTTAGGTGCGCTAGACTTGAGGACGAGTTTCCCCTTGCAATATGGTTGAAACTATTATTTCTGTCAGGAAACTTGTTTAAATTAAAAATATATCTGCTTGGAATAAATATTTTATGACTCTGACATAAGAGCAAATTATGGAAGTTACAAATTAGTTTTAATTGAAAGGTTTATTGGATGAATTAACTTTGTACTAGGCTGTACAGTCAGTGAGTTATTGGCGACGGTTCATGGTTTACTTTGAAAGTAAGACCCGGGAACTTTGCCTCGTACCTTTAAACCATGTTGTAGCTAAAAGAGAATTTACTTTATATTTACAATAATTTCTTTTTTTATAAATCTTTAAAAAACTATTAAAGTAGATATTCTTTTTAAAGACAGTTTTTCTAATGACCTATTTTTAAAAGATGATTTGACATAGAGTATATTTATGAATTAAAAAATTCAGTGCGTTTTTGAAAAATCTAGTGATATATAGAAATGGTTCATGTCTTTTTCAAAAGTGAAACTTATGTATGCGGAGCCATGATAAGCATCGAATATATACAAAAGTCAGTACATTTTACTTATATTTGAGTACATATTTTTAACAATGTAAAAACTATTTACTTTGACATTCGATTTTTTTAAAGTTTATATATATACTAGCTGAAATACCCGTTCTACGCACTGGAAGGAAATAAGTTACAAAATATATACAAATACAATAATTATAAGCGAAATAAATAATATTCTTAATTTGTCACCCATCAGTTGGAACGAAATAAAGTATTAAAAGTTCCGATTTGTAACGGAATTTTATTAGCAAGGTTCCGCAAGAACTGGAAAGATTGATATTATGGAGAAATTGGCTGTATAATAATATGGATATATATACGTTACTCCCGTTGATTAACATCCATATTTCAACCTTTAGTAACATCCCAGAAATTTAAAGATGAACAAATCTTATAATTGTGTAATAATAACTGAGATTTTTATTTATTTGGCGACATTTCTTATTTATTTGACGACATTTTGGAGAATATTAAGTCATCAACCAATCAGAATGCTCCTCATAGTTTACATACTATTAAAATTTTCCATCGTTTCAATCTTGAAATATTGCATTGTTCATGTTCTCCATGTTAATAATATGGAAAGGTTTTTAAAAAATCGTTATATTGGCAGTTCAAGTTTGAATTTTTAAAACTCATTTCGCACTGTACCTCTACGGCCCAAGATGAATCTGTGCTTCAAATTTCAGCATTCTAGGTCTATGGGATCTGTAGATACCCAAACTAAAGTATCTACTAACATCGAAAACAGGGGTTTTACACCCCTTGGATTCATTCGATCGGAACAAAAGTAGCTTACTTTTCCTATTTAATGTATAAGGAACAACTTTGGCAAATTTCTTTTCCATAAGTATACGGGAAGGTGGAGAATTAGTGATGAGTGAATGAGTGGGGTTTTTCGCATTTATATATATAGATATTGCCTTCTGAGTGTTTAGGAGAATGTCAAAACTCAAAAGTTGATTTATTCCCTTCAAAATAGTTTACTTTACATTTTCATGCATGCATATTATATACATTTTCTAGTTTTTATTAATTTAATTGATATAGCTTCTAAGAAGAACCCCAATGCTTTAGATTTGAAAAATATTTCAATATCGAATATTTTGTAAAATTTTAAAATTTTAAAGCTGTTTTGTCTCTTTAAAATAGTTTACTGTATATTTTCCATACATGTACATTATATACATTTTTTAGTTTTTATTATTTTAATTCATATAGCTTTAAAAAAAACACCTCAACGATTTAGATTTGCAAAATATTTCAGCATCGAAAATTTGGGAAAATGTCAAAATTCTAAAGTTGTTCTGTCTCTTCCAAATAGCTTACTTTATATATTTTCCGTGCATGTACATTTTATTCCTTTTTTAGATTTAATATTTTAATTGATACAGCTAATAAGAAACACCCCAACGCTTCAGATTTGAAAAATATTTCAACATGAAATATTTTTATGATTTTAAAGTGTATTTGTATCGCTGGAAAAAAACTGCGAATTAACGGATGACGTAAATCATTCAACTCTAACAGCGAGTCAGTATAATAAAAGAAATATGCGTGTGTTTCATTTTTTTGAATTAAAAAAATTTCAAAAGCATTGTTTATTTTCAAGCTGAAATAAAAACATTCAAGTTAAATTTATGTACTCCTACATAAAAAAACCCTAACAAGAATTTAAAACAGCAAGAAATCACTTGTTCTCATAGAAAAACTCAAAAACATCTCCAGGGAAAATATCATTCAAAATCGCAGGTAAACAATCCACAATCGGGAAAAAAAAATCCCAATAAAAAATCTTAAACACTCCATAAAAAAAAATCAGGAGAATAAAAAAAAAACCAATCACCATATACTGGGGTCATTTTCTTTCAGAGTTGCCGCCAAAAAAACTCATTTCAATTAGTAAAACATGCCACCCAAAGAAGATTAAATTTTTTAGGCATGTTTTTCTCCAGCTTTGAATGTTTTTGTTATGCTGTGTATAGGGGAGATTTTTTTTCCCTTTTTCCCCATTTTTTCCCTCTCTCAATCGGGTCCCTGGTGTTTAACATGGAAAATAAGGTTCCCAGGTTGTTTTCAGTTTGCTTGTCAAACTGAATGGTAATTAGAATTTGGTTTTCTCCTACCCCCCTCAGATATTTTTTTTTTACAAAGTCGTTTTACAAGTTTGGTTTTTAGAGGGATGAGTTATAAAAAAAAAATTCGATAGATTTGAAGATGTCGATGGGAATTTTGAGGGAATAAATGTTCTTAATTTGGTTTTGAAAATTAGACATGAATCTAAATTAATTTTTTCCTTGTAAGGACTTTATTGAGATGCTTTGTCAGATTAGGAAAGTTTTGAAATTAATTTTTTTCTAACAATAAAAACCTCTTTCAACTATGAACATGCTTTATTTCAAACGAAGGAACATAAATGTAACATCGCTTCACATACTATGCAATTAAAATATTATTGAACTGGCATAGTGATTAAACGGTTAATATATTGTGGAAAGGTATTTTAGGGTAGAAGACAGTAGGCACCTTAAACATATTCTATCAATGATTAAATAAAAATCTTATGATTATCATCAATACTAACAAAAGAACGTATATGTGTGCCTGTGGCATGAAAGACACACATATACACATATACGTATATATATATATATATATATATATATATATATATATATACATACATACATACATAGATACATACATACATACATACATACATACATACATACATACATACATATATATATATATATATACATACATACATACATAGATACATACATACATACATACATACATACATACATACATACATACATATATATATATATATATATATATATATATATATATATATATATATATATATATATATATATATATATATATATATATATATATATATATATATATATATATATATATATATATATATATATATATATATATATATATATATATATATATATATATATATATATATATATATATATATATATATATATATATATATATATATATATATATATATATATATTCTCCTTTCACTCCTGAAAGAAAGCAAAAATGACTACCTACTAAACTCGGCAGATGGCGCCACGTTGAATAAATTAGGCAGCACTCTGCGTAAAGCCCATACAACGACGGGTATGCTTCAGCTAGTCGAATATAAAGCAATGTTTCAATCGTTAATTTGCAGAATACCTAAATGAAACAATACATTTTAATTGCAAAATTGCTAAGTATAGACAAAAGTTAAAATTTTAAAATATTTCATCGCAAAATAAATAACTCGATTTATAACGTCACTTTAAAAAAAATATATAGTGTCTTAGAGTCAAATATATGCCGTAGCACATTCCAATAAACCCTTGGCGACGATCTCACAAAAACCACATCACGGCAACCCTTTGGCAAACTTAGCGTTTACCACGTGCGATCCTCCTCCGAGATGGTGTGACTGTTGCTATTTCATTCCACACGGGGGGGGGGGGGGGGGGGGGGGGGGGAGGGGGGAAGCGGCCAGGTAGAACTTTAATCAGCCCTACTTACAGCACTGTGACGAAGGGGCGTCCCACGCCCCCGCTTTAAATTGAATCCTCGAAAACGCACACAGAAAATCTGACGAAATTGTTTCTCGTGGTACTTTTCGGTGGGTGGTCTTTCTCCCCCCTCCCCCCCCCCCCCTTCTTACAATAGAACAACGGGCCTTTAATAATATTCGTTCGAAAACGTGAAGGTGTAGAGGGGGTGGGGGGCGGAAATGGGGGGTGGGGGGTATTCCGCGTTCGAAAGTGCTCTAGTGTGGGCGGGATGTTCGCTTCTCCCGTTTCGAAGCGTCAAGTAATTGGCGGTTTTCGTGCGATGCGTGCCAGTTCGGATTTTCGAGAAGAAAACGCTTGAATTTTCGCGTGTCCTCTTCCACTGGATATGGTTGGTCCATTAAGTAAAGGGGAACTCGAAAGAGGCTCCGCGCATGCGCAGTTACATTCGATTCCGTTTATTGCGATTTTTTCCCCCCTACATTCTTATTCTTCTGTTACTTTAGAACAGTTATTTCGATTTTTTTTTTTGGATTCATTCGTTCTATTTCAAAAACCAGAAAATAAATTGATGTCAGGTCCAGAGAAGATCTGGAGATAGAATTCTTCTTCTTCTTTTTGAGTGGGAAAATGAAAACGAAAATAACGTTTAGGCAAATGGAATTTTGAATGAATGGGAAGCAGGGGGGGGGGGGGGGGGGGGTGAAGAATGGAAGGTTTATGGTGTGAATCTTCCGCTCAACAGATAAGAAGAGGGAAATGGAATTTTCGGATTTGAATTTTCTCAAGCTGTTGCCAGATAATTTCGCTTTGCGGTGAATCTTTCTAATTGAAAAAGGAACATTTTTCTAAAATTGGAATAGTGTTTAGAAATGTTCCAAATCTTAAGTATCTTTTGGTGTTATATTTTAGATGCAATTAAACAATATAAGACCCCATTTATTTTCACATTTATACATAGTATGAAAAATAAATTATCAGACATAATTAATTCCTGAAATAAGATACAAATGAGAATATATCTCGATGAATATTCTAGAAAATGTATTAGCCTTTAAATGTATGATATTAAATTATTTTTAAAGTCATATTGTAAAAATTAGGGGGAGGTGGACGTAATTTCTCAACATTTATATTCTTTGAAATAATTTTAAATTTATAACTTAAAATTTACAATCCGATCAGAGTTAAAAACAATTCCGGTGCCTCAAACCCAGGTTTTACTAGTAGTATTATAAAACATTTTTTCAACTACGTCGCTTATATTTTAAACAAGAGAAGCAAACAAGAGCTTTAGAAGCAACAAATGGTATATTTAAGGTATAGCAAAAAGAAATGGTTTATCATATTTAGATAAACAATCAATCAATGACCTTCTCAAAACAATTTGTGACCACCCTTTATAGTAAATTGAAGTACGAACCATAAGATATATCACCATATCGCTCACAAGAATATAGTCAATTTTTCTATCCCCCCACCTAATGAAATGATTCACAGAAATATCAGCCATAGGGCGGGGAGTGACGATATTGGTGATTCTTCACAGTTCGTTCCTCTCTGCCCACAAGTGGTCAGCTATTTCAATCATCGGATGACCATTTATCTGAGCGGCAGGTGGTCATATAATGGACATAGGACTGACCATTCGAGTTTACGCCTGGATTCTTCTTTCACTTTCGTGGGTTGCATGAAAGGTCTGGATGAATGTTGTCGCCAAGTGTTGAGGGGGGGGGGGGGGGGGGGTTTAGTTTATTATAACAAGTTGATATTTGCAAATTGTAATGGAATTTTAATTTCTTTAAATTGGATTTTTTATTTAATATAATTCAGATTTTTTTACTTTTCACTTTGGTCAAGGGGTTTGATTTGATTTATACGTTTCAGGTGACTGCCAATTTCTGTCCTCGTATTGAGACTTATCACAGCCACACACACATTCATACATGTACCTCGTTATTTTTTTTTAACAAAGGATAGATGACGATGAAACACTTGAGCTGGCACCCAACGGAATCTGAATAGACATATTTGTACAAAATCACTTAGAGATGATTAGAATCTGCAAATAACTCGTGATCATCATCTACTTTGATTCTACAAATCGTTCGTGATCTTCATCGACTTATATTCTGTAATTCATTCGTGAAAATCATAGACTTAGATTCTACAAATCATTCATGATCATCATCGACTTAGATTCTACATATCATTTGTGATCATCATCGACTTATATTCTACAAATCGTTCGTGATCTTCATCGACTTAGATTCTACAAATCATTCGTGATCTTCATCGACTTAGATTCTGCAAATTATTCGTGATCATCGTCTACTTAGATTCTACAAATCATTCGTGATCTTCATAGACTTAGATTCTGCAAATTATTCGTGATCATCGTCTACTTAGATTCTACAAATCATTCGTGATCTTCATCGACTTAGATTCTGCAAATTATTCGTGATCATCGTCTACTTAGATTCTACAAATCATTCGTGATCAACATTGACTTAGATTCTGCAAATCATTGTGAGGGGTATGTTTTGAAGTTGTATTTGTTCGGCAAATAAAATAATGTTGCCAGAATCTTCTTTCATTTTGTTTTCGAAAAGACTTTTGCTATTGCGAAAGCATTCTCTTCACTAAATTGACAAAACTAATGTGCGATGCTTTTACTCTAGGAACGACAAATTGGTAAAACGAAATAAGCTTGACGTTACACGCAATAAAGTTGTATGCCGTCTTAATGGACCAGTTGTACAAACTGTTTTACAAATTATATTACCGCGTTTCTCAATATGATATCAGTTTATTTTATGTTACCAATTAGCAGTTGCGAATTCATTCCTGTATATAACACATACACTGTTAAAAATAGGTACTCAGAAATAAGTACAATGTACTCATTCTTTAGTACATTCGATGCTTATCACAGCTTCGAACTTCGAGCATGGATCCCTCATAGTAGAGAAATCATAATGTTATAATATCGCTAACATCAAAGTGAGCCCAACATGTATGGCCTCAGACATGTGGTTAACTACGTCATCCATTCATAATTTTTTTCTGGTTCATTTATAATTATATCCTGTACTTCAAGAAGTAACACATTTACTATTATTTCCAAATCACAAGTTAATCGCGAACGTTTTTTCATTCATAAATTTTGAGAGGAAGTCACGTGTCTGGTGCCATCAGGTCTGAGATGTTTGCATCACGTTGATGACGTCGTAGTAGAGAGTGAAAGTGAGGCCAACATGTATGGCCTCAGACACGTGGTTAATTTCGTCATTCCATTCATAACTTTTCACTGTTACACATTTCCCAATTCATCAGCCAATCGTGAGTATTTTTTAATTCATTATTTTGAAAAGAAGTCAAGTGTTTGAGGCCATTCGATATGAGATGTTGGTTTCACGAATATGACGTCATATTCGCTCTACTACGGTCCATTCATGCTCGAAGGCTCCGAATACATAAATTGCATTTTTGAAAAAGACATGTACTCAAAAATGAGTACGGTAAGTAAAAATGAATAAAAAAAGCAGTGACTTGCCTACATAGGCATAAATCACTCTCAATAAATATCTACATCATCTTCGGAACAACTATTTTAAGTTTGTCAGGTTGCTTTGTTAAGATGGCTTGAACAAAAGCAGAGATTAGCAATATTAAATAACACTGCTCATTTTTTAGAAAGTACGATTTCTTAAATCCGAATAACTCATCGCTCATTTGCGACGCAATTGTACTCAAAGCAAAACGAGGAAGTTCATTTACTCATTTATAAGTACCTTTTTCAATCCAAATTCAATACCAAATATTACCAAAATATTCCGTGCTACCAGCACACTTTTACTAACTACACTGTTAAACGTACTCAAAATTAAATATACTTATTTTTGAGTACATTCGACACTTATCATGGCTCCGAATACATAAGTTTCACTTTTGAAAAAGACATGTACTCAAAAATGAGTACATGTGTAAAAAGAGCAGTTGCTGGTCTACGTAGGCTGTCTTCATAAATCACTTTTAATAAATATCAACAATTACAACCAATACTTAACCAGGAAGCGAACCCCTATCCCAATCCACCGCAGCCCACAGAAGCTTTGATTAGCAATATTAATTCACGCTCATGTGCGATGCAATTGCTCTCAAAGAAAAACGAGAATATTCATTTTTAAATACCTTTTTTTTTCTACAACGTATGCACACAGTAACACCATACGCAATTTATGTAATTATTTCGATAATGGCTCGTATCACAAACGCGCGAAATCGTCTCCAAGTCCAACACCAAAGTCACACAAGGAGTAACCGAGTATCTCCAATCTGTGCCCACGCCTCGTTGGGTCTAGCAGCAAAAGCCTTTTTACTCATCGCTTGTCTCGCTTCTGTGCAAAGAGAAAGAAATCACCCCCTCAATAACAAAAAAAAAATCGTCTGAAAAAATACAAGAATTGGGGGTGTTCGGAACAGGATAAAAAAGAACTTTCTCAAAAGAACAGAAAGGCAATGTGATTGCACTTTGTGAGGGGGGGGGGGGATCCGTTGGGGGAGTATGGGGGGGGGGGATGAGGACAGTGGACTTTGATTACATAAAGCTTTTTCTATCCCCTGTCTTCTTTTTTTATTGCATGCAAATGTGGGAGTTGAGTCGACAGCGTTGTGTGACAGAATTCAATTCTCTATTCGGAAAATTTGTTTTATAGATTTAAATAGGGTTGCTTCTGTATGGAGTTTTGTATAGGGGCATTATAGTAAATTCAAGTGGTATTGATGGGTTATCGTTGGAAGATAAGTTTTCTTTTAGTGTCTCAAGTTTTAAATTTAATTAGAAGTTTATTAATTTTGAATAAAAAATGGGCTTGAAAAAGTTTCCTTACTTAAGAGTCTTTAAGGACTACTTAATTTTAATTGGTTCGGAATTAAGGCTATTAAAATTCGGATATAAACAAATACAAATAATGTCGACCAACTACAGGCTCTAGGCTCACCAAGGTTGGCGTGGCCGAGTGGATTAAGGCGTCAGCTGGGAATCCAAGGGTCCCCGGTTCAAACCACTGATCTCTAACTGTAACTTCTGGATAGGGCAAGACATTTTGTTGACTTGAAGCCGATATGGAGGCCGCCATGATGGGGCACACTTTTCTTGATACCGCAATATTTCGTATATTTTCATGTTAAAATACGCCGACATATATTATTTTTGGGTAAGTTTTTTTATTTTCTTTTTAAACCCATTTTAAATGTAATCTGCTATTAAAATAGGAAGTCCTTTGCAAGTCAAAGTAGAAGTAGTTAAAAAGCAAGAGCAAAAACTATCTGTTTGGCAATATAAAAATTGATTCTATAAGAAGAAAATATAATATTTATATATATTTATACTTCTACAATGCTTTGGTAATAAAAAACACCACTAAATCAATTTTTTTAAATGTTGGGGCATCGTATGGCAGCTTTCAATTGGTTTCAACGCGCCCGTAGAGGAAACAAAGTTTGAGCCTTCCAGCAGTTACAGTTAGAGTTCAGTGGTTCAAACCTTGCGATGGATTAGACTAAAGAATAGTAAAAAGTAGTGATATTGCTATCGGCGGGTTGCCAACTTCACTACCAAAATACTAGAATGTTGTCCAGAACATCCACAAAAAATTAACGGCGTGTATACGGGACTGGTGCACGATACATCTGATCGGGGTCCAAAGTCCCGACGTCTATTGAAGGCGTTGGGTGCCAGCTCAGGTGTTGTCCTCGTCATCTGACCATGGTTCAAAAATACGAGGCATCGTTCCCGGGCCTTTCATTCGAGATAGACCCCGAACCGTCTCCAATAGTCCACTGTGCAGCTCTAGTGCGACGTTATTTAACCAAACCAAACCAAACCAAACCAAACCAAACCAGCAAGGTTGGCCCTGTCAATCTATCATCCTCACGATTTCCCAATGCCGATCCAATTGTTTTGTTAATCTGAGGTATTTAAAATTAGAAAATATAATTAAAAAACACACACACACACCAACTGGTATTTCTATGTTGATATTGCAACAGTAGGGAATAATTTGAAGCCAAATTCAATAATTCGAAATCAATACTTGAATCATTTTTAAAAGCTTCAAATATGTGGTGGTAAATAACAGATAAATATGATTTAAAATTTATAAAAAAATCAATTATTTCAAAATCGTTTCTTTCTCACTAAAAATTTTGGCATTAGTTTTTACCTAAAAATTAATATTAAAAATTTTATTAAAAAACTTATATTAATATTCAACGTTTAAAAAAAAAGCGGAAAAAAACTTTTGAGAACTTAAAATTCTCTTAAATCATCAATTACAGAATACCTTAAATTTGTACACGAAATGTTTTGCATTGTTTTATTAGCCAGTAACTGAAAAATAGGACAAAACAATTTTTTTTAAACGCAAAATAATTATGTTAAAATATAAAGAAATCGTAATTTATTTAAAGAACAATTTCCAAAAATACAAATACTATAATAATGCCAACAGGTTTTACGCCCAGAAAGGTTGGTCAATACATTTATTTGAGTCTTTCATACTAGGAAAACCCTACTATGTTAAAGAATGATTGAAATTTCTATTTAAATTATAAAAGCCAGTTTAAATGAATAAGTATTGAGTTTAGAATTACCACATGTAAGAAATTGTATGATACCACCCCAAAATTCTACCAATTATTAATGTATTTGAAATTAAAATAAATTTTTAATTTATATATTTATTAGGAGAATAATTAAAAAGTGCGTTCCTTTTCTAAAAAAACAGATTTGTGTTCTGAAAGTATTGTTAACCTACTCGACAAAAGATGGCGCTGCATACTCGGTACCGAATATTTTCTGAATACCTGTTTCTAAAGAGATTTATTTGATTTCCGTATGAATAATTTTAGATATTTTGTAGTCATGAATGATGACGTTGGAAAAAGGATTTTCTTTCAAAACAATAAGAAATTGAATTGAAAGTTATAGTAAACAATTTAGTTAAAAAAATAGAAATTTTGAATTGTATATCTGTATTGGAAATTTAAAGGGAATTATAATGCTGTGAAAGCAACTTTACGATCTCGATACTTTTTTTATGAGAGCTTTGAAATTTGAACCAATACATTGGATCTGGGATTGCTTTTTTTATTACAGTTGACATATATTTCAGATTTTATTCTTACTTTTAAAAATAAATAATTTGGGTGATTCATGATTTATGTAACGTTTCATACAAGCTATCATATTCAAACTCAAACGTTAAAGAATTCTGAAGAATATTAAAATGACACGTTCATATTTTTGCAGATATTTGGCGAGGATAAATCTGTGGGAATATTCTCAATTAAAAAATATAATAATAATATTTAAATGGACTTGGAACTGAAATATAATTATTGTTTATGTTAATTAATTTATAATATTATTGATACCTGATTTCTTTTTTGGAAGGCATTACAATTTTCATCAATCATTACAAGAAGAATATAGTAGCATTTTGCGTAACCAGAAAAAATACCGATAATATCATTTACCAGTGATCATTCCAGTTTTAATTCAAACTTACTAGATCAGGTGATGAGTGTGATTTATACGGTATTAGACTTATTTATAATTGTTTTAAATCACGGCATCGTAACTCAAGATCAAGTTCATTTTTAGTGGATTTATATAAGGAAATAGTATAATATCTAATTATATTAAAAATATCTTCATCCAAAATAATAGAATATTTAAAATATATTATTAACGTGGGAAATAGTAAGAACTTATCTTATTAACGCTTTTTTCTTATAAACATTCGATTGTTTATTTTCCTCAGTAATGTAAATGATTGATATTGTCACTGGCACTCATCACTTTGCATTGTTTTTCTATCTATAAACACATAATATTTGATTTTTCAATTTCTTTTTATTGTCTATATTTTTCCTATAGGACAATCATTAATAAGAATAAATCATATAGAAAACATGTAAAAGAAAATTTAAAAAAAAAGTACTATATAACAAAGTTTTGGTCAATACAATTACAGAAAAATTTGAAAATACATTTCTGGTTAACAAATTGGTGACATTTAGGAGGCCAATTAACGTTTTTTAGTTTAAGCTCCCTTTACAGAACATCTCTCTCTTTCTTAAGTACTGTGCATTTAAACAGAATATGTTTATCAATATGAAATTTTCCTTTGTTGCATTTACATATATTTGATGTAGATAAGTGCAATTTATATAAATAGAATTTAAAGTTAAAATGACTATTAAAAATTGAGTGATTTTATAATTTGTAGAACAGTGGATACATTTTTTTCTAGGAAGCCTCCGTGGCCGAGTGGATTAGGCGTCAGCTGGGAATCCTAGGGTCCCCGGTTCAAATCCTTGCGATGGACTAGACTAAAGAATAGTAAAAGTAGTGATATTGCGATCGGAGGGTTGCCAACTTCGATACCAAAATACTAGAATGTCGTCCAGAACATCCACAAAAAATTAACGGCGTGTATACGGGACAGGTGCACGATAAATCTGATCGGGGTCCAAAGTCCTGACGTCTATTGAAGGCGTCAGGTGTTGTCCTCGTCATCTGACAATGGTTAAAAAATACGAGGCATCGTTCTCAGGTCTTTCCTTCGAGATAGGCCCCGAACCGTCGCCAATAGCCCACTGTGCAGCTCTAGTGCGACGTTTATTAACCAAACCAAACCAAACCAAACCAAACCATTTAATTCTAAGATAAATTGAAAGAAAATATTGTTTAGTTACCATTGCATCAGGAGATTGCATATGTGAAATACGGATTTCAAACCATCAATAGAGGTTATTGCTTAGAAGTTAATCAAATTATCATAATTATTAGCCTATAGTCACTACCCTTTATGTTTGTCGACAAACCAGTAGCAACATAAAATATATGTAAACACATAGATTTTTTTATTTGAAGTCCTATGTCCGGAAACTGAGCTTTTTATAGGAGGAAAATTCAGACTACCGACACTTTGTATATACACGCCTGCAGCTATTGTAAATGCACAACAAATAACATTTCCAGTACACGGGTCTCACCCCCTTTCAAACCCCCCTCGTCGCACACCCCACAAAAGCAAAAAAACAGACGATAAAAAGAAATCCGAGAAAAAATAACTGTCACCTGTGGTCCCTCCATTCTTGCTGTTCATGTAGAGCGGCAATTTGAAGCAAATCTCTGTCGACAATCCCGACCTTTGAATCGAAGAGCGGACAATGACAAAAAAAGGTAAAATATTCAAGCTTTCCCGACATGGGGTCTGTATGTTGTTCTCACCTACACCGCCAGGGGGTTTTGCTTGCCCATTGTGCGGCGGGCAGGAATATTTTCCGGTTATGTGAATCCATTCTGGGCTAACTGCGACCGTGCTCACGCCCACTTTGTGGCAAGCTTCGTTAATTTCTTTCAAAAGAGGTACCGCGCGTGATCACTGCGGTTAAAGTTAGTAGATTTTTTTTTCTCTCTCTCCTTGGAAGGTGTCGATGTTACGACGTTGTAGGCCGGGATGTAGTTTCATTATTAGTCTGATGATTTATTGCTTGCTGATCATGCGGCGCAAAAGATCATTCATCAAAGTTTTGCTTTTGCGCCGGCCAACAAAGACTGCGACATGGGAAATATAGTCATTTTCGTGTATTCAGTTGTAACTATAGTAGTCGTACAATATGTGTCGTGTATCGAGTCTTTTGTTGACTTTTCTTGCGTAAATTGATTTTTATTAATGTGACTTGTATGCTGATACGTGTTTCATCATGTCCATGTATTTTATTATCTTTTATATTTCTGATATCGGCTTCAGTTCGGAAGTATGGCTATTCGAGCATTAATGTATAAATTTACATAATATTTTAGTTAAAAATAGAATAATAGAGAAGTTAATAATAAAGTTCTAACGAATTTCTACTTCTGTATATTAATAACCAGTCAACATCAGGGTTTGCTAATATATATGTTAAAGACTATGTAAATATTCAGGCATTAAATATTAAAAAGACCGGTTTGCCCAGTGGATAAAAGCGTCAGCTAGGAATCAGAGGATTCCTAGTTTGATCCTGTGCGACGGACTTGACAAAGAAAAGTAAAAAGTAGTGATCTTGTGGTCGGTGAGTCTCTAGCTTCGCTACAAAATACTAGAACAGGCGTCCATAACATCCAAAAAAATTAACGGCGTGTATACGGGACTGGTACACGATAAATCCGATCAGGGCCCACAGTCCCAACGTCTGTTGAAGGCGTTGAGTGCCAGTTCATGTGTTTCCTTGTCACCTGACCTTGGTCCTAAAACAACGAAGTGCATGTATAAATGTGTATGTATCTGTGATAAGTCTCAATACGAGGACAAAAATAGGCAGCCGGAACTGTATAAACAAAAATATTAAACTAAAAAATATTTATTTTAATTCAGCGACACTACTTGTAAACTATTAATAAATTTCTTCATAACAGTTATTAACTACAGAATTTCGGGAACATTTCATTGATGAATTGATGATTTCATTGATGATTCGGGAACATTTCATATCCAGGGTTCACGTAAGTGCATTTAAAATAAGTTGCCTAACAAAAAGAACAAACTGTAAAATTCAAAATTAAAAACAAACTGCCTGACCTAAAGGACATCAGATTTGCTTAAATAATTACGCAGGATAAAATTGTCAAAACTTTCAGAATCATGAAATGACAAAGGGGGGCTCCATTTCGAAAATAAAACACAAAAAATCATTGTGTAGTACGAACACACACTCTTATACAGCGAGTCTTCTTAATAAATCCTTGTACATTGTTTGGCGCACTTTTCAGCCGAAGCATTGAAGTTGGGGAGAGTAGGGTGCAAGACACGCGAATCGCTTCTTAATTAGGTATGCAAATTAACGTCGAGAAGTCGTTAGCGCCAAAGTGGTAGCCAAATGGCGAGAAAATCACCAAAAGAAAATTCAACAAATTTTCTTAATAGGGGATATACAATAGTTGACAAGTACTATAGAGATGTATTAATTGGTTGGGTTAAATTAACGTCGCACTAGATCTACAGAGTGGGTAATTGGTGACATTTCGAGATATATACCAAAGGAAATATCAATGGATATGACCTCAAATTTAAATCATGTTTTCATGACAATACCTGAGCTGAAATCCCCTACCAACATTTTAACATTACGACCATTGGAAGGACATTTTAACCAAAACAGATTTAACGAGCATTAGTTTTCTCTACAAGACGATATTTCTTCTTTCTTCCCTACAGGAACATTTTTATATGGGCTCTGTAAAAGAAAAATTTCCCTATTTGTGGGCTAATCCCTAAACGGTGGAGAAAATGTCGCTTTGGGAGGCAGGACAAAAGAGTTCTCAAAACATTGGGTAAGGACGACTTGCCTTACAATAAGAGACGTGTAACTGTCTGACGGACGGATCGTTAACAATTCTTACTCAAATTTAAGTAGATTCTCAGATAGAGATAGGGTCACTTGAGGTGTTGAAAAACTGAAAAACCCGGATGAAGACGATCTGTTGAAACCATTAGTCAAACGTCACATGTTCGATATTGGTTTGGTTTAGTTAATTAACGTCGCACTAGAGCTGCGCAGTGGGCTATTGGCGACGGTTCGGGGTCTATCTCGAAGGAAAGACCCAGGAACACATCCACATTCCCACACACATTCATACATGCACCCTCGTTATTTTAGAACCATGGTCAGATGACGAGGAAACACCTGAACTGGCACCCAACGCCTTCAATAGACGTCGGGACTTTGGACCCCGATCAGATTTATCGTGCACCAGTCCCGTATACACGCCGTTAATTTTTCCGGATGTTCCGAACGACTTTTCTAGTATTTTGTAGTCACATGTTCAACAGGATGTAATTACCTTTTCTGCCGCAAATAGCTTACTTCAGACCTTATATGTTTTTTAAAAAAATCTCCCTCCCCCCCTTTCGTGGTCAAAGTTATCTCAAGCCCCTCGTTAGAGCTGTAAAATATATGGGACACATGTTATACCAGCCAACATGTAAAGGCTAAGTCATTACAAACAATATTTTTAGGAATAAATATTACATGTGGTTTTTGTCTAGTATGGATTTTTCTCTAGTTATGAAGCTAAGTATGATATATCCACCATCATCGTATAAATATCTTTCCCGATTGCAAAAATTACCAAATAAGGTAAAAAAAAGTTTAAATGCGAAAATTATCGAATAAATATATATGTATTTAGCCTAAAATCGCCCTTTTTCTTTATGTAAATGTTTTATACGTTCCATTATCATCAGTTTAGAGCACTCTTTTCACGATAATAGATAAAAAGTATCCAAACTTCTAAATAAGAAAAAAAAGTAAGGAAACCTGCGGGAAAAAAAACCCATATAACTCATCCCAAAGATCTTCCGCCCCCACCGCAAGGGGTGGGGGGAGGGGATTTTTGGTATAAAAAAAACCAAACGATGCGCAGTTCGAACACACATCCACACACATCAAACGCACATGCCGCCTAAAAATTTATACTGATTACCGCCCGGATTACCATAAAATACTGCGAGAATTACATCCAGCCGGGTAATGCGTTTTTCCTCGAAATCAGACTGGGCAGCTGCCGCCTTATCGTATGTGGAATAAAATAAAATGAAAAAAAAAATCGCGATGTGGAAGGGGGGGGGGGTGGGGGGTGGGGGAGTGCCCGTGTGGCCCTACCCCATGGGCAAAAAAATCGAGAGACAAAAAAATGAAAGAAAAAATTGCGGTATAAGAAAAGATGTATTTCACAAGGGGGGGGGGGGGGAGAATTTTTTTTTTGGTTGGGGAGTTAAGTTGTTTTTGAAACTTTTTCAAATCGCGACAAATTTTGTTTCGGTGCCTTTTAAGAGCTTCTGTGTGGGAGGAACACCACCCTTTTTTTTAATAAAAGGGTGAATATGAGAAGTGGCTTAATGCAAAAGCTTTGAAGTGGTTCCGAAATATGCAGGGATATCTTTTGAAACGATAAATGGATTGTAGTATTTTATAGTTGTTGAATCCTTGGGAATATTTAATGGGTGGGAGTGAATGATTAATGTAATTAGTTTTTGTTCGTAATTATTAATTTATGGATTCCTTTGCAAAAAGGACCATGATATCCTGGTTGAAAATCGGAGGGTTGTAAGTTTGATCCTCATTGCCAACAATTGTCTGACGTGTAAAGTAAAGGGA
Organism: Troglohyphantes excavatus; assembly: GCA_963932185.1. Lineage (NCBI taxonomy): Eukaryota > Metazoa > Arthropoda > Arachnida > Araneae > Linyphiidae > Troglohyphantes > Troglohyphantes excavatus. Next base: position 36,772,300 of record OZ010670.1, on the reverse strand, counting down.
AGAAAAGAAAAAAATCAGCATGAAACTTTCATCAAAATTTTGAAATTGAAGATTTTATGCTGCAACTGACATTTTTAAAAAGATTTAAGAAATTAAAGGTTTTTGTTTCAGTATCTTTCATAAAACTTAAAAAAAAAAAAAACTTAACATATTTTTTTCAATTTTCAATAATGAAGGGAAAATACAGATATTTTAAAGGTTTTATGCATAAAAATTAAAAAAACAAACATTTTTAATATCCTTGGGCCACCGTGGCCGAGTGGATAAAGGCGTCAGCTGGGAATCAGAGGATTCCTGGTTTGAACCTGTGCGAAGGACTTGACAAGGAAAAGTTAAAAAAAAAGTAGTAATCTTGTGATCGGAGAGTTGCCAGCTTCGCTATAAAATACTAGGAAAGTCGTCCAGAACATCCACAAAAATTATCGGCGTGTATACGGGACAGGTGCACGATAAATCTTATTGGGGTTCAAAATCCCGACGTCTATTGAAGGCGTAGTTCAGCTGTTGCTTACGTCATCTGACCATGGTTCAAAAATCGCATCGTTCCCGGGTCTTTCCTTCGGGATAGGCCCCGAACCATCGCCAATTGCCCACTGTGCAGCTCTATTGCGACGTTAATTATTCAAACAAAATCAATATCCTTTATAAAAGTTTTAATTTGACAATTTTGGTGAATGTTTTATGCTGACTTTTTTGTGTGGGCAGGTACATGTTATGTCTTTTATGGTCTGCGCGGTGGCGAGGTACTTAATTCGGCTAGCAATCACAGGATTGCGTGTTGGAATCGGCATGACAGTTTGACAGAATTTAAGATGAAATGATATCGTGATCGGAAAGTTGTCATATTTGTTCCTAAACTACAAAAAGTCGCTTGAAACTATACTAAGTTACCATCGCCGTGTATTCTGGACTGATTCATGTTAATTCTGATCGGGGTCAAATGTTCTGATGCCCATTGAAGTTTCGTCGGGTGTTAGCTCAGATGTTGTCCTCGTTATCTGACCATGGTTAAAAAATACGGGGCAATGTTCCTGGGTATTTTCTTCGAGATATCATGCCTACTGTACATCTCTAGTGCAAGGTTAATTAACCAACCAATATTTCGTGGTCCAAATGTCCTTTAGTAGTGTGAAAGTTTGGAGAGTGGGGTGTCAGTTTGGGTGATGTGTTTGTCATAAGTCCACCATTTATATTAAGATTTTGTGCTCCTGTTTCTTGCCTTTGGTATAGATCTCAAAACTTCGCCATTAGCCTTTGTGAAGCTTTAGTGCGGCGTTAATTAAACTAACCAAGCGAAATCAAATGGTTTGGTTTGGTTAAATAACGTCGCACTAGAGTTGCACAGTGGGCTATTGGCGACGGTTCGGGGTCTATCTCGAAGGAAAGACCCGGGGACACATACACATTCACACACACATTCATTCATACCTGCAAATCGTTATTTTAGAACCATGGTCAGATACCTGAACTGGCACCCAACGCCTTCAATAGACGTCGGGACTTCCGAAATCAAATGAAATTTTATTTCAATTTCAATTTGAACAATTACTGATCAATTTAAATATTTCTTTTACACCTCAGACCTAGCTTTAGAAAAGATACTAGCATTGTAATTTCAGTAATGCTTAATTGTAACTTAATTTTGAGATATTATAACGATCAATATATGTTATAATAATGATCAATATATGTTATTAAGACGTTTTGATTCCAATCATCAGCCCTTAGAAGTTGAGGCATTTAAAAAGTCTTTGAAGAAAAACAGTCGATGTTTTGTACTATTATTGTTAAAAGTTTACTAGTCTAAGATGAATGATTTGAATTGTACAGCTAAAAATACTCTAATAAAGTTCAGATAAAAAGTTGATTAAATTAGTATTATTATTTAGGAATATATAGCTTAAGATTTGTCACTTTATCTTAAAGGTATTTAGGTAAGGTCTTAAAAGTATTTAAAGAAATATGATGAACATTTAGCCATTGTACAACTAATTGGTAGCAATAAGAAGAATATGTTATACATGAATTAAAGGAAAAGTATTTAAATGTTATAAATAATTATTAAATTTTAAGTTATATTTAAAAAAAAATTATAATAAATATAAGTTAAAAAAAAGTCATAATAATATTACACTCGATTTGTTAGAACTTGATGGAACTGATTTAATTACTGAAAATCAACAATAAAAAATAATTTTGTCTAACATTTTCTAAACATCACTTTTACACTACTGATTCTCCTTTCTTCCATATTTAGTATCAAATTATACTCGGTTAACATAAGTGTTGTCATATTGAAATGAATTCGCAAAGATTGGAATTTGGTAGAAAGATAATTTAGTACTACTTATTTGTATTTTACTACGTATCATCCTAATGTGACAAAACACGTTTTGATTGTTAGCTTTAAATAAAAATAATTAAAATAAATATTTAAAAATTATTTTTACTTTTCAATATCTAGCGTTTGCTACTGTTATTTCCAAAATATTTTCCTTTTATTGAATAAGTATTTATAAAATATTTGATATTGTAGTATATCACGCCTATACGGTTCTAATCCAATCTCATAACTCAGCAGATCCGCCCTTTCATGCCGGCGCATCCCTTTCACATCGTCTGCACTTTCAGAGATCTCAACTCTAGCTCCTCCCTCATCAGCAGACGAGAAGCGGACTAAAGATAAGAAATGATTCCCTATATTCGACGACTATTGCGTTCTTTTTCTCTCTTCTGGAAGTTCGCAGCTCTTGCAATAAACGAAGAGAAGTTCGAAAGCTTCAGTTCTTCCAGGTGTTCGAAACAAGGGGGACGAGAAGAATAAGAAATATGCTAATTAGGGGTGTAGAGCGCTCGCAGCGCCTCCTTTGGGTGTCCCGAGGGAGGCAGGGCCTGCTGAATTCGAAATTTTGAAGAGTGTTCCAAAAGGTGTTTGTTCGTAGTGGGAACTTTTTTGAATTGAGTTTTGGGTAAAAATTCACTATACGGTCACCCTTGGCGACTTTTTCAAAATCTCGCAAAAAGTCGCCATTTTGGCGACTTTTTGAAACAAAGGGTTGCTGCAATTCCTTGTCGGATCGGAAGGGGGTTGCCATTTAAAAAAAATTATGTGAAATGTGAAAAAGTCGCGCCAAGGGTGACCGTACAGTAAACCTGACCCGAGTTTTGTTAAGTGTATTAAAGAGTTTGTGTGAAATGGTTTTAAGACTGGTTATGATTTGGAAAATTTTGAATATAGACATAATATTAAGCTCATAAAACCTATCCGAACATCCCGAAAGTGTTATCCGAAAACGTTATTATCCTGAACTTATACATGAAAACATCATGTAACTAGTTTCTTTTAAATATTAAATAACCAAACAATACCAAAATGTAATAAAGGCCCCAATTAGTTTAAGCGATAACTACACATTTGAAATGGATAGTTGTTATTCAAGATTCCATAAAAATGTCCTTGGAGCTTATATTTTGATGAAGTAAACATAAAGTTGTGTAACGTTTCTCCTTGGATATATTTTAAATGAGCAACTCACCAAATCTTCCGTAAAACATTCCAAAACACAACATTGACCAAATCACGCGTGTAATACATACATCAGCCCATAAAAAAACACTTAGTAGGTTGACAATGGTATGTCGCGTCGAATAGAACATTTGTACCGAATGAGGGAGGAAATGAGTAAAAAAAAATAGGCATACGCTGGCCTGATTAACCACAGAAATTTCATTATTAATCGACATGGCGAATTCATCTTCCAGAGATTACTGATATCCAAAAAAGAGAAGGCTCACTGTTAAAAATAGGTACTGAAAAATGAGTAAAATTTACTCTATTTTTGAGTACATACGATGCCTATAATAGCTTCGAATACATAAGTTTCACTTTTAAAAAAGACATGTACTCAAAAATGAGTAAAAATGAATAAAAAGAGCAGTAGCTTGCTTACATAGTCTGCCTTCATAAATCACTTTCAATAAATTTCAACAATTACAACCAAGACTTAGCGGGAATCGAACCCATATCCTCAGGCACTGCAGTCCAATGCCTTATCCGTTGTGTTATTAGGGCGACGAGAAGAAATTATAAACAGAAGAAAAGTTAGAAAAGTATGCCAAAAGAATGGGAAGTAAGGTAATTCAGTTTCCATTTAAGCAATCGACATCAAATAACGTGGAAAACCATCTTCTGAACAACTATTTTAAGTTCGTTCGGTCGCTTTGTGAAGGTGACTTGAACAGAAGCTGAGATAAGCAATATTAAATTATATTGCTCATTTTTGAGAAAGTACGATTACTTACATTTGAGTACGCCATCGCTCATTTACGATGCAAGTGTACTCAGAGGAAAACGAGTAGGTTTATTTACTTTTTTTTAAGTACCTTTTTTTCTCACTTGCTGACTACACTGTTAAACGTACTCAAAATTAAATATACTTAATTTTGAGTACATTCGACGCTTATCATAGCTCAGAATGCATAAGTTTCATTTTTGAAAAAGACATATACTCAAAAATGAGTAAAAATGAATAAAAAGAGCAGTAGCTTGCTTACATAGGCTGCCTTCATAAATCACTTTTAATAAATTTCAACAATTACAACCCAGGCTTATCAGGAAGCGAACTCATATCCTAAGCCATCGCAGTCCAAAGAAGCTTCGATTAGCAATATTAATTTACACTGTTCATTTTTGAGAAAGTACGATTACTTAAATTTCAGTACGTCATCGCACATTTACGATACAATTGTACTCAAAGAAAAACGAGTAGGTTCAGATACTTATTTTAAGTACTTTTTTTTACAGTGCTTAACAAGAGCGGATGCAAAGCATTTGCGAGTCAAAACAATATAGGTACAATGTGGATTTTCCCCACCTGATTTGTTTTTAATAATAAGTAAACTTAAAAAAAATTCATTAAATAAATCTAAAATAAAGTTTGGAGTTAAACAACCACATTTAGATTCTTACCTGTAGCAGTCATTAGAATTTTATGTCCAGAATGTATCTTCATCAGTTTTGATCTAAAATAAATGAACTTTTATTAAACATTGATTATTACATATTAATTGCATATAAATGTGTGCGATCTTTATATTTAGTACAGTAAGTATTTTTTATTACATACTAAATTAAATATCCTAAGTAAAAAGTAAAGAAGTTAAAAAAGTTAATATAAAAAATATCAAACATTTATAATTTTACACTGTATATAATATAATTTTCTCTACATGGTTTAAAAACTATTATGTCTAGTATACTTCTAAGTACAAATGAAAAAAAAAACCAGAAATTTTTTAAATTTTTTTGATCGTTTTTAAAAGGTACTTTAGGTACAATTTTATTTTTAAAAAAATGTAAAATGGTATTTAAAAGGTTATACACTCAAAATAATGATCAACAACGGGTTTATAGACCTCTAAAGTAGGAAAAGTTTTATACTTTATAAACAACTAGCATTATAGTTTGAAGTTTCTTTTATCCTAGAAGAAGAGAAATTTATGCATAATATACGTGTATGTTTGAAATATTGATACGCAGATGGTAATTTTTTTTATTAAAATCAAACAGACTTGTTTACATTCACACTATTTATAGCTGGTCGTTACGATATTTATTGGATATTGGACTTTATGTAAATATGATGTACATCCTGTAATCGTGTAGATCCGTTTATAAACATTGTTATTTTTCACTGTGGGACGTTGAATTTCTACTTTGTTTCTGTTAGCTTGTAATTGCTATATTTTGTTGAGTTATTTATAAAAATAAGTGTTCGTTATTAAAATATGTTTAACGTATAATATCTATTCTACACGAACGAGTAAAACGCGTGTGAGATGATCGGTTATTGGAGAACTCATACCACGTGGTATGATTTATCGAATCATCGAGAACCTCACTCGCGTTTTACTTGTTCGTGTAAAATGGGCTTAAAACTGATTTGTTGTCCATGATTTGATCAACAATACTTTTATATGTTCTTTTCCTTTTAATGCAAAACTTTGAATAAAATCTTCAAACTTAAATAGTAATTTCTTCCTTTTACTGTCTTCAATACGAATCATATTTCTCTCTAATTTTATTCTATTCCTTTTCACTTGTTAATATTCCCCAATGGGCATTCAATTTTTTCTTAATTGTGTTTCTCTAAAATAAATAAAAACATTATCTTATAAGTTGTTCTATTCGACAATCACTCGTTTGAAAAAAAATAATAATATTTTATTATTCCCACACTAAAAAATACGATTCAAATACATATTTCCCATGAGTTCTCGTTTTATTCCCCAACATGAATTTCAAACTCAAATTAATCGATTATACGTACTGCAAATTTAACGATTCAACCTCCTTTGCTCGAATTCAAACACAAAAAATAAGTAAAAAATAAAAACGGTCCAATTAGATTACAATAAAAAAAAAACCTAATTCTATTTCAAATAACTCAAAAATGCGAAAGAATATTTTTTAATTATTTTATCATTATCAAATTCCGAACAGAAAAACATTCCTTTCATCTTTTTTTCTTCCCTTTTTAATCTCAAAAAATGACATCGAAAAAAGCCGGCACTGACACCAAATCAGTGGTTTAATGAGGCAGTGAAAATCCTTGAGATCACTAGCCGCCTGTCTTTTAAATAACTTTCCCCTGCAGCAGCACTTGATGAGCTCAACTCTACTCTATCAAATTTCTTTGTTCGACGCCATCTTTGTTCGCGTCGTTTTTTCCCCCTTCAGTTCTTCTTTCATTAACCCTAACTCAATTTAAAGGCAATTTTCAACTACGGGACAATTTAATCTTTTTTTTTTGTTCTCTATATTTTTTCCTCTTGCCTTTTGAGAGAGATATTATATGGTGCTGTGTCTTTTCTCTCTCTCACGATTTTTACTTATTTCTCGTGGCAGTCTATTTATTAATAATGTATGCAAATGAGCTTGATCATTAGCATTGTGGCGTAATTTTGGGGCGAAGACTTCTCACCATTTTTTATTTTTTGGAAGTGAGGCATTAAATACTGGTTGGAAAAGGGGAAAAAGATTTACAGATTTATATTTCCCCCCTTTTTTTTTCCTTCTTTTTTTTTCAGTCACACCCAAAATAAAATGCCCTTGATTCTAGAAAATATGATATATTTATGATTTCAGAATGAAATAATTATTGAGTCGGATCATTATTCTAAATATCGGACGGAATTGTGTAATAAATCTGGGTGAAAATGAAGAAAATACACCCACATAAGTTATCTTGCTTATCAGTAATTTATGAACAAAGAAACTGAAATCTAGAAATTATCAGAGTACTATAAATTACGAAATGTTCCCAAGAATATAATTATTTCTTGCTTCGTTGAATTTTTTATAACTCTATGAACAATTTTTGCAACTATTTTCATCATGAACTTAATATAATTCTTTAATAATGTATTGAGTTTATACTTATCAGTAAAATACAAAAACAAAGTTGTATGCATTAAATGAAATGTACTAAAAATGCTTCGTTTCAAGGGACATGTTAACACAATACATATTTTTACAAATTGTAGGGTGAACGGCTTTAAACATATACTAAAATAATCAATATTCTTCACTGATAAAACACTTTAGTTTAGTAGAATAATTTAATAAAAAAAATTAGATTTTTTAAATGTTATTAACTTATTTATACACATTGAAACTGTCATATAGTATTTAGAGTTTTTTCAGTTTAGTTTTGATAAATTATTTTTATTATCATACTAGCTAAAGAACCCAGCGTTGTCCGGTCTTTACGCAGTATTCCCCGTGGCGCCATCTGGAGGCTTTACTAAGAAATTCTCTCTGCTTTAAGGGGTGCAAAAGTGGGACGGAAGTCGTTTTTCGAAATCTCATTCAGACAGTGACTTTCCTCCGAAGATGGTTTTCTGCATTTTTTTATGTCGATTGCTTAACTGGAAACTGAGTTATTACAATTATCTTACTTCCCAATCTTTTGACACACTTTTTTAAAATTTTCCCCTGTTTATAACTTCTTCGCGTGGCCCTGGTAATACAACGGGTAAGTACTGGGCTGCGGTGTCTGAAGATCTGCGTTCGATTCCAGGTAAGTCTTGGCTGTAATTGTCGATATTTATTGAAAGGGATTTATGAAGACATCCTATGCAAACTAGCGTATGTTCTATTTTAATTCATATTTAATCATTGTATTCATTTTAGAGTTCATGTCTTTTTCAAAATTGAAACTTATGTATTCGTAGCCATGGTTGGTTGGTTTGGTTTGGTTAATTATCGTCGCACTAGAGCTCAAAGTGGGCTATTGGTGACGGTTCGGGGTCTATCTCGAAGGAAAGACCCGGGAACACATACACATTCACACACACATTCATACCTGCACCTCGCTATTTTAGAACCATGGTCAGATGACGAGGAAACACCTGAACTGGCACCCAACGCCTTCAATAGACGTCAAGACTTTGAACCCCGATCAGATTTATCGTTCACCAGTCCCGTATACACGCCGTTAATTTTTACGGATTTTCTGGACGACTTTTCTAGTATTTTGTAACGAAGTTGTCAACTTTTTACTTTTCTTTGTCAAGTACATCACTTGGCATCGAACTGGGAACCTTCGTATTCCTAGCTGATGCCTTTAATCGCTCGGCCACGGAGGCCTTATTCGTCGCCATGATAAGCATCGAATGTACTCAAAAATGAGTATTGTTTTTACTTATTTTCGAGCACTTATTTTAACAGTGCACTGTTTGTCTTTGTCAAGTCCATCACCTGGCATCGAACTGGGAACCTTCGTATTCCTAGCTGACGACTTTAACCGCTCGACCACGGAGGCCTTATTCGTCGCCATGATAAGCATCGAATGTACTCAAAAATGAGTATTGTTTTTACTTATTTTCGAGCACTTATTTTAACAGTGCACTGTTTGGATACTAGATATCCATGGAAGCCCTGTGATACGTCAGGAGGTATCCACACAGTCACGCTTCCCCTACGAAACGTGCGCGACGGATGATCCCTCAAAAAAGCCTGACGAGCGCCGGACGGATTGATTTCTGACGGAAGTCCGAAATATCGGATGACGCAGGGGGGTGGAGTGGAAGAAGCGTGTCGATTGTTTTCGGTTCAAGTGCCCCGAAATCGGAAGGAAGTCCCGCTTGAAAAGCGGAGGGTCCCGGAATGGTAAATGAGACAGACAACCCTGTCTCATTTTTCAGACGATATTTTGTTTGAAGGACCCCCCCATTGGGGGTGATTATAGTGTCAGGGGGAAGAGCAAACAATCATTTAGAGGATGGTTATAAGGGACAGGATGTGTTTGTTGCTAAAGGGGTGGGGGCGGATGGCTCTAATGAGGCGGAATCTTGTGAGAATGGGCAATTGGGTTTGGTTGTTTATGTTATGAAATATTGTTGAAAATGTATTCTTATAGATATGTTGAGATCATATTTCATCCTGTCCAAGCTTTGATGTATAAATCTAAAAAATAATAGAGAAAACAATTCTTAGATTTTAGTTTAAAACTTTGGACATGAATTGAATCAGTTTTTTAAAAAAAGCTCCTTGATTCTGGATGAGTCAAATGTATACTATCAAATGATTCTAAATGAGCCAAATGTATACAACCAAATGAATCTGGATGAGCCAAATGTGTACTGCCAAATGATTCTAAATGAGCCAAATGTATATTACCAAATGATTCTAAATGAGCCAAATATATACTTCTAGATGATTCTGAATGAGACAAATGTATACTACACGTGATTCTAAATAAGCCAAATGAATACTATCCAATGATTCTAAATGAGCCAAATGGCTAAATGTATACTACCCGTGATTCTAAATAAGCCAAATGAATACTATCCAATGATTCTAAATGAGCCAAATGGCTAAATGTATACTACACGTGATTCTAAATAAGCCAAATGAATACTATCCAATGATTCTAAATGAGCCAAATGGCTATATGTATACTACCAAATGATTCTGGATCAGCCAAATATAGTACTACTAAATATAACAGGGGATGTCGAGGGTTTGAGTTTTAATATGAACGATAGAAGCAGAGGTCAGGAGTTTAAATTAAACAAATAATATTTTTATAGGGAAGGGGGAAAACAATTTTACTATAATAGGGTCTTTGACAAATGGAACAACTTGCCAGTGAATGTTGTTAATTGTATAGGAGTAACGGATTTTTAGAAGCAGTTTCATATTCATTTGGGAAATAGTTAGAAGTACTAACAGAACCAGTCTTGTTGGGCCTTGAACTACTTTTTGGTCGTTAATATTTGTATTTGTGTTAGTCGAAGAATATGAGGACCCCAAAAATTCAAAGCTCGAATTTGGCTTGTTAGACATGGTTTCAAAATGGCATTTTTAAAAATTACTATACCAGATTTTTTGTAGGTGTTCTTATGATAAAGTCTTGTTGCATACCAAATGTGACGAAATTCAGTCTAAAAGTTTTAGTTGATTGAAATAACGTCCCACTAGAGCATAACTGTTTATTTACAACCGTTCGTGATCAATCACGTAGAAAAGACCTAATTAAACTGCCTCGTAATTTTGAACTATTTCTAGATGACAAAAACTTTCGCAGAACTGTCAAGGTTAGGAAATTTATTGACCGATCATCAGCGAGGTCCTGCTTCAACTCGACCTTTCGGCGCTTCAACTGTTAGTCCGTAAATTGTTTGTTAAGCAGTCACGACCAAACGCTTATTCGAATTTCTTCAAATTTGGCAGGAATGTTACTAAGTCATTAAATCGACGTTTATATTATATATATTTCTGGTCGTGAGGTCTATAGTTCCCAGAATTACAAGTTACATGATAAATTTTACATATACTAATCCCTATACATAACGAATGTTTCTTCAGTAGACGAAAATAGAACACATAACACTTCGTATAAGAGTTCGGTCTGTACCAACCAGGCCATCGCGGGCCCCAATTAGTTTAAGCGATAACTACACAGTTGAAATGGATAGTTGTTATTCAAGATTCCATAGAAATGTCCTTGGAGCTTATATTTTAATGAAGTAAACATAAAGTTGTGTAACGTTTCCCCTTGGATATATTTTAAACGAACAACTCGCCAAATCTCCCGAAAAACATTCCAAAACACAACCTCGGCCAAATCACGCGTGTAATACATACATCAGCCCATAAAAAAAAATCGCCAAGGATTTCATCAGCAACGCACCCTGCCAATTCACTCTCTAGCTACCGAAACAAATCCAAGGAAAGTTCCGACCCATCAAACCCGGTTGACTGACCTAAAAGTCCGAAAATGAAAGTCTGAAAAATGTCTCTTGTTTTCGGAGGAGAAAAGATGAGGAGGAGGAGGAGGAGGAGGAGATGAGGAAAAATCCAGAAAAGAGAGAGAAACTTCTTCCTCTGTTCCGCTCTTCATCAGCTGTTAGAGACTAGATTTATGTGGGGTGATTTGGGACGATGTCTCTTTACGATATTTTTTTTATTATTATTTTTAGGCTTTTTTCTCTCCCCCCCCCCTTCTTCTTTTAAAGCGGAACTTATGAGGGGACGATGGAAGAATCGCAGTTTGGGTGGGTTAAGCGGCTTGGCCACTTATCGCTGCAATTGGCGGTTTCATGAAACTTAATTTAATTTAATTTGAACACAGTAGAATAATAGTTTTGTTAATTAACGTCGCACTAGAGCTGCACAGTGGGTTATTGCTGACGGTTCGGGGCCTACCTCGAAGGAAAGACCCGGGAACACATTCACACACACATTCATACATCTTGTTATTTTAGAACCATAGCCAGATGACGAGGAAACACCTGAACTGGCACCCAACGCCTTCAATAGACGCCGGGACTTTGGACCCCGATCAGATTCATCGTGCACCAGTCCCGTATACACGCCGTTAATTTTTGCGGATTTTCTTTACGACTTTTCTAGTATTTTGTAGCGACGTTGTCAACCCTCCGATCACAAGATCACTATTTTTTTTTTACTTTTCTTTGTCAAGTCCATCGCCTAGGATCGAACCAGGAATCTTTGAATTCCCAGCTGACGCCTTTAATCGCCCGGAAAGGAGGCCTAGTAGGCCAAGTAGAATAATGATACACATCGAATATTGACCACTCACAGGACCAATATGAGAAGATCGCAATAATGAAATATTATAATAACGATACAAACATTTATTACATGCAAACTAATCAAACGAATGGTACTTTCGTTATATGAGGCGTTCAGAGCTGTAGTGGATCTAGTCTATAAGTTTTAGTTTTGAGATAATCAAGGTAAAAGTTCATTAGCACTAGTTGAATTCTACAGTGTTTTAGAGGATAATAATACCAACTGTTAGAAAATAACTATAGCAGGGACTTGGTTCACTATGGTTCTGAAAATATACATCATTAACAAGTATTAATCCTCAACGAACAAATTTTTTATACCTTTGGAGTCGATATACTTTAGCTCTGAACGCTTCATATGTTGTTGTAAGAAGGGTCAACTATATTAGATTTTTCTAAATTGGAAAACTCATCGTATAAATGATAGGTAGTGTAATTATTTTTTAATTAAAGAAGTAAAAACCCAATAATAGCAATTTGCATTTTAGAAGGTTAAAATTTGGCGTAATATTTGCTTCAAATTTTTCTAATAATACAACAAAATTTTGTAAACAAAGTAACTGTTGCCATTCCGCATACAGAAAAACAGCGTTTTTCATCACCGCGTAAGTGAAATATATATATATATAAAGATACTTCCGGATTCGAATTGGGGAAATGCTTGCATTTTCGTTTTGATTTAGAATCTATGTTAAGTCATAGATATTGGGTCTGTTCAGCTTTCAAAAACGACCTTTGGAAGTATTACCCAACAACTGTCTCGATGCCTATGGGTTGTGCTTGAACCGAATTTGGTACTTAAGTACACTGAAAGTAAAGCGTATTGTAAATTAAAATAATATAAAATCCGATGAAAATACATCACAAACTTTCAAATGTCCATATTGGAAATCCACGCTTCTTGAAAGTTTCTTTTGATTTCGATTCAATAGACACCTTCTGCTATAACTGTGGTACGTATCTCTTTTTCTTCCTCTCAATCTTTTGTATCAATTGGGATTAAATACATTCGATTTTTTTAAAAATAACCTTTAACATGAATATGTGGATTAAATTTGGTATAATTTAAAAAATGTAGCGGACTCGTATCTTTTTCATCAAAATAATTCCTATTTTAGGCGTTATTGCCACTTTTAGGCAATTTTTCCGAAGATTTTTATGTTACCATAGTAAATTCAATTGTTAACATAAAAACGTTTTCATCAATACTCATAAAGAAAAATTGAAACCAAATATAAACAGCAAAATATTATGAAGACAAAGTTAACATTTCATAGGGAAAATATTTATCGAATGTTCGACATTAGCATAATCATCGTTTTCGCGTCCTCAATGGGTAAGTATTTTAAAAAAAGTCATTCAGGTAATTCTGTCCAAAAATATAGTTATTATTCAAATCGGTATTTTATTTAGATTTACTAAAAGTAAAAATATAGAACTATAAATTATATAAATATATAATATACAAAAGACATGATCAATAAAAATTGTATCAATGTAACGTTGTATGTTGAAAAAGTATTATCTTACTTGACGTAATCGCATTTAATAATTTTTTTATTTTTATAGCTTTTTAATTTGTTTATTTTTCAAAAAGTCTGCATGTTGGTTATTGTTAATTATATTTTGAGATTTTGTTACTGGAATGAATAAGAAATTAAATATTTTTCTATGAAATAGTTAAAAGTTATCCGAAAATGAATAAATGAGTTTCAATTTTGAAAAACACATGTACTCAAAAATGAGTACAATGAGTGGATGCTTGCCTACACAGGCTGCATTCATAAATCATTTTCAATAAACATCGACAATTACAACCAAGTACTATCGGGAATCGGGTCCAGATCCTCAGCATCGAAATCCAGTGCCTTATTTGTTTAACTACCAGGGCAACTTTAAATAAGTTATAAACAAAAGAAATGTTATAAAAAGTGGGCCAAAGGTATGGGAAGTACGATAATTGAGTCGCAATAACTCAGTTTCTGTTTAAACAATTGAAATGCATCTTCTGAAGTTCTATTTTATGTTTGTCAGGTTTCATTAAGATCACTTGAACAGAAGATGAGATTAGCAATATTAAATACCATTGTTACTTTTTGAGAAAGTACGGTTACTTGCATTTGAATACGTCACACTCCCGTTTACAATACAATTATACTTAAAGATAAACGAATAGGTTAAGATACTAATTTTTAAGTACTTTTTATTACAGTGGGGTAAAAACAATTATACGTGTTTTCTGCGCAATCACTTTGGGTAAACAGTCACCTTTTCCCCTAATCCATTTAATTACTATAAAAATAAACAACTACATTTTGAACCCTTAAAAATAGTTATCACATCCAAAATCAATATCGAAAAAAATATATCAAACCCTTCTCCACACGACGTCACCTTTCATTGTTGTCAACAACAAACCCGCCCCATCTCGCCAAATCACACATTGGCGTCGTCCAGTCTGACCCTGTATCCAATCCCGGCAACCCTACGAAGACGATCCAGATGAGGCAGAGAGAGAGGGGGAGGAGAGGGGGGGGGCGCTAAAGATCACATACCCAAAAGTCTGGTCATACATATTTATGAGATGCAAATGCGAAGAGAGAAGACTACTGCTCCCCTCTCTCTCTCTTCGCTCTCCAACCCCCCTGCACACACTTACAGGAAGCGCCCCCCCTTGCCCCCTCTCCCCCCCCCGTCCCCAAGATTACCCCCTCTCTCAAACGCACACACTGCTCTTCGCCGAAACAGTTTTCCAGAGACATCGAACTATCCCGGCTATTTTCTCTCTCTCTGACTTTTGCTCAATTGCAGATTTTCTCGTTTTTTGAGAGTTTTTCCTGTGCCTCTTATTAATATTTCTCGTGTATGCTTTTAAAAACCTTTTCTTTCCTCCCCTTGGTTTTTAAAGGGGACGTGTTTTTATTTATGTGCTTCTTCTAAGTCGTGTTTGTTAGTTGGTGTTTTTTTTTTTTTTGAAGTTTTAGTTGGACTCCGATCTGAGGCCCATTAGGTTGAAGAGGTGGAATTAGATGCGGAGGAACGGACCAGAAGCGTGATGTGTGAATGTTTCCAGCCGATTTTTTTTTTGCCTGAAAAAAAAAAGTTTGACGTGTTTGCGATGTTTTTTTTTTTTTTAAGGTGCTTTTCTGTGTAGTTTGAGTGTTAAACAAGCGAGGCAAATGAGAGTTTGTTTTTATGTCAAAGAGGAAAGTTTTTATTTCTCGAATGATTTTGGTGTAATTGAAAAGTTTGAAGACGAAAACAGATATATTTATTTAAAAATATATACATTTTAAGATGTTTGGAAAAAATTCCGGACTTTCATTTGTAGTGCATTTAGTGAGTAACATTAGAAGTTGTCGGTGAAAAATTCCTTTTTATTAACCGCACAGCTAGAAAAATCAGAATAAAAAAGAAACCTTTGTTTAAAACTGCATTTTTTTTAAACGAATTCTTTTATTTATGAACTTTTCAGCTTTATACCTTAAAATGTCTTCCATAAAAACTGCTAACAAGAGATTACTGGTAAAACCTGACTACGATCTCATTATCTAGTGCGCGCGCATGTTTCAAATCGAATCCTTAAGTTGTCATTGGTCACATGATTTGAATCCGTATTCCGAGTCCGTTATTCATAATAGCTCGAGAAACCGGATTATTAAATAATTGAGTACATTGGAATTGCAAATAAAACTGGAGTTTTTCAGAAAATTTAGGTAACTGCAGAAAAAATAGATGCAATGTGCACCTGCTAGATGCAATGTGCAACTACTAGATGCAACGTGCACCTGCTAGATGCAATGTGCACCTGCTAGATGCAATGTGTACCATCTAGATGCAATGTGTACCTGCTAGATGCAATGTGCACCTGCTAGATGCAATGTGCAGCTTAGATGCAATGTGCACTCTGCTTTAAACTTCAATTCAGAATTATTTTTGAAATTATAATTTTTGATTTTATTTAATACATTCATATTAAAAGATAACACCTAAGGCGATAATGAAATTAAATATAATCAATAAACTTGTTAGTAAATATATTTTTAGGTATCATAAAAAAATTAGTATTAATAATTCACTTGTAGTAGGTATTAAATCGGACTTACAATTCCATATAATATTCTGTATGGTAGCTGTCGATAATAAGATATTTATATTTTTATTTTTAAACATATTATATTTAATTTGGATACATAATAATAAATCATAAAATTAACTACATTTTTTTAGATAATTTGAAATTTTAATTTCTAAGATGTACATCTAATGATGTGATCTTTGCACACTTCATAATCAGTAGCGACAAACTGCATGGATTAAATTATTGCTTTTTAATCCGATTGCTAAAATAAAATAAATAAAAATCGCAATTCTCCAATAATCCAAACTCTGAGCTATTTCAGTAATGCCATTTCATCTTTCCTTTCATCCAAACAATGAGAAATGGCGCAACCCTTCCCTTTCAGAAATATCCAGCGATCTTTCATATTTCAGAAACTCCCGACCAAGATTGTGAGAAGCCGAACAAATCTGATTGGTTACGGAGAGAGCGTCGCTATGGCAACCATACCAGCCGATTTGTCAAAAGTCACAACGGCGAATTTTTTGAGGGTGTCAAATGCAGGCGAGACCGAATCTGTTGGTTTCATATTTGGAGATTATTTTTAAGTGTATTTATTTCGAAGGGATATTTTTGGTATATCTCTCTTTGTTCAGCATAAATTTTTGTTATATATCTTTTTGTTCAGCATTTTTTGGTATATATGTTCAGTATTTGTTTTGGTATATATCATTTTGATATATTTATCTTTGTTCAACATTACTTTTGTATATATCTCCTTGTTCAGCATTTTTTTGGTATATATCTCTTTGTTCAGCATTTTTTTGGTATATATCTCTTTGATGAGCATCTCTGGTAATATCTCATTGTTCAGAAGTTTTTTGGGCTTATATCTATTCTTTTATTTTGATGGTTGTTCTGCATTTTATTGATATATCTCCCTTTGTTCCGCATTTTTTTATATATATTTTCAGTATTTTTTTGTTGTTATATATCGTTTTGTAAAGTATTTCTTTTGGTATATTTATCTTCATTCAGCATCTTTTTGGCATATATAAGATATAAATAAGATAAATAAAAATATACGTAGAAAATTTAGAAGTTTATAGCATGAATTTGTTAGCCTATATGGGTAATGTAAGATTTTACTAGACAACAATAAACTAAAAGTACGGGCTTTTAGACTATGATACCCTTGCCGTACGACGTTAATAGATTATATTAAGATTAAAGTATGAATTTATTAAACTATAAAGAGTATTTAGTATTAATTTATTAAACTATAATGAGCTTATAGTACGAATTTAGCAGCTTATAAACGTTGAGTACAAATTTAGCTGAAGGCACAAAGTATGGACTAAAATGTTAATATGCTATGTTACGAATTTACGACAAGTACGAATTTAATAGATTATTAATTGTATAACTGTCATTGATAAGAAGAGGATAAATTATTAATTTATCTCCCCTAATAAAGATTTTTTATGAATTACAGTTACAAAAGTGAAAATATAGTTCACCATTCCTGTATTTTTTCTCTATTTTTGACACCCACACCTCCATTGCTTTGCATAAATACCTGAAATTTTTTATTCACGATAAAAAGTACTAAATGAACAATGAAGCGTTTATGGATTTTCTATATAAATATTATCCAGTATCTCAAAAGGTTAATCCCTTATAAGTGAAACTCAAAAGGGATCGCACTTCTTAAAATATATTAACTTCCATCAATCCCCACTTTAAGTTCCCTAATATTCCCAAACGATGCATTTATATTCAAAATCTTAATCGCATCCAACAGCGCGCGTATCAACCGCAACCGCTGTCACATCATTCGCTAATGCATGCAATAAACTGTCACCAGTTACACCATACAGCGTGACGACAAACATTAGCGTCACAATAACGTCATAGACGTTACTAAACCACATATGGACCTGTTGCAAGTCCGAAGAAGTTACACACATATATTAATTTATCTCCCCTAATAAGGACTTTTTATGAAATTCACTTACAAAAATGAAAATATAGTTCACCATTCCTATATTTTTTCTATACTTTTGGCACCCAAATTTCCATTGCTTTTCATAAATACCTGAATTTTTTTATTCATAATAAAAAGTACTAAATGAACAATGAGGCATTTATGGAATTTCTATATAAATATTATCCAGTATCTCAAAAGGATAATCCCTTATAAGTGAAACTCAAAAGGGCTCGCACTTCTAAAAATATATTAACTTCCATCAATCCCCACTTTAAGTTCCCTAATATTCCCCAAACGATGCATTTATATTCAAAATCTTAATCGCATCCAACAGCGCGCGTATCAACCGCAACCGCTGTCACATCATTCGCTAATGCATGCAATAAACTGTCACCAGTTACACCAAACAGCGTGACGACAAACATTAGCGTCACAATAACGTCATAGACGTTACTAAACCACATATGGACCTGTTGCAAGTCCGAAGAAGTTACACACATATATTAATTTATCTCCCCTAATAAGGACTTTTTTTGAAATTCACTTACAAAAATGAAAATATAGTTCACCATTCCTATATTTTTTCTATACTTTTGGCACCCAAATTTCCATTGCTTTTCATAAATACCTGAATTTTTTTATTCATAATAAAAAGTACTAAATGAACAATGAGGCATTTATGGAATTTCTATATAAATATTATCCAGTATCTCAAAAGGATAATCCCTTATAAGTGAAACTCAAAAGGGCTCGCACTTCTAAAAATATATTAACTTCCATCAATCCCCACTTTAAGTTCCCTAATATTCCCCAAACGATGCATTTATATTCAAAATCTTAATCGCATCCAACAGCGCGCGTATCAACCGCAACCGCTGTCACATCATTCGCTAATGCATGCAATAAACTGTCACCAGTTACCACACACACACCAAACAGCGTGACGACAAACATTAGCGTCACAATAACGTCATAGACGTTACTAAACCACATATGGACCTGTTGCAAGTCCGAAGAAGTTACACACAAAAAAAATCCTATTGATATGGACTTTTCTTTGGACTTAACCCTCTATATTTTGAATATATAGAGGGGGGGGGGTTGAGGAAGTAAGCTTCCTGTATCGTTTGCAAAGGGTGGACTGTGACAATGGGGAGTTCTTTGGAATTAGCATAACAGTGAAATACAACACGGCCTGTGGGACCGTACAATGGTGTGAAGAGATATAGGAAGAGTAGTTTTGACGCATTGGGGTTGTATGGGATTTTCCATGGGAGTTGGACGGCGACGTGTTGTTGTATACTTACTCTTTTTGTAAAGGATAAAGTGTGTATGGAGACTATCGTGAGATTGGAAAGAAATATAAGGGGGGGGGGAGTGAAACAGATATTGTCGAGGGGGATCGGAGTGGGTTGAGACGTAAAAGTTGGTATGGAGAACGTTTTGGAGGGTGCTACAGTTTTTTTTGGATTGAAATATATTGAGGCGCACTACCCAAAAAATTGCAAAATTCACAATTTTTTTTTATTTGCTGAAATTATAGTTTGGAATATTCTAAATACGTTTGAGACCGTCTAGAACTGTATCTGTGTTTTTTAAAGAGTTATTTGAGTTTTTAAGCTGGATGTAGTAGTATGTTTTTCAAGGAACGAACAATGCATGTTGACATGTTGTTGTATACTTACTCTTTTTGTAAAGGATAAAGTGTGTATGGGGACTGTAGTAAGATTGGAATGAAGATCAGACTCAACACCAGTGAGGGCTCGGGTATGATTCCTGGCGTGCGAGTTGCGATCTGGTAATCGGAGGTTGTGCGATATGTTCCTTTCGTCCATCAAAATAATCTCTCGTAAAAAAGAGGACTGGTATACTTTAAATCCGTCGTGGTCCAAACTTCTCACTTCTAAGTCATATTAATCTCTTTAAAAAAATTATAAAACACTTAAAAATAAAACTTAATTTTATACTCATTTAATTTTAAATATAAAATTAAAAATATAAAAGTGATATTTTTTATTAGTTGGTTATATTTAAGCTGTATAGTTTCAAAACAAAATAAACACACATTTTTCGCAAAATCGTTTTTTTTTATAAATATTTTTTACAGTCCAGTCTTTAATGCACTACACCATCGTTCAAAGCAAATATCTGAACCCATTCTAAAAATGCATTCAAAATCAAGGTTTTAGATCCAAAAGTAAGTGGCTGTCAATTGTTTTTGGTGTCTTGTAAAGTTTATAAAAATGGATCTATTTGGGTTTAAAAATAGACGGCTTATAGACGGAAAATAGACGTCAAAAAGGTTTCTTTTTTTTAATGAAAATCTATGGTTATTCCATATACATATAAACTATTAAACCTTTTTGAGTCTTAAAACATGGAATTTAATACCGAAGTTAAAATATTTATTCCACATTCCAACGACATACGTGAAGAATTAAATTATTAATCCTCTAGGAATTATTTTGTATTAGATTGTGCTTTTCAGCGAAATATTTTCAGTTAAGAACATTCTCCATATTCACTAAATACCTCAATCGTTAAAAATACCCAAATACACTGAAATATAATTCAGTACCCAGTATATACCCAGTAATTCAGTATAATACCCGCGTACTTTCATGGTTACAATACAAAGATTAACTCTTTTAAGCTGTCTATAGCAGCCAATGGTGACCCTTTACAATACCGAACACATCACAACAAAATATCCTCAAAGAATTCTGTAATGCGATTTCCTGAGTTGACAGTCACTTTGTTGAGGAACTATCAGGGTGGTCCTGCCCCTGTTGATAGCTCAATTATTATAGTTATTTGTAGTTGATGGGTTTATTTGAATTGGGATTTATATTGGAATTCTTTTGTTTAAATATTTGTAGGAAAATGGAATAATATGTTAGAGACAATTTACGTATGTTGGACAAATAATGTTTTTTAACATTCAAAACTTTTATAAAATAAAGATGATTTGTTATAAAATTGGGAGTGAGGCATATTCAAAACTACATTTATAAACATTAGTCACTTTATTTAAATGAAGATCCAAACTTTTAGAAATAAACGGTAGAATTGGTTTAGAGTATATAAGCAGAAGTCAAAATATGCCACACTTTTAGCGAAATAATTTAAATTATATATTTGCTAATTTTTTTTTAGTTTTGGAGACTAGTGCGTTACAGAAAAACTAAATTAATTTGGATATGTCTTTTATTTGTTTGTTACGAATATGCAAACTTAATTAT
This sequence comes from Troglohyphantes excavatus, assembly GCA_963932185.1. NCBI lineage: Eukaryota > Metazoa > Arthropoda > Arachnida > Araneae > Linyphiidae > Troglohyphantes > Troglohyphantes excavatus. The sequence continues at coordinate 36,750,906 of OZ010670.1, read as the reverse complement.
ATATCTACTTAAAATATTTAAATAATTTACCAGATCCAGAAGTTACAGTGAGAGATCAGTAATGGTTTAGTTTGGTTTGATTAATTAACGTCACACTAGGGCTGCACAGTCGGCTATTGGCAACTGTTCGGGGTCTATTTTGAAGGAAAGACCGAGAAACGATACCTTGTATTTTTGAACCATGGTCAGATGACGAGGACAAAACCTGAGCTAGCACCCGACGCAACCTCAATAGGAATCAGGACATTCAACTCCGATCGGATTTATCGTAAACCAGTCCCATTATCTATTATTTGGACATATCAAATAAGTGAAACGAAAACAATAATGAAAAAATGCGCCAAAAAATTGAGAAATAAAACTATTTCAAGAGAGATTTTGAAAAGATTTTTCCACTTTGCTTTGCTCATTCTTCAATACTAACATCGTCTACATTTCTCAGAGCCTTACCCAATCCCCCCACAATTACACAGATCCTATTTCCACATTCCAACTCCCCACTCTCATTCTCCATTTCTTATTATGAAACCCAAGATTACCAACCTCCAAATCCGAATCAATTGTCCCCATTCACATCCCGAAAAAACCCACAAAAATCCCTCGAAAGAATCCCAAACTTATAATCAACTACCCGGGCAGTTATTCCAAATGAAAAGGGACCAGCAAGGGTGGTCCGGGTATGTTTATCAAGCCAACTTTCCAAAACATGAACTTGACAGATCCCGACACCTCGATCCCTAATCCCAGACAGAGGGGGGGGGGGGGGGGGAAGGCCCCCGAATATAATGTCCCCCCCCCCATACAGACGATACAGTAAGAAAGCTGGATATTTATTTATATTTGGTGTGTGGTGGTTTTTCGTCAGGGAACTTATGCGGAAGAATCTCCCTACCATATAGGGATTAAGGGTTTGAGTTGGACAATGCCCAGTCTGGAGCTACAACACTTGAAAGGTTTTGAATGGTTCTGTGAGAATGGGATTATTTTCACGGAAGGTGTTTGGTACGTCCCGTGTTTCTTGGTGGGTATTTTTTTTTTGCTTGAAAATAATCCATATTCTGGAAATTGTTGTCGGATCGTTTTTCATAACATGCGGAGCGGATGGAATGAAGGGTTTTGAGGTCTTTATAGAGTTCGGGTTTGGTGGTTGTCAAAATAAGTTTGGAGAGTAATTTTAGGGGTGGAGTTCCTATTTCTCGTGCGATCTTTTGATTTGTTTTTTTAACGTGAATATAATCGATTTATAATCGATTCAGGTACACTGTAAAAAAATATTTTATTAAAAAAACTGTTCTATATGATAAGAAAATACTAAAATGGGAACATATGTAGCATATGACATTTGTTTCGTTTTTTTTTTTTGGCGACGGAAAATTGCCGTTAAACATAGCATAGGGTTGCCAGATTGAAAGTCGCCACAAGAATCGGAAAATACCAACAATGTCAGGTGGGGTTGCCATACTATAAATTTATCGCTCCTATAAAACACGCCAAAAAAAAGTCGGGCACCAAATGTCCTATACTACATGTACCCTAAAAAGTTCCTAAATCTATGATGAGTAATACCTAGAACATGGTAAAATAAAACATAATTATCACCAAAACAAAGTTGGTAAATGAAAACAATTAATTTTAGACAATAAATACCTTTTAAAGTATCAAAGTTTTGATGCAGGAATGTAAAAAATAGGTACTTAAAAATGAATACTTGAACCTACTTTTTTTTCTTTGAGTACAATTGCATCGTAAATGAGCGATGACGTACTCAAATTTAAGTAAACGTACATTTTCAAAAATGAGCGTTTCATAATGCTAATCTCAGTATCTGTTCAAGTGATCTTAATAAAACCTGACCACTTAAAATAGTTGTTCAAAAGATGGTTTTCCAGATGATGTGATGTCGATTGCATAAATAGAAACTGAAATATTACATCTTAACTACCTTATCTGCCATTGTTTTGGCACATCTTTTTAACATTTATTCTGTTTATAGCTTCGTAATATCGCGAAGGTAGTTTAACGGATTAGGCACTGGACTGCTGTGAAGAGGTTCTGGGCTCGATTCCCAATAAGATTTTGGCATATGTGAATGCTTTAATACCTACTTTCATTAAAAAAATTTGTTATATAAATATTCCACAAAAAATGCTCAATTGTGAAATATTAGTAACGCCCTTTTTACTTCTGCCTTGCCACTTTGAGATAAGGTCCAGCGACACTAATTTTGCTCATAATGATTGCAAATGTACGAACCTTTCAACCATTCAAATTTGATTATTCCATTTTAACTTTCAAATTCAGATACGACTCCTATCATACCTATTTTGATTCAAACAATGTGTTACAAAAATATGTCATAGTAATATTCTTTTTCCAGTTTTTCCAGAAACCATACAAATGAAAACGATTATCAAATAGTGAAAATATTGTAATCAAACATAAAAATTACTCATTTAAATAAATGTAAACTAAATAGGTTTTTGAAGGACTAAAATAAATTGTATATACAAGATATGCATGAATATAAATGTGATAAAAAGTAATTGTGATAAAGATTGGACAGCTGAATAACCAATAATATATTGAAAATTGCTTGAATTACATAAAGAAATATAAGATTTTTTTTTTGAAAAATGCTTGAATTACATAAAGAAATATAAGATTTTTTTTGAAAACTATTCATAGAGAAATTACATATATTAAGAATGGAAGAGTGCAGAATCCGGCACAAAGGCGGACAACGTTAACTTGCTATTCGTTTTACAGTAACCTTCATAACAAGTAGCTAACACTTTAAAATCATGTGTTAACTTCTTACAAACCAGCCGACGCGCAAATAACTTGAGCTAATTTGCAAATGAATACCAAGTACCTTACTGTGGTGCATCAAAAACCGCTTCACAGCGCGCCAGATCATTTTATACGTCACAAGTGCGAAGACATCGGAAAAAAAAAATCGCCACATTTTTCATACAAAATCCTTTGTGTCGAAACACGATGGAAAAAACACTGTCTTATTCAATTCCGTATTTGCACATAAAAAAAATCCACAATGCAGTAGCGTGAAGGGAGCAAAAGAAATGATTGTGCAAGATTGAAAAAGAACTATATAGATATGCAAATCAAATCTTGAGAGTTGTTTGCAAACGATTCTCACATATTTCGGGGCGGTGTTGCCACTTTTGTGCTGGGATTCTTTTTTTTACCGCGCTTTTTTACTGCGTATTTATTCATTGGTGGTTTCTTTAAAAAAATAAAAACGCCCTTAGTTATTTACTTTTTTGAAGTGTTCTGGGAGTGTTTAAGAGGAAATGATTGGTGGGGTGGATAGGAGAAGAGCTTTTGTTAGATTTGGATTGGTTGAAGCGCGGGTTTGCAAAGACCAATTGAGGAAGGGGCCTCGGTTTCCACCTGTTGTGACAAGGGATAAGAATTTAAACGTAAATTTTTTCGTTTTATTAGTGACGCACCATAACCATTGAGGTCATATCTAAATTTTCAAAGGATTTTTATATTTTTTGTATCACTGGTACTCAATAGGTACTGAAAAATAAGTAAAATGTACTCATATTCTAGTACATTCGATGCTTATCATAGCTTCGAATACATAAGTTTCATTTTTGAAAAAGTCATATACTCAAAAATGAGTACTATGAGAAATAACAGCAAAAGCTTGCCTACGAAGGCTGCCTTCCTAAATCACTCTCAACGAATATCGAAAATTATAACTACGACTTACCGCGAATCAAACCCATGTCCTCAGGGATAGCAACCTAATGCCTAATCCGTTATACTACTAGGCCAACGTTTAGAAGTTATAAATAGAAGATGTGCCAAAAGAAAGTAAGGATAAAAGGAATAAAGGATACGGATAAAATGAAGTAAAATAATTGAGTTGTAATAGCTCCGTTCCCATTTAAGCAATCAACATCAAATGATGTTAAAAACCATCTTTTGAACAACTGTTTTAAGTGTGTCAGGTCGCTTTGTTAAGATGGCTTGAACAGAAACTGATATTAGAAATATTAAATCACACTGGTCGTTTTTGAGAAAGTACGATTACTTAAATTTGAGTACGTCATCGCTCATTTACAATGCAATTACTCAGCAAAAAAAGTCAGCATGAAACCTTCATCAAAATTGTCAAATTGAAGGTTTTTCGAAGGTTTCAAAGGATATTGAAACAAAAAACTGCAGTTTTTTTTTAAGTTTTTAATTTTCCTGCATAAAACCTTTAAAATATCTGCATTTTCCCTTAATGATTAAAAATTGAAGTTTTTTTTGCAGGTTTTTGAAGTTTTTTTTACAGTTTTTACGAAGGATATTGAAACAAAAACCTTTAATTTCATAGATCTTTAAAAAAATATGCACTTTTTCTGCATAAAACCTTCAATTTCAAAATTTTGATGAAGGTTTTATGCTGACTTTTTTTGCTGGGTATATTCAAAGAAAAACAAGTATGTCCAGGTACTCATTTTTAAGTACCGTTTTTTCACAGTGTACTGTGTGAAATCCTCAACAACCATGCTTTTCTTCATAAACTTAATACAAATATAAACTGTAGTACCTATAACTTTAATAACGGAAGTATCTGAGTAATATTTATTTAAAAAGCAAACACCGGCTTTATCTGAAGTAATTCAGCACACAAACCAACTTTACTTTCGTTTCAACTCCAGGATCTATTAATCTCAGAAATATTTGAATGCATAGTTCACTAAGTTTTTCCATTTGTTGCAGAAGCATCCACCGTCTCCAAGAAAATTTTGTGTGAGTTCCCATCTACTTGTTTGCCCTCATTTAAACCGCCATCAAACACACTTTCGAATTTCTAAGAGAGAAGAACCCGAAAAAAGAAGTAAACAGACTTCATATTCATTTCCGTCCTTACGCGCAGAACCAGAACCACGAAAAGAGGTTGTTTCGAATACATGGTTATTCAAAAGCGAGGGGGAAATAATAAAAAACACATACATATCGCAATTTCTGCTGAATCCGTGCGACTACTTGTTCATGCAAATCGAATGCAGACAGAAAAATGGAACTCCGGAAAATGCTTTGTTCTGTGATCGTTTCCCATTGAGTTTCTTTCTGAGTGGGTTGAGTTGTTTTCCATTTATTCTGTCTTTCTTTTTGAAAAATCGTTTGCAGCTGCGAGAGTTTTGTGATGTAACTGAAATTCGAATGGTTAGTTCATTTTCTGAAGAAATCGTAGGGAATGCAGAGTTTTGTATGGGTTTGCTGTTTGGATTATGTTTGTTCTTTTACTTTATTTGGAGGGTTCTTTTTCTGGTTTCGTTCAAACAAATATCAATAACTTCGGTTGAGTTTCCTTGAAGTTTGGACAACTAAACATCAAAAGAAATAGTTGAAATTCATTTTAAAAGTTTAAATATAGTAGTTGCATCAAAAGATTTAAATTATTATTATTTTTAAAATGAAATGTTTTTTGATGAGTTTTTTTATGAAATTTTATTACTACGAAACGGATTGCAATTCGAATGCTGTAAATCAATATCACAATTTATTTAAATTTTATAGGTAAATAAATATAATTTTCTGAAATGTTAACTTTATTCATAATGTTTCTAGAAATAAAATATTAAACGGGATATTATTGCCAAACGTCGCCAAACATAAAAAAGTCGTTTAATATGTAGATTGTTAAAACTCAGCTATATGTTCGATTTAATAATAATTTATTTATCTATTTAAAATTAAAATACGTTTCTTCCTTGATTTTGAAATTGTGATTATATGAAGAACAATGAAAAATTCAGAGATCAGAGATACAATTATTTTGCTAAACTTTTAAAATATATGTAAGTAACATTATTATATTTTGATGACTTATTCTGTTATTTTTCAGATTTGAGTGAATATGTTTTATAAACTGAAATTTATTGAAAGTCTCTCTAAAAACATAATGTCTACTTAATTAATGTAGTAACATAAATACTTCATTTAAATGTTCAGTATTTACTCAGGTTATGCTTGGTAAAGATGCGATGTATTTACAGGCATTGAATTTTATTTGGGAGAATATATAATTCTTAGTCGAAACTTAAAAATGCATGTTTTTTTATATTAGAAAAAATATATCAGATAATATTTCAAATACGTTTTTTATTATTAAAACCTATTACTAAACTTGAATTTATTTAAAGAAGAACATGAGCACATTGAATTATTTAAATGAGTGTAAACCAACCTTACTGTAAAGGTTAATAAACACACACACACATATATATATATATATATATATATATATATATATATATATATATATATATATATATATATATATATATATATATATATATATATATATATATATATATATATATATATATATATATATATATATATATATATATATATATATATATATATACACACATTAATAATGTTTTCTTATGTGCAGTTATATAGCCATTTCTTGTCTGTATCACATTTACCTCCATTGGCATAATACAACTTTAGATCTGACACAACTACTTCTCTTATTGTAATAAGTCACATATATTTATTAATATCAAATAAAGTATTTAAGTATAGCTAAAATAATGGTTTATTATGTGTAGTTAAACAATCATAAATTGGCCAACCCCCAACAACTCTTAGTAAAAGTTAATTTTTTGCAAAGGTTTAAAACTCGCTTACAATTAGAAATGAAAGCTCATTTTCAAACATGGTATAATTAATACAATACAGAGTTATGGTCATATAGGTCGTACCAATCCGAATTTTATGGTTTCAATAAAAAACTGTCTTTCACTAAAATTGAAAAGAATTATTCCCATGCAGATTCCACTACGATCAAAATTTCAGTCGAATCGGAACCAAAAACAAAATGTCCACGACACAAAATATTGAACCTGTTCCATTCTACTACTCACTCCGCGAACCTTCACAATGCTTTTGTTTACCTACTTTCTTCAAAGAAAAATTGGCATTCTTTTTTTTCCCATCGTCTTCAACTTCCATCAACAAACGCGAGCTAGCTACTTGCCTATGCAAATAAATGCAGCAGACGATTTCCAGCGCACCATCTAAACTCCACTTCTTCAGAACAGAACGAAAATTGATAACGTTTTTTTATTAGTATTTCTTCCTCTCGAATGGCATCATGCATTTTGTTTTTCCCGTCTCAAAAATACGTGAATGTAAAAGTGGATGGGATAGAAATGAAAATTTGTAAGTTTCGTGTTATTGTTACTTTTTTTGCTCGGATTGCTATGAAGGAACATTGTTTTGATTGTTATTTATCTAGATAATCGTTTTTGAAAAAAGAAACAGGGAAAAACGTAATCATTTATTTATTACTCCATCTGTATGATTCAATTAAATGAATTTGGAAGTCTGCAACAATTTGAAACAATTTTTGAATAGAATTTTTGCATGGAGAAATAATTATTTTAAATGAATTTACCCGTATTTACAAAAGACACTGTGGATGATCTGGTGTCGAGATTAAATGTTTGAGGATAAATAATCATTGTAATATAAAAAGTTATGTGAGTCGCAAATATGGCAGATGATATTTTTAATAACGATGGGAAAATATGCTTTTGTTAATCCGTAAAATGGCGTCAAGTATATGTCGATAGTTTTTAATTTTTTTTCTTAAATTCAACGACATTTTCTATTTTATTAGGTTAAACCTAAACTTATGAATAAGTATAGCCTCTGAATATATTGAATTTTAAATGTTCCAGAACATATTTTTATTTCAATATTTTAAACTTTACAATGAAATATTGAAGAATGAATATTTATATATTTATTTAAAAAAGAATTGGAAAAACATATTTTTAAATGCTTTTTTTTACTTAATAAAGTTTAAAATAGAAGCGAAACGTATTTAAAAGTAACAGTAGTCTACATACTATGAATTATATTTAAAATGGAGTATAAAACTTTCGTTTAAAATTCTTTCAGTTCAAAATATGCAGAGTTATGTGGGAGGGGGGAAATATGCGAAACCTACAATGCTTCCACTCTAGTAGCAGTGAATTCATGAATGGAAAAGAAACGGGGGTCTTTTTTTTCTAAAATATTTCACATATTTTTAAAAATCGAATGAAATGGTTTGGTTCCTATAAAACTAAATAAAACGTAATACTTAAAACAGAGTAAGAAACAAATTTTATTTATTATGCACGGGTATTTCTGCCGTTTATTAATTTTATGAAAGTTATTGACCGAGCGTCGGCGATGTCCTTTTAACTCGACCTTCTGACACTTCGTCTGTAAATTTGTTTGTTTGTTACGCAGTCACGACCAAATGTGTTGTTCGATTTTCTTGAAATTTGACAGGGATGTTCTTAAGTCATTAAAATCGACGTATTTTTTAAATTTGTATTTATTTATTATTGGTCGCGAAGGTTACTGCTCCCAGAACTTCTAGTATAATTGACCGAACATTAGCGAGGTGCCTGTTTTAACTCGACCTTCCTTCATTTCATCTGTTCGTAAATTTGTTTATTAATCCGTTACTACGACCAAACGCTTTGTTCGATTTTTTTTCAATTTTGGTATGGGTGTTCCTTGAAATCTTTAAAAACGACGTATATATTTTTCTAAAGATTTTTTTTGGTCGCGTTTTCTACTCTTCCCAGAACTTACAAGTTATAAAACTAAATTAAGAAGGTTGTAAAAAAATCATAAAAAAATTGCCACTTTCTTCAAATTAGCATGGTTGATTTACTATTTCATGCCATTTTCTTTATGTGAACATTTTCATGCAAAAATTGAATATTTTTAAAATCTACGTTTATTCTAATAATCGTTTTATTCTAAAATTTTACACAAAAATACCAGTTAAAGAAAGCATGTTGTGCAGACACCAAACAGATACTACCCTGACTCTTTTATTTTAAGTATACCCAATTAAATATATCGATTAATTGAAATGCAAAATAAGGATAAAAAAATAAACCTTATTTCAAGAGAAATATTTAGAATAATATATATATTTTTAAAATTGTGGAATATACCACTACAAATAAAATAACGTGTTTTATTTGGAACAATGATAAGCATTCAAAATATCAATACTTTTTTAATTCATTATATTACTTATTAAAAATATTAATAATATTAGATTTTATTTATAACTCAGAATTTCTTAACTCCCCATGCTATTTATGTAGAAATTTTGTCCGCAAACTATGATTAGATTTAACCTGGCGTATTATCCGCAAATTGGAACTACTCTATTTACAAAACTGTGCCAAGTAGTCCTTAGAATAAAACCCAATAATCTCTAATGCTCAAAGTGTAGTGTTCCAAACAAAAACTTGGAACCATTTTAGAGGAAAAAAACGATATTTCATCCTAAAAGAGTGTTTCTGGAAGTATAGATGATATTTTTTTACCCCCCAAACCTGAAAAAAGCTTCCCTCTAACTCAATTTGAACTAAAAAATTTCTTGGCATACCTTAGGGGTGAGAACTGTTTTCCCAGTTCAATTTATCGCCAATGGAGCGATTTCTCAACCTTTTATTTTGTTTCTTACCTTTCCTTTTCTAGGGTTATTACATATGGATGAAGCAGCTTTCCTGTTGCCACATAGGTAAAACAAATGGGGTTTTTATTTTTTTTATATACGTTTTAGATGTGTAAAGAAATATTTATTTCTTGGAAGTTCTAGGTAAGTAGAAAATTCACTTATACTTCAAACTGAATGTATTATACGTTCTATTTTATCCACTTAGATTGAATTTTTATTTATTTGGGGTTCTTGGAAAAGTTCAAACTTAGAAGAAAGAAGTTTAAATGTTCCCAACCTTTAAAAGAAATAGGCCAAAAAATAGTGTTTTTTTGATCTCAACTTTAAGCATCAAAAACTATTTTTTTAAAAAGAATTTGTGAAATAAAAAAAGAATATATTTTTAGAACATCAATATTAAAAATTATTATTAATATTTTTCAACTAACCTAAATGAATTAAAATGTATTAGTTATCAATTGATTTTAAAAAAAGTTATTAAAAAAAATTGTAAAAATATTTTAAAAATACATGCACAGATAATAAAAATACATACCCAGTTAATAAAGTATTTTTTAATTAAATTCTTTTTTGGTGTTTAAAAAATAAATTTGAATTTGTTATTTAAGATAAAACCTTAATTGAGACGATTTAAAGAATAGTTCAGATATTAGAAATTTGCTTTATATGAGTTAAACTAAAAATAGCGACGGTTTGGTATAAATTCAATTGTAAAAACACAGGAACGTCTCCCCTCGTGACTTTGAACCATGGCCAGAAGATATCAGAGCTGGCATAATTCAAACTACAACACCACGACCAACGAGAGGATATGTGAATTATGAAATATATAACATGGTTCAGCCCCTGTATAATGAGTCTTAGGTTAACCTTACTGAGAATGGAACTTAAGGTCTTCCAATATCGAGATTGGTGTCGTACCTAATATTATATCTGACCACTCTTTTCTTATCACTGACGCCAGTGCAATTTTTGCAATTGTAAAGTCGCTTTTAATATTTAGAAATTTAAATATTTTTTCCTGGGCATGCTATTTTTTATTATAATTTTTAAAATTAATTGTAAAGAGATAATTTTTATACTGTACCTCAAACCTTTGAATTAAAAAAATAGTGTAAAATGCAGTATTTCTATGAATTTAAACATTGGACGCATGATTTTAAAAACTAGATATCTTTGGACGTATATATATGGCTTTGCGCTTCATAGGAATCTTAATAGATGGATTTAACTCAATAAATACACGCCGATTCTTAAGTTTGGTTTTGGTTAAATAACGTCGCACTAGAAAAGCCCAGTGGGCTATTGGCGACGGTTCGGGGCCTATCACGAAGGAAAGACCCGGGAACACATATACTCATTCATACATGCGCCTCGTTTTTTTAGAACCATAGTCAGATGACGAGGAAACACATGAACTGGCACCCAACGTCTTCAATAGACGTCGGGACTTTGGACCCCGATCAGATTTATCGTGCAGCCGTCCCGTAATACGCCGTTAATTTTTGCGGATGTTCTGGACTATTTTTCTAGTATTTTGTAGCGAAGCTGGCAACCCTCCGATCACAAGATTACTACTTTTTTACTTTTCTTTGTCAAGTACATCGCACGGGTTCGAACCACCAATCCTCGGATTAGTAGCTGAACGCCTTAACCGCTCGGCCACGGAGGCCTCGGTGGCATGATTGGAAAAACTAGAGATCGTTGGACGTATATACGCTTCATAGGAATCTTAATAGATGGATTTAACTCAATAAATACAGGCCGATTCTTTAGTGACAGATGTTTTGTAGGCATTTTTCGTGAATTTGGGATTAAGCGCTCATTTTAATTTGAAAAATCTAATATATGCCTAATTGAGGTAGGTGAAAAACTATTATTTTAATTCAATTCAAAGAAACCAACACAATATTGTTGTTTCCTATTCCTTGTAATTAATATAACGAAAATATATAAACATAACTAAATAACGACGAGCTCACTCGTGCGACCCAGACTCGAACCGCGTACATCTTGTTCCAGAGTCCAGCGCTCTATCTAGCCACTCGGCCCAAAAGTCCCGTTTGAATTCTGAAAATATAAGTATAATAACCAAACATGAGCTGCTGACCTAGAAAAGGGCCGAAAAGGAATCTGAGTAAATGACTTTCGTTCAAAATCTGAAGATTCTTGTTTCGTCAAAAGTCACGTGATTCAATGACGAAACGATTGTCAAATATGACGAAAGTAGCCTTGACGATCACAGAAACCTCAAAAATGATAGTTTAATTTCTAAGCGCGTGGATATTTAATATTAATTTATTTTTTATTGGATATTTAAAATTACAATAATAAAATTAAAATAATAATATATTAAATCGTGGTGTCCATAAGGAAAGCATTTTCCAGTATCTTAAGATACACAGTTTAGTACACCAAATATATTTCCTGAGATCTGAAATGTCCCCAAAAAATAAAAGAGGCAACAACAGTTTCAGTTTCGTCAAGTTTGGCAAAAAAAAAAAAAATTTTAAGGATGTTCAAGAGAAATTCAAATTTCGCGATGCAAGTTTTAAACATTTGAAATAAATATTTTAAAAATTAATTGAGAGGGCGGGTATGTATCTAGTTACAGATAGCCAAATTTTGGAAACGTCATTATTGCGGTGCGATTTATATGACCTTGAAAGAGAACATTTTACTTCTACACACTTTTAAAAGTCTCACACGCAATTTCCCGCTATTTGATTGTATTTAGTATTGAATATTCTAAGTATTTGAATATTTAAAACCAATTAACGATGTTTCACAGCCAGAAATCAACCTGATTTTTTTTTTTAAATTACCCCTAATATTTAAAAAAAATCCCCAAAATCCCTTATATTTCCCAAATTTTTCCAGAATGATTAAATTCCCTAATATTTCCCCCATGTCCCGGTTTTCTCTGTTGGTAGACACTCTGTAAAATATTTAATAAAAATAAATATTTCTGATAAATTTTTTTTCATTATTATTTATTTTCATTTAATGAAAAAATATGAAAAGAAAACAGCCAGAAATCAACCTGAATTTTTTTTTTAAATTCCCTAACATTTTCAAAAAAAATCCCCAAATCCCTTATATTTCCCCAATTTTTCCAGAATGGTCAAATTCCTTGATATATTTCCTTGATATTTCCTTATTTTCCCGGTTGGTAGACACTCTGTAAAATATTTAATAAAAATAAAAGTAAATATTTCTTATACATTTTTCCCTCATTAATATTTATTTTTATTTATTGGAAAAATATGAAACAAATAATTCAAAAAAAATTCTTAACACTTAACACCAACGAAATCCAACCATTTCTACACCCCAATATCCTAAATTAAGCCTTAGTTAAGAATACCAAATTTACTTAAATCAGCCCGTTTCAGAGGAAGAGGGAGAGAGAGAGAGCCACGGATCGTTACAGCTCTTGTCTTCCACGAAGAATCCAGAGCTTCCATTTGTAATTACAGAATAGGGGGGGGGGAGACAGTAGAAATAGAGGGGGGGGGGGTTTGAGAGAGAAACCTAATTTGTAGGGTGTTTCGCTTTCCTATAACAATCGAAAAACGTCGTATCATGGCTGTTTAAATTCTTTCAAATTACTTCTTTAGTTTCTCTGTCTTTATTTCGTTGGAAGGGGGGGGGGGGAGGAGAGAGGGGGGGGATGCTGAAGAGCGGAAAGGTGATTTCGTTTCAAGTCGAAACCCCATCTGGAGATGGGGGTTGTTTTCCTGGAATTAGATAACGTGAAAAGTGGGTTTAGTCCTGTCACTTGGGTTGGTAATTTTTGATGTATTTTTGAGATGTAATTAAAGAAAAGTTGGAATAAAGTTTTGTTGGGAGCTCTATTAAAATTTAGGGATAATTTTTTTAATTTTTTTTATTTTATTAAAAAAATGGGAGTTTATAAATAGTGTTTAAAAATAAAAGTAAATTGAATGGAATAATCTGATAAAAATAAAATAAATTAAATATTAAATTAAAATCAAAATGTCGATAAGGTGACTCAATATACAAAAATTATAAAATTCTTTATTTTTGTTTTAAGAAACCACAATTATAGCTTGGAATCTTCTAAATATGCTCACAAAATTGTAGAATTGCATATGTGTTTTTTAATGAGTTATTTGAGATTTTATGCTGAATTGCTGTCAAGTATGTTGATCAAGGAACTAAAAATTAAAATCCTTTTTCTCATGGTTTGGTTTTCTTTGATAATAACTTTTTCGGAAAGCTGATATATTTTTATATTATTAATGTAAAAGTGTATAATTTTTAAAGAATATTACTAAATATGTGTATATTATAAAATTACATGCGAATTAGCTCTTTGAGTAATATTTTTTTTTACAAAGTTACTTAACAAAAAAATTAGTAATTTTTTTGCATTTATATAAATAAATATCAAAAACATGCAGTATGTAAAATTTTAATGCCAATTATTATGTAATATAGTTCAAAGGATCTAAGAAAAAATGTTGGTAAAATATATAAATATTTAAAAAATACTTAGCGTTTACATAAACCTTAAAAAAAATTGAAAAAATTTAAGTTGTGAAATATTAATAAATTTAATTTATACACATTAAAAATTTCATTTAAAATGTCTAAAATGAAAACATATTAGATTTTACCTTAAAAAAACGGACCAGTGATTGACTTTTTATTAATAGAGATTTTGATCACCACATTATAAGTTTTCCAATATTCATGATCACATTTGCAATCTAATTTAATTTAAAACTTTAATGAATTCAAACCATTTGAATTGATTTTACTTAGAATGTTGAAGTACGGATATTTCTGTAACAACGCACTATAGAGAACTGTAATTGAAACTTTAAACAAAACATATCTACAAAGATGTAATTTTACACGACTATTTTAATAAGCATATGAGTGGCAGATGATATTGTAATACTATGTTCCACTATGTATTAAAGCAGTTAGAAATTTTTTTTTAATGAAATAAATTCAAAATTATGCATATGTAAGATGCATAAGTTATTATTATTAATAATTGATTAACAATTGAATCCCTTATTTCAGAAACTCCAAAAGTATAATGTTAACTCAATGGCAGATTTGGTGTTTATGAAATAAACGATTCAATTATCGAAATAGGTCGTTTCTAAACAAAAATACATATTTAAACTCTTTATTTGTTTATTATAATTATTGTGTAAGTAGCATATATTATTTGTACAGTGAGATAAATGCTTTCACACGCTGAATTTATGCTAGAGTAGCAAATAAATGGTTTCGTGACGCCAATGATTGGCGATAAAAAAAACTCACTTCTAAATGTGAATATTGAGGGGATCATTTTATTTAAATAAAGCTAACGTATATACCAACGATACCGTACATTTTAACAGAATAGCCCAGCCATGACAAATCGCAGATCCTTATCATAAACAAAATTATATTTCTGTATGATTGTTGTGCCAAGATAAGTCTTTCAAAATTGACTCATCGTGCATTTTAAATAATTACGTCATGATATTTAACCACTCATACAGTAACGTGAAAGAAGCTATATGAATGCCCCAAGCTCATTAGCAGAGTGCACATTCATCTTATTTACATAAAAGCTGCATGTTTAATTGTCCAGCTTCTGACGTAAAAGAAGCCATTTAAAA